>CM052892.1:56788099-56820883 GCA_028534135.1 Potos flavus | reverse complement strand
GTTGGGTATTCGTCCTTTCTGATGGAGGCATAATATTCCATCGAATATATGGACCATATCTTCTTGATCCATTCATCTGTTGAAGGGCATCTTGGCTCTTTCCACAGTTTGGCGATTATGGCCATTGCTGCTATGAACATTGGGGTACATGTGGCCCTTCTTTGTACTGCATCTGCATCTTTGGGGTAGATACCCAGTAGTGCAATTGCAGGGTCATAGGGTAACTCTACAAAATAAATTTCTTAAAAATCATTAATTTTCTACTTTAGAAACCATAAAAAGTTATAGTGAAAGAAGAGCTTTAGAAAATCACAGAAAAAGGGGCACCTGGGTGGCTTAGTCAGTTAAGTGTCTGCCTTTGGCTCAGGTCATGATCCCAGGGTTGTAGGACTGAGTCTTGCATTGGACTCCCGCCCAGCAGGGAGTCTGCTTTTCCCTCTACCCTTCTCTCCTGCTCATGCTTTCTCTCTCTCTCTCAGATAAATAAATAAAGTCTTTATTTAAAAAAAAAAAAAATCACAAAAATTTTTTTCTTGAAATTTGGAAACATCAGAAGCAAAACCTAAACTTTCTTGAGGAGCATAACAGAAGAAAAATGATAGAAAGTCTTACAAAAATATTTCTCATTATCGCTTATTCTACATTAAGCTTTTGTAGAAAGACTCACCAGCCCCAAATAATCTGTAAATTCAATTTGATCCCAATTAAAGTATCAGTAGGATATGGGTTGAACTGGTGTGGGAGGAAGGACTTAAAAATGGTATTAAGTAATATAAATATAGATGATTGCATACAAAAAAAGTGTATAAATATGTGTATATACATGGGTTTGTATACACACTTCTCTTTTTTTTTTTTTAAAGATTTTATTTATTTATTTGTCAGAGAGAGAGTGAGAGAGAGATCACAAGTAGGCAGAGAGGCAGGCAGAAGTAGAGGGAGAAGCAGGCTCCCCGTCGAGCAAGGAGCCCGATGCGGGACTCGATCCCAGGACCCTGGGATCATGACCTGAGCCGAAGGCAGCCGCTTAACCAACTGAGCCACCCAGGCATCCCTGTATACACACTTCTATTTCATTGTTCTGTCAGCTCACGGGACCTAGAAGCCAAGAAACTCCAGCAGCAAAGATCATACCCAGCACCCAGAGTTTGGCATTAGTAGTAATATTTTCCAGTAAAAGGAACCAGATTCCTTGGAGGAAATGGCTGATTCTAGTGCTGGGGCAGGGAATATACAAGATAAACCTATAGAATCCTCTAATGCCAGAAAGTAAGGAAGTACTGAAAACAACAAAACCCCTGACAATGATGTGGTTATGTCAGTGGTACGCAGGAGCCAACTGAAAGAATTCTCACTGGCCAAACCTGGAACAATTTGAGCAATAAACAAAAAATGCAGTATTAGATTGTAACCCAAAGTACAAAATAAATGCCTGTGAGCCTGCACTAAATAAATGATTGCATAACGAAATGAATGAGGGAGAAGAGACAAATCTGTGCAGAATTCCGAATACTGTATGTAGAAACTTCCCGCTGAAGTAGCTGAATCATAATGCCCGACCTCTTAAGTGTAGGCTGTGCATGGTGACTTCCTTCCAAAGGATACAGAATGGAAAGGGGCAGAAGTAACTTTGCAGATGAGAAACCTGACAGATACCCCTACCACTTGAACCCAGTGATCAAGGTCAATGTCAACAGCGATAAGTCATGTGGATAGCATATTCTTCGATGTGGTGAGAATAGCACTTTACAGCTGTGGTCTTCTTCCCCAAAACCTGTAACACCTCACTATGAGGAAAACATTACGCAAACCCAAATTGAAGGACATTCTGTAATATAACCTGACCAGTGCTCCTCAAAATTGTCAAGTTCATCAAAACCAAAGAAAGTCTGAGAAACTGTCACAACAAAGGAGGATGAGAAGACACAACAACTAAATGTAATTATGGTCTTGAATCGGATCCTGGGACAAAAAAGGGACATTTGGTCAGACTGAATAAACTATGGACTTTAATAATGATGTGTTAAGGTTGGTTCATCATATTAGTATACATTTGGACAAATACATTTACCTCTACATAGACATTTTGACAGATGTATCATACTGATGTAAGATGCTAACAGTAGGGGAACCTGGATGTGGGTTATACTGTCTTCACAATTTTTCCAAAATCAAACAATTTTAAAATTAAAAGTTTAAGTAAAAAAGAATACAAATTGAATGTAAAACATAATAAGGTATAGAGCTCAGCCTCAATAAAATTCCCACATAAATATATATTTTTAAAAAGTAAAAAAAAATAAAAGACACTAAAAATCATCTGAAAAAAAATAAGCGTGTGAGAATGGATGGAAAAACATCTTTTAAAGATTAATAACAGGTAACGGGTTCTAGTTCTATCACACATGAAAACACGTTACGAAGATACATTAATCAGAGCAGTCTGTTACTAGGATAGAATGAAGCCCTTGAAATGGAATAGAATAGCACTAGGAACTAGATTCAAATACATTGAGAATTTTTCATATGAGAAAGGTAGTGCGTCAAATCAGCGAGGAAAAGATGGATTGATAAGTAAATGTTATTGAAATAACTTACAAGCAATTTGAGGGGCACTTGGTGGCTCAGTCAGTTAAGCGTCTGACTGACTCTGGTTTCAGCTTGGGTCATGATCTCAGGGTCATAGGATCGAGCCCCACGTTAGGCTCTGTGGTCAGCGGGGAGTCTGCTTGAGATTCTCTGTCCCTCTCCTTTTGCCCCTTCCCAGTTCTCTCTCTGTCTCTCTAAAATAAATAAAATCTTACACACACACACACACACACACACACACACACACACACACACACAACTTACAAGCAATTTGGAAATTTAGCTGCATACCATATTTCTTTCACAAAAATCCAGATCAAACATTAAATGTAAACAAATGAACAAACCACAGCAGTAAACAAACATGAATATTTATATTCTTAAGATGTGGGAATTCTTTCATAGGCCATAAAACCCAGAAACCATAAAGAGAAATGGTGATAAATACATTTACGCCAAAATTTTAAACTTCTTTATCGAACCAAATGCCATAAACAAGACCAGAAGCAATAAAACAAATGGGGGAGGGGAATATTCATAACACATGACAAATAAGGGGCTTGATTCCTTATTTTATAAAGTGTTCCAACAAGTATTTTTTAAAAATCTCTCTCCTCAGAATGAAAATATAATGTAACCCAACAGAAAACTGGGCAAATGAACTTGGCATTCTCACTTTTTTTTTCTTTTTTTATGGGAGGAGAAATTGCTTTTAAGGCAATTTGGCAATATTTACCAAACTTTCAAAAGCATATTCTCTTTGACTCAGCACTTCCACTGCTGGGAATGTCACCAAAGTATGGGTGGATGAATGGGCAAGAATGTTCTAGTATTGCCGGTAAAAACAAAACTCTAGAAACCATCTAGGGCCAGGTGGGTGCAGTTGGCCACACCAGTCAATGGATTTCTCCGTGGCCTTCAAACGGAATAAGGTAGAACTACATGTGCGAGAAGCTCTGAGATACAGTATCATCTTAAGAAACAAGATGCAGGGGCACCGGGATGGCTCAGTCCTTAAGCGTCTGCCTTCGGCTCAGGTCATGATTCCAGGCTCCTGGGATCGAGCCCCGTGTTGGGCTTCTTGCTCTGCAGGGAGCCTGCTTCTCCTTCTCCCACTCCCCCTGCTTGTGTTCCCTCTCTTGCTGTCTCTCTATCAAATAAATAAAATTAAATATTAAAAAAACAAACAAGATGCAGTGGCATCATGCCTTTGTCTTCTATACCTGAAAATATTTTCTGGAAAGATTCATAATAAGCTTTAAACACTTCATCTTGGCAAAGAAAGGCTTAAAGTGGAGGATTGATGAGAAGAGCATTTTCCTCATCATTTGCTAGTTTTTACACTGAGATCTTTTCAGTGTGCACATGTTTTTAATTATTAAAATTATAAAAACAAAAAAGGAACAAAGTACAACCTTTTTCGATAAGCATCACAAGATTTTAGAACTTACATTGCTTGAGTCCCAAATTACCATCTAACTAGAATTAACAAAGTTATAATAAATTTAACCAAAAGCAGAGACTTGGCACTTGAATCTGTGTTGCCTTTTTTCCCCAGTAAATATGTAGATTGATTTGAACTTTCTGAAATACTGAATATAGGAGGCGCCTGGGTGGCTCAGTCGGTTAAGCAGCTGCCTTGGGCTCAAGTCATGATCCCAGGGTGCTGGGATCGAGCCCTGCATAGGGCTCCGCGCTCAGTGGGGAGTCTGCTTCTGCCCCTTCCCCATGTCCATGCTCTCTCTCTTTCTCTCTCTCTCTCTCTCTCTCTCTCCTCTGTCTTAAATAAATAAATAAAATCTTTAAAAAAAAAGAAATACTGAACATAGTTCATTCCCATGGACTTACAGGACTCAGAGGGGTCCAGGGTACCCAGGGTTGCTATTATAATACGAAGAGCACTGGACAGGGAGTCAGGGCATGAATGCCATCACTAACTTGCTCACTGTGGGACTTTCCCTTACCCTTTCTGAGCCTCTTTTCTCCTTTGTAAAATGAAACTACTGGGTAAAAGGTGGTGGCAACAGACCCTTGTTTTCAAATTCTGTGATTTATGAACATTCTACTCTGTAAACTTCCAGTGCTGCCAAAGCGATTGTGATGACCACAGTAGCTAGCTAATGTAAACGTTATTCTTCAAGATGCATCTTTAAGGACCCAAACAATATTATCCCTAGGTCCTGCCGATATCTTATTGAGGGCTGCTGGTTCTTCACCCCTTACGGAGCTGAGTGCAGGAGCTGCTTTTTCTCACCATTTCTGAGCCTTTCGGATCTTCCCTTGTGCTTCCCTCTCTGTCTAGAGAATCTCTTGCATTATCATCATCTTCTTCACATTTCTCACTGCTCCTGCCCCAGATTGCACTAGGAAAATGTTTTATGGTACTCGGATAGGAGATATCATGGGACACGAGCTATCACTTCTGGAATAGTATTCAATACGAATAATTCTCTTTGAAACATTTTTCTCTGCATGTCTGTATCTTTGTCAACTTTCAGGTTTCTCCCTGAGAGAGGAGAATGGGGAGTGTTGATAATCCAAATGTCATCTATATTTGGCTTCAGCATGTTTTCTACTTAGCTTTCAGTTCTGGATATATCTGAGATTCTGGGAACTGACTTTAAACAAAATCACGAAGCTTCGCAGTGAGGATGCATCTGACTCACAAGTTAAGTGGGATGCTTCCCAGGTGCCCCATTTCTTAGACCTTGCTCAAGTCTTTCCTACAATAAGTCCATGCTTGGATTAGTTCACTTTCTCTCACATCTTGGTCAAACTGATCTTTCCATACTCTCTAATGTCAGGCAGTGGTTACCATTTGGGTTTCTATTTCTAATCCATGCAAAGTTGAGTAAATAGTGTGAAACATCATTGCAGTAAGTAATTAGATGGAAGATTTACCAAAACAAGTAGAATGTGATACCCACTGTTGATAACCAGGAAATCAAATGTTCATCGTCTTCCCTAACTCGTGTGGAGTTGACTTATATTTATGGCAACTTCCCCCTTTTAATGGGGAATGACAATGAATAGAGTGTTTGGATTTGCTCAAATTAAAAAATAATTGATTGCTTCCTTCCCTGTGCCACCATACCTCCCAATACATTCTTTCACTGTAGCAATTTTAATGACCTAGTATAGTAAAGTGTGGTGTTTATTTTTATCTTTATATTACATTTTTAACTGAGATATAATTGACATACTACATTTTATTAGTTTTAAGTGTGTGATCTAATGATTACATATTTGTATATATTGTGAAATGATCACCACAATAAGTCTAGTAAATAACTATGGCCGTACATAGTTTAGTGTTTTTTTTCTTGTGATGAGAACTTCTAAGATCTACTCTTACAGCAGCTTTCAAATATATAATACAATATTATTAACTATAGTCTCATGCTGTACATTGTGTCCCCAGAACTTATCTTTTGACCACTTTCACCCATTTCACCCACACCCAAGCCCCTTGCTTCTGGCAACCACCAATCTGTTCTCTGTATCTGTGAATTCAGTTTTTTCTTTCAGATTCCACATATAAGTGAGATCATAAAGAATTTGTCTTTCTCTGATTTATTTCTCTTAGCATAATGCTGTCAAGGTCCATCCATGTCACTAATGGCAGGATTAACTTTTTTTAGTGGCTGAATAATATTCCATTGTGTCTATATGCCACATTTTCTTCATCCATTCATCCTTCAATGTATGTTAGGTTATCTTAGGTTATTTCCATGTCTTGGCTATTGTAAATAAGGCTCAAATGAACATATCATATAAGTAGGGATTGCATTGTATCTGTAGATCACTTTGGTACTTTAAACATTTTAACAATATTAGGTCTTACAATCCATGATCATGGAATATCTTTCCATTTGTGTCTTCAGTTTCTTTCATCAATGTCTTATAGTTTTCAGCATATAGATATTTTACCTCCTTGATTAAATTTATTCGTAGGCCCAAAGCAATCTTGAAAAAGGAAAACAAAACTGGAGGTATAACAATTCCAGACTTCAAGTTATATTACAAAGCAGTAGTAATTAAAAAGTATCATACTAGCATAAAAATAGATACATAGATCAATTTAATAGAACAGAAAACCCTGAAATACACCCATGATAATATGGCCAATTAATCTTCAAAGGAGGAATGACTATACAGTGGGAAAAGACAGTCTCTTCAACAAATGGTGTTATGAAACCTGGAGAGTTACGTGCAAAAGAATGAAACTGGAGCACTTTCTTTCACCATACACAAAAATAAACTCAAAATGGCCTTAAGGACCTAAATGTGTGAGACCTGAAATCATAAAAATCCTTGAAGAGAGCACAAACAGTAATTTCTCTGATATTGGTCATAGCAACATTTTTTCTAGACATTTCTCCTTAGGCAAGGGAAATAAAAGCAAAAATAAACTATTGGGACTACATCAAAATAAAAAGTTTCTGCACAGCAAAGAAAAACAATCAATAAAACTAAAGGCGACCAATGGAATGGGAGAAGATATTTGTGAATGACATACCCAGTAAAGGGTTAGTATCCAAAATATACAAGGAACTTCTACAACTCAACACCCCAAAACCAAATAACCCAATTTAAAAATGGGCAGAAGATATGAACAGACATTTCTCCAAAGAAGACGTCCAGGTAGGCAACAGATGGTCATCACTCATCATCAGGAAGTGCAAATCAAAACTACAACGAGATATCATCTCACACCTGTCAGAATGGCTAAAATCAAAAACACAAGAAAGACAAGTGTTGGCGAGGATGTGGAGAAAAAGGAACCATCATTCCCTATTGATGGGACTGCAAATTGGTGCAGCTATTGTCAAAAACAGTATGGAGGGTCCTCAAAAAATTAAAAATAGAACTGCCCTATGATCCAGTAATCGCATTACTGGGTATTTACCCCCAAAATACAAATACGCTAATTCAAAGGGATCCATGCACCCTATGTTTATTGCAGCATTATTTACAATAGCCAAACTGAAAGCAGCCCAAGTGTGCATTAGTAAATGAATGGATAATTGCCATTTTCAACAACATGGATAGAGCTAGAGAGTATAATGCTAAGTGAAATAAGTCAGGCGGAGAAAGAGAAATACTAAATGATCTCACTCATACATGAAATTTAAGAATGAAAACAAATGAGCAAAGGAAAGAAAGAGAGAGAGAGAGACAAACCAAGAAACACACTCTTAACTATAGAGAATAAACTGATGGTTACCAGAGGGGAAGTGGGGTTGGGGGGATAGGGATTAAAGAGTACACTTTTCATGACGAAAAATAAAGTAAAATGGTTTAAAAACATTTATTCCTAGGTGTTTTGTTCTTTTTGATATAATTGTAAATGGGATTGTTTTCTTAATTTCTCTAATAGTATGTTATTAGTATATAGAAATGCAACTGATTTTTGTATACTGATTTTTTATCCTGCAACTGTACTGAGTTTCTTGATGAGCTCTACTAGTTTTTTGGTGGAGTCTTTTAGATTTTCTTCATATAATGTCATGCCATCTGCAAATATTGACTCTTTTACTTCTTCCTGTCCAATTTGGATTCTTTTTATTTCTTTTTCTTGCCTGATTGCTTTGGCTAGGACTTCTAATATTATGTTGACTAAAAGTTGCAAGAGTAGGCATCTTTGTCTTTTTCCCGATCTCAGAGGTAGAGTATGATACTGTAGAGTATGATTTAGCTGTGGGCTTGTCAAATATGGCCTTTATTATGTTGAGGGAATAGTGAGTGTTTTAAATGAGAGAACAACCCCTATGCTTATCATCCTTGAACCCCTTCCACTTGGCCCAGTGTTCCACATATGGCCAGTATTCATCTGATAGTTGTTAACTTTGGCTTTTATCTTTTGAATGTGGGATTAACCCTGAGTCCTTAGGACTACCTTTTGCTTCTCAGTGTCCCATACACATTTTTCTGTCCACAAGAGGATAAAAAAAAAAAAATTCTGACTTCTTCAGTCACTTTCACTTAAAACACATATTTTTCACTTAGGAAAGTGCTTCTGAAACTTTAATGTGCATATGAATCAACTGGGGATCTTGTTTCAAATTCAGATTCTGATTTGGTGGTGCTAGATGAGTCCAAGAGTCTTCATTTCTAGAAAGCTCCCAGGAGATGTCGATGGTCCTGGTTCCAGACTATATTTTGAGTATCAAGAACTTAGAGTTGACTTATGTGTGCTGTTAATTGACTGTTTAAGTAGGGAGGAAAGTCATGTTTCCAGTGAATATGTCACTTAGTGTTTCTTACATATATATAGAAAGGGGTGAGTAGGGTTTACTGTGAATGATGTTCAGAAAGCAAGAAGGAAAATAATGAAGCTGGCTGGATCTTACTTGGTGTGCTGTGCTTCAGCTCAGCAAATGAATCCGGAGTAGGGTGAGCAGGTCAGCTGTTAAAACACAGGTTACTGTGTAGGTGAAACTCACCCGCTGCTCCATGTTTTACCCACCTGCATGCCCCCTTTTAGGACTGGAAGCATAGACAGGTCTTGTATCCAAAAGAAATGACAAAGACTGGCATTTTAGACAGGTGGGTGGCAATTACCCAATTGGGAATTTACCCAAGATATCAGTGGTGTGATTTGTGTGACTTATCTTCCACAAAGATGTGTTTATCTACCTCCTCCATCACAATTTAGGTGCACTTTCTGGCCCTCAGTTTCCTACCATTTTCTTAATGTGTATGTGTGCACACACACACCATTTAAAGAAGAAAATTGGAAGATCATTTTTATCTTTCTGGGTTAACTTTTGGCATTTCCGTTACTTGAAGTAGTTCTGCTTGTTTGCTTCCGCTGTAAAGATTGTAACCGGGCAGCAGGCCCCCGTGCTGGGGGAAAATGGTAGCAAATGGATCTGTGGTCAGACACAGCAGGTGTCGTCATCACCCTCTCTTTATGGTAATTGAATTGATTGAAGATACATGGAAATCCAAACTAGATACACTTTACAAAATATCACTAAAATACCTGTGATTCCCATTTGATTGCCATTTGATGTTGTTTGTGTACCACAACTACACTATTTGGCCTTCTTCTTGTCTGAAATGGTGCTCTTTGCTACATCTTCAGTTGAGTGCCCACAAGCATGACTAAATTAACCTCTCCGAAAGTCTAGAGGGTGAAATCAAATGATTTGAGGGAAGTCTGGCCAAGACATTCATGTATCAAAATTGTACATGACACTGGAAATCCTTACAGCTTCCCTGCCAGAGTGGGTGTGATGTCCGTTTTAGAGACAAGAAACTGCAGCCCAGAGAGGTAATGAACTTGGCTGAAAGTCACAATTATCATGCACTCGAGCCAGGATTTGCACTCGAGTTATGTCTGGCCTTGAAGCCTACCAGACCTGCTAGCTCTCTGACTATGGAACTGCAAGTCCTCTAGGGCCACTGGGCAGTCATCTGAAGCTGTGTTTAAAAAAATCATGGGAGGGGCACCTGGCTGGCTCAGTTGGTTAATCTTCTGACTCTCCCTCTCTTCACCCTCTCCCTCTGCCCCACCCCCTGCTCATGCTCTCTCTCAAATAAATAAATAAAATCTTAAAAAAAAAAAAAATCACAAAGGGGCGCTTGGGTGGCTCAGTCGGTTAAGTGTCTGCCTTCAGCTCAGGTCATGATCCCGGAGTCCTGGGATCGAGCCCCGCATTGGGCTCCCTGCTCAGTGGAGAACCTGCTTCTTCCTCTGCCTGCTGCTCCCCCTGCTTGTGCTCTCTCTCTCTCTCTCACTCTATCTCAAATAAATAAATAAATCTTAAAAAAAAAAAAAAATCACAGGAAACGTCAAAGGCTCTCCCTCTCATACCGCAGATAGAGCCCTGCCCCTCAGCATCACCCATCCTCCTGTTTCCTTCAGGCTTTTCTTTTTAAAGCCTGCCATAATTTGGAATATGACAGCCTCAGTTAAAATACCCTTTTTATCATGATCAACAATGAAAATCAGAAAGATCCTTTCAATGTACATTTCATACCTTGAAGAGTTTCATTTCACTCTAAGTGGTCTTTTTAAACTGAGTTCTTAGTCTTCCTGAGGACTTCAATTTTATTTTCCAATATTCTTTTTTTTTTAATCTACCTGAAATCCATGTATTTGGGTCATTTAGGCCAGCACTCTTTATTAGAAATAGGTATCTTCGCAGAAATTCTGGTAGTTTGGAAACAGTTGAATGTACTAGAATCATAGCACGCATTTCAGCTGCACTGTTAGCATCCTTGCAAAGGAGAGTTTATTGTTCCAGTTTTAGTCATTATAATACAGCCCTGTTTAATATTGCATGATCCGTGGGTTGCCATAAACTCGGTACAAATTGGAGTGCTGATATAACATGAAATGAAGCGCCTTGTCTGAATGTTGCTTTTGTTTTGCATTTAACAAATTAGTATGTTGACATTTGTCACTGATGGATTTCATTATTTGCTGAAAGGGTTTTAGGGGGTTTGACAGCATGAATGGTTTGTCCTACAGACTTTTGAGAATTGATAAAAGCATCTTTGTTCTTTGTACAAAAGCACAACAGATATCTTATTGATGGATACACAAAAAGGGATGGCTTGTGTAGCTGCAACATAAAATAAACCAAGAAAATAATTTTTGAGTTGTTACTTATGCTTTTATGTGATTTTTTTTCTCCTCTCGTCCTTTTTTTCCTGATTAAAGAATGCATTTCATTCATCTCAATAACAAGCTCAAGAGTAGTTGGTGATCTTTTGGTAAATTGAAAATATTGGTTTCTTTATGCTTCACTTACATTATGTTTAAGAAAAGTGGTCATAAAATGTTATAAAAGCAATTATTGTGTAGGGATTGCATTAAATAATGGTCCCAGGCCCTCAGATAGCAGAGAGGTAAGATGAAGGAGCCCGCTTGTGTGGATCAAGAAACTAAGAGTTACATATAGAAAAGAAAAAAGAGAAAAATTTAATTTCAAAGTCTAGTTTAATCAAAACAGTAAAAATATATGTTCTTCTGTCATTTCTTTCCTATCATATTTACGGGGATAGCCTTGTCATTCAAATGTACCTTCCCTCTACATGTCATTGAGCACTTATTGGAAAGTTGCTCACCTCACTCTTTTGCCCCAACCATCTTAAAACCTTTCATAAAATATATTCTGGGAAACACACACACACACACACACACACACACACACACGCACACACACTTCCAGTAAACGCCATGATAGAAAGCTACACATAATGAAATCTATCAAGGATCAGATAATAACGCCCATCACTAACAACTGCCAACACTCAGACTAACGCAGTCAGACACTGTGCAGAACCATCCATCACCCCTGTCATTTCAGCGGGGAGTGGAGATCAGGGCCTGGGAGGGGAGGGCTGCAGAGGCCCTTGAGTGAGCAGAACATAAAGCAGGTGTGGGGGGGTGCAAATCTGTATTCGTAAACAAAAACACAGGAACCAAGAAAGGGAAAGAAGCAAATAACTCAGCACGGAAGTAGAGTTGCACTTCCCGCATGTTGCCCCCTGCTAGACCCTGATCTCTCCGACCACCCAAGTCTTTGCCCCTTTTGTTCGTGAATGTACCCCGAGCACCAAGCACAGAAGCCTGGCACTTAGCAGGCTCTCAGTAAACGTCTGCTGCATGAATGGATGGTTCAGCACCAGTGTCCGCCCTCGGTGTCCTGTTTGTCCAACCCAGTCTAGGACCCAGAATTTATGTTCCCTGAACGAATTCACTTTGTGAACCGTGGAACCGAAGCTGGCCCCACTGTGCACGTGTCCAGAGTCCAGTTTGAAGAGGAGCTGGAACGCAAGCTTGCTACATGCGAGCTTGATGGCCCAGGTCCGTCTTTCCCTCTTTCTGAGTCTTTGTTTTCTCACCCGAACAGGAAAAAAATCCACAACCCTCACAAAGCTGTTGAAGTTCAGTTAAAAAGAGAAAGAACAGATGGATGTGAAGGGCCTTTTAGAATTATAAGGGTATTACTATTTATTAATTGAAGAATTTCTCTTTTGGGAGGTCACCGATGGGAGAGTTAATTTACTGAAGGAAATACAAACACATTTGTGAGTGACATAATGGCATTTTCAGATCAGGCGTATTGGTTTCCCAAAGGCGCGGGGAAGAGCTGAACCAGGACCCACATGTGGGACGTGTCGACAACCCTGCTGAGTGACTTCTGCATGCTGCTTCTCAGTTGTCCCTTAGCTGTCACCTCAGGGTCCTCTCTGCAAAGGAGAAAGCTGAAGATCTGAGAGATCTATAGTGGTTGGCCCCAGACCCCGTGCAGTGTGGTTTCCCTGAGTCCCAGGGTGCAGGGTCCACTGCAAAGTGCGTTTGACCCCACAAATCAGGTTGTTATGGGCAAAGGCATAGGAAGGAAGGGCCTGTTGTGTGCCCCTTACACACACACACACACACACCCCACACACACACGTGCACACACACACATATACATACATATCCCAGCCTCTCCAGAGTTTCCTCCCAAGCAAGATCTTGGGCCTCTGAGTATCAGTGGATAGGACGTTTCTCCTTTGGGCCAACTATGGACCTCCGTTGTAACAACCCCTCTGCAAACTGGAATGCAAGGTATTTTCTCCTTTGAGCTACTGACAAAGGTGCAGGCTCTGTGACTAGAGAGTGAGCTACCCTGGTCCAGAGTAGTGAGCTACCCTGGACAGCCAGGGGCCGAGACGCAGTCTGCGGCCTACTCTGAGCCTCAGTTTCCTTCCTTGCTGTTTGGAAGTGGTGGTTACACCAAATGACCATTAAGTGCCTTTCCAGCTCTGAAACTCTTTGAACTCCAGGTCTCTTCCTTTCCAACTTATGGAAATTATTTTCCCCACTTTTCCTGAGAGGGGAAGTGTAAGACCCCAGGCTGTCTCTGACGACTGCCAAAGCGGCTGGTTTTTAATGGAAAGTCAGCTTCCTTCTCAGGTTGCTTAACATAGCAGAAGCTTCTCGAGAACAGAGAAGCCCAATGTTTCCCTCTAGCTTTTTGACATCATTTGCCTGTGGGTGGGTTCCCGTCCGCCGCCATCTCTCCAACCACACCAAATTTTATTGCACAGATTTGAAAAACACACCTCGGTGTGGCAGGCCACCTAAAGAAGCTGTTTAGCTCGGGAGCCCTGCCGCTAAACTGTGGCCGAGAGAGCTAGTTTCGGTCCAGCCACGGACTGTGCCAGCATCCCGTCTGGAAGAGTAAATTAGCCATCCTCTCCCTCCGGGCCCCCCGCCAATACAAGCGGACTGTTCCCTTTACACTATCTCATGGGGGATTTGAAGAATCAATTCTAAACACGGACTTGAAAGCACTTAGTTAGCAGTCTAAGAGAGAGCATAAGAAGGAGGGACTCACATTTGTGGTGTTTTTATCGTGTGCCGGGTGGTAGGGTAGGCACTTGACTTGTATTCTTTATTTAACTCAGCTAGGTAATCATCACATGCAAAACTGTCAAACGGTTGCTTTTTAGGCCACTAAGAACCTAAAGCTTATCAAGAAGACAGTGGACATTGGGGCGCCTGGGTGGCTCAGTGGGTTAAAGCCTCTGCCTTCGGCTCCGGTCATGGTCTCAGGGTCCTGGGATCGAGCCCTGCATCAGGCTCTCTGCTCGGCAGTGAGCCTGCTTCCCCCCCACCGCCTGCCTGTCTGCCTGCTTGTGATCTCTCTCTGTCAAATAAATAAATAAAATCTTTAAAAAAAAAAAAAAAAGGAAGACAGTGGACAGAGGGAGAAAAAGAGAAACCAGACCTACCCTAAGCCCCCGAAAAGCTAAAGGTCTTTGCCATACTTAACCTTGTGCACGCGGAATCTAAAAATTGAATTATGTTCATTTGCAGCTCGCAATTCTGAGTTGGAAATACATCCGTTAACACAAATATTTTGCCCTTTTGGTGCTTTCAGATGTCAGAGAGTTCAGCCGAGTGATTGCGTCTCCAGCTGCTGATAAATAACCTAGAGATATTCATCTTCTTCCAGCATTTTCCTTTTTAAGTTAAAAATAGTTTTGCTGACCCTCCTAGTATGTGTTTAGGTGATTAGTCTTAAATGTGCACTAGGTGGTAAATCCAGGAGAACTGAACTTGGTTGCCAAAATAAGCAGCGTTGCCCATGACATTATGGGATAAAAACACACACTCGGCTTGGTCTCGCCTGCTTTGAGGCTCCTATGGCCTGGTAACGTGAGCAGTGTTCACGGTGAGACGTGTGTGTGTAGATCACGCCCCACAAAAACTGTGAGTCAGGTCTGTTCTCAGAAAGACTGAGGTAATGGCTATTAATATTTTATTTCATACATTACAGTGTTTGCTTTTGCAAACACTGTAGTTAAGGTTACCTGCATTGACGCTCCAGCATAACCCAGTTTTTCTTTATGCCAGGCTTTCTTTCCAGAGATGTGTTCAACCCAAAGGTCAATTTGCAGAGCCTTAAAAAAATTCATGAAAGAACGAGAGAGAAAATTCGAAGACAGGTACACCGTTAGAGGGACGCACTGAAGATATGACACTTTTTATACTTAGAAAATAGGATGGAGTGTTTTCTTTCTTTGCTTTGTTGTTATTTTCCTCCCATGTGAGACTAGTGAGTGACAGGAAAAAAAGAAAGCAATGTGGTTGAAGCTTTCTTTCGGGGTAGCCCTCTGTCAGTGGGAGAAAAGGCCAGATCTTACGAGAGGGAGCATCCCAGTCAGCAGGTGCTGTTACACGGTATAATGTTCATCTCAGAAGCATTTTGTGGCCGTGGCTGCAGAGGGTGGCATACACTGATTTCTGCCCTCAGTCGCCACGAGCTTCTAGCTTTGCGTGAGCCACCAGCTTTAGGCATGGGGCCTGTGCTGGTTCTACTGTGACTGGGATTTTGTGAAACGGTTTTGAACAAAATGTCTGTCAGACTCGGGTCTGACGTGAATTCGCTGTGGCACAGAGGCAGCTCCCATCATGGGGAATGAATGAGCTGGCTCTCTGGATCTTTGTTTTCTCATACGTAGAATGAGGAGGGGTGGGTCTCTAAGATCCCTTTTGGATGGATTGTCCAGGGATTCCAGAACCAGTCTCTTAACCTTCCCCAGCTTCGGTGTTAGCTTATCTCCCTGGCCCAGCCCATGTCCCACCTGTGAGCCAGGTTCTACACAGGCCTTTGAACCCCGTGTCCCTGCCCAAGATCTGCTCTTCTTACCCACGCCCCTACTCCCCATGGGCTAATTTCTTTTCCTTGACAGAGCTCCCTACACTCATCTTTCCTCCTCACCTCTAGTCGTCCATCAAAATGAACCTGTTCTCTTTCTCAGATCCCTTCCTGGCAGCTGGCTAAACAAATGTGGCATGCATGTTCATCTTGTGGGCAGTGGCTATGAAATAGTGTGCTATCTCCCTCTGGGCCCTGGGACCATATAATACCCGAGTCTAATGGGGGTTGACTCCGTTATGGAAGGGTCAGGCATCTATGCGAGACTGGCTCGCTGAAATCACACCACCTAGTTGGGGTTCCAGCTTCTCTGCCGTGATGTCCCAGTCCCATTCCCTCTGACTTGCCGGTGCAGACATGGGTCTTAGAGTGTTATGTGGTAGGACGTCACTGTTCTACATCAAAGAATATTATCGTAGATGCTATTATTACTACTACTGCTTATGCTATTATTATGACTACTACCACTTGAGGCCTCTTTAGAAACAATCGATAGCAGTAGAGGGATGCCTAACCCATCCCCCGAAAGGCACCACTGCCCTGGCCCCAGGCCCTGGTCTTCCACTTTTGGAACTAGTTCTTTAATGAGAGCTTTCTGGGGCGCCTGGGTGGCTCAGTGGGTTAAAGCCTCTGTCTTTGGCTCAGGTCATGATCTTGGGGTCCTAGGATTGAGCCCCGCATCGGGCTCTCTGCTCAGCGGGGAGCCTGCTTCCCCCTCTCTGCCTGCCTTTCTGCCTGCTTGTGATCTCTCTCTCTGTCAAATAAATAAATAAAATCTTTAAAAAAAAATTTAAAAAATTAAAAAAAAAAATAAAATGAGCTTTCTCCTCCTCCTCCTCCTGGTCTCATCTTGTTGGACCAATGTGGTTAGTTTCAGCGATAAGGGACATTAGGTGATCAATGGCCTCCTACAGTGTGGCGGCTACAGTTTCATTTTAGAAAATGTCATGGCAGTAAAAAAGCAATTTGCTAATAAAAGGTGGGATTCATTGCCAAGTGGCATTCGCACCCAAGCTGTCACTGCCTCACCCAGATTTCTCAGAGCAGCCGCTGGCTCGGTGTCGTAGCTGTATGATGTCATTTCAGTCATAACGTAATTTTCCAGCTGGCCCGGATGGAAAAGGGGTTTGTTATAGTGGCATGTTTTCCACTGTGTCTGAAGGAAAATGAAGCCGGCATGGATATATATGACAGTATCAGTTCTGTTTTTACAGGTGTGTCTGAAGGGTACAAGGTACCTTTCACTTGCAATAGAAATGTGACTCTAAGGCAAAAGAAATGAAAAAAAAAAACCAAAAAACTTTTCCCCAGGAGATTTAAAATATACACATAATTAGTATTGGGAACTGGCCTGGAGTACACTCAGCTTCAAGGACTGGGGGAAGGCTGCCCAATCTCTGGTCTCCTTCCTGTCTCTATAAACAGGGCTCTGGCTTAATCTTTGTCTTGATTTTTCCAAGAAGAAAATGGCCACCTCCCAGCCTGCTTGTTTGTCTGTCCGTTTTTAACTTTTCACTGAAGTATGCAGAAGAGTACTCAACTTAAGTGTATAGCTTTGTTGAATGTTCGCAAACTGAATATACCTTTGTAACTAGCACCCTGATCAAGAAACAGAATGTGGGGGCGCCTGGGTGGCTCAGTTGTTAAGTGTCTGCCTTCCGCTCAGGTCATGATCCCAGGGTCCTGCGATCGAGCCACGCGTCGGGCTCCCTGCTTGGTGGGAAGCCTGCTTCTCCCTCTCGCACTCCCCCTGCTTGTGTTACCTCTCTTGCTGTGTCTCTCTCTGTCAAATAAATAAAACCTTAAAAAAAAAAAGAAAGAAAGAAACAGAATGTGATCCATGCCCCAGAAGACCCCTCTCTGCCCCCTTCCGGTCACCTCCCGCTTGACACGCACGAGGCCCCGTGTCCTGACTTCTAAAAGCAGTGAGACCAGTGTCAAACTTCTGATCTGCAGAACTGTGAAATGATAGATTTGTGTCGTTTTAAGTAACTGCATTTGTGGTCATTTGTCACCCCAACACTAGTAAACACTGATGCAGCTGGTAGATGGGAGAGCCACGAGTCAAACCCAGGGCCCTGGCCCCAAAGCCTGAGTTCTTAAAAACCACCATAACATATAGTATTGCCTTTAGCTTTAATGGGTTTTCAGTCTTCCCTGGAGGCTAAGAAGGTAAAATAAAAGCCCAAATGTCAGCCAGCATCAGGTTCAGTTGGGAAATAGGTAGACTGTGTCCTTGAAGGACATCAACTTGCCCGTCCTACAGTCCCCGTGTTCAGATTGCCTCTTGGCTAGAAAAATATGAGATACATTACTAACACGTCAGTGTGAATTCTTTTTAGTGTATTATTTCTGCTGAAAGTATTTGCATTCTAAGAGACCCAAGGAATGGCTCTCTGACATCTCTGAGAAGGAGAGTTGCGCTAGGGTGCTGTAGCCAGCCCTGCACCCATAAGCAATCCCCATCTTCCTGCCCCCCTCTGCCATGGAATCAGATAAAGCCAAAGAGCCTCTTCCCTGTGCTGCCTTATAGCTTGGGGTAACCAGTGAGAGGGAATCTGCTATGGGCTTTCTAGGGCACGTTTTGCTTTCTTGATGAGGGGGATAGATATTGCTGGCACAGCACCCCTTTTCTCCCGCCTTTTTGTTCTATGTTGAACATGAACGTGGTGCCTGGAGCTGTGGTAGCCAACTTGGGACCATGAGGTGGCAGGCCTGAGGACGAGAGTGAGCACAGTAAGAACGGCTGGCAGAGTGGGATGATAGAAAGACTCAGAGCTGTGATGGCATTGCTGAGTCATTGAACCAAGCCCAGCAACCACCCTCTTCTGGGGTCTTGTTACAGGAAGGACGAGAACCTCTTCTCGTGTATGCCAGCCTGAGTTGTCTTTTCTGTTGCTTGCAGAAAACTGCAACAGATTCAGGTGTCTTTCACAAGACCAGAAGGCAACCACCCAGGAATGGGCACATGGGCACCAAGAATTATTTAGGAGAGGAACCCCTGTGACCCTCTCCTACACTTCCAGCATGGTGAACACATCCGAGGGAAATGGGAATTAACTATAGATATCCAACGGATAAACACGGAACTTCCATTTGGAGAGAAGAAAGGCGAAGACTAGAAATTTTAAACGAAAAGCATAGTTAAAAACCAGGAGACTGGAGAGCGAAACCTTTTATTTGTTTATTTTTTTGTTTCTGGTGCGGTTTATTACCTTTTAAAGGGAAATGCTGTTAAGTTCAATACCTCTGAGAATGACCATCTGCCCCATACTTTCTAGGACCACCCTGGAAAATATGAGACGTATTGTCCCTTTATATCCTCAGGCATGCTGTGTTAGTCTATTTGTGTAGTCAAAGATGAGGGGATATGGCTATTGTTCTTAAAAGCAAAGTTATTTATGAACCCCCCGCCCCCCAGAACCAGGTGATCCCTTAGCCTTAATGGCATTTATTGATGCAGATGAGTACTTTCAAAAATTCAGAGAGACATTGACTTTGTAAGCGACCACTAAGAAGATCTCCGACCGGATAAAGATAACTCAAGCAGGCTAATCCTTTCAGCAAAGGTGGTGATATATATTGTGGCAGCTGAATGCTCCCTGACAGCCTAGAGAGAACAATCAGCGAATTCATTCATTTAATTCATGAATTTCCCTTCTATTTACACTTTCAACAAACATGCCAGCTGTTTGCTTAGCTAACAAGCTCTGCCTTCATTATAAGCCATTAGTGACTAGTAATAATTGAAACTGTGTTTGGATTTCAAAAATACAATAAACCTAATTAATGCCACGCTTAGTAATATGGCATTTGTAGTGACTGACTTGAGGGAGGCTGAAGTTTGGTTGTGACTTTGGCCCCTCCGCAAAGCAAGAGTGTGCTAAACTGTTTTCTAGACACGAACAAGGTTGATAGAATTTTTCATAAGGAAAACTAAATAAGAGATTAAATCCACATGCTTCTAAGGAGTCAGGCAGCAAATATAAGTGAGTGCGCAACAAAGCGTCTCCCAGAACACTAGGTCTTCTCTGCCCACTTTTAATGGAGACATGGGTAGAAGAAGTATTTTGCGAGGCGCCTGGGTGGCTCAGTTGTTAAGCGTCTGCTTTTGGCTCAGGTCATGATCCCAGGGTCCTGGGATCCAGCCCTGTGTCGGGCTCCCTGCTCTGCGGAAAGCCTGCTTCTCCCTCTGCGACAACCCCTGTTTGTGTTCCCTCTCTCGATGTCTCGCTCTCTCTCTGTCAAATAAATAATAAAATCTTAAAAAAAAAAAAAAAGGAATATTTTGCTTTTCTCTTAATCCTGCTATAAGAAAGGAGGAGAAAAAAAACACACTTGATAATAAATAAGTGGACTGAGCCAGTGGTGAGGAGACAGAAAGGAGTGGGGTGGGGGGCTGTCCGAGGGTCCGGGGCCCCTCTGAAAGGGCCAGCTGCTATTCAGCTGCAGCTGCTAC
The DNA here is from genome assembly GCA_028534135.1 of Potos flavus. NCBI lineage: Eukaryota > Metazoa > Chordata > Mammalia > Carnivora > Procyonidae > Potos > Potos flavus. The sequence continues at coordinate 56,800,663 of CM052892.1, read as the reverse complement.
CTGAGAATGTGGGCCTAGTGTGGCCAAATCTTTCACATTTTCAATATAATTAGAAAATCTGGACCTCAAGGTCAACTATTCCCACTTGTAAACTTTGGCAGCGGATTTTTTTTTTTTTTTTACATTAGTGCCATGCAGCCCCCACAGTGTAAATCATTGGCTCCCAGAGTGTGGTCCCTGGACCAGCAACATCAGAATCACCTGGGAACCCACAGCAATGCAGAGTCTTAGGTCCCGCCCAGGCCTCTGAATCAGACTCTGGAAGTGGGGCCCAGTGATCTGTTCTAACAAGCCCTCCAGATGGGGTTGCCAGGTTTAGTGAATATTGATTGCATGGGACAGGACAGACACTAAAAAATTATTCATTGTTTATCTGAAATCCGGATTTAACTGGGTGTCCTGTATTTATCTAGCAACCCTACTTCTAGGTGATTCTGAAGCACACTGATGTTGATCAAGCAAAACACAAAGATGAGCCAGGCTGCCTGTGTTTGAATCCGCTCCGACGCGGATTAACCGTGGGATCTCTGGACAAGCGATGTGACTTCTCTGTGGCTTAGTTTACTGGCGTGTAAAATGGGGATGATGATAATAATAATGTGTCCATCTCGGTCTTGTTAGAACTGAATGGCTTAGTGAAGGTGGAGTAAGCAGAACGGTGCCTGGGAAAGAGTAAGCATGTCTTAAGAGTTTACCATCATCGTTAGTTTGTTTTTCCTCTCCTTTGCCTCCACCACCTCCTTTTCCACCACCGTTGGACCAGCCATTAGAGAGAATACCTGAATTCCACTTCCTCTAATTCTGTCTTCCTGGATCTACCTTTGGTTCAGTTAGAGATCTGATTCTGTGAGGCCGTGCCCTAAGGCAGCTCGGCTGCTTGTTCTGACACAGAATAACTTCGTGCTTTGAAAGCTAGCTGACAGCGTGGCTGTCTGGCAGGAGGACCCTGTCTTCTGCACGGACATCTGCTTCCAGGACTCACTCTGTCCGTCTACAGTGCCCTGCTGTACCCGGGGCTCTCGCCATCCACACTCGCCTTTCTGCCTCGCGTGTTCTCTCAGCAGCCCCCCGCATAGCACTTAGACATCTTCCCGACCACATCTTGAGATTTCAGATTCCCGGAGTGCCTCTCGGATGTGGAAGCAATGGGTGACCTCCCCACTCCCACCACCCACCAGTTACATTTCTGAGTACTCTTTGGGAAATCCCCACCATTTCTTTTTCTGGGCAAGAAACATGGAAAGACATGATTTGTGGACCCAAAGAGTGTTCACACCGTATTTCAAAGGAAACCCGTGACCACACGCTTCTTACTGGGGATTGTGCAAGCCACCTGAACGTGTTCCTTCATGAAGCAGCTTCCCAAGCTTCCACATGGCCACAAATGACAGACTTGTTCGTGCAGTGAAAACCAACCGGATGAGCTATTATGGTTCTCAGGCGCGCCATTTTGTTGCTGTTCTGGGAATGAAGCAAGATACATTATTTTATTAAATAAAGATTTCCCCCGTATCACAGGGGAAGCTAATTTTATTAGCTCTTTTTATGGGAACAAACATCATCACCCTGGTGGGGAGGACGGGAGCAGGAGGGGGATGAGGGAGTGGAGAGAATCACATTTTGTCATCCACGTGCTCCAGAGGAGGCTGCCAAAATGTTTTCATTGGTAATTACTTACCAGAAGAGTTCTCCAGATCCTGCAGAAAGTGCACAGCTCTCGGTTCATAAGTAATTTCGTGATTCAAAAGACATGCTCGGCTGCGGTAAATACTGTTCTTATAGTTTTGCCATGGGTGGGTCCCTGGTGTCCAAAACCCCAGAGTATTTGGTAACTTCAAAAAAAGTTGTCTCTTTGTTCTCCTCTATGAGAAAGCAGAGACCCCTAAGGTTGAACGTGCATGCTGCGATTCAGAAGGACAAAAGTCCAAATCTAGTTGGATCATTCAAATACTAGCCTCTGATTGTTTAACTTTAAAACCGGAGATATCCACTTGGAGCTTTATTTCGCTTTTTAGATGAGCTTAACCACTAGATACCAACCACTACCACCTTCCTTAGGCAGAGTGGCCCGAACTAGAGGTAGCCAATTCCTAATAATGGGGAGCTAGCATTTAGCATGCAGGGCTGAGGTATAGACAGCGTTCCCAGTGGACGACTTGCCCTACGGGGCGGAAGGGCAGTGTTCACTGCTCTGCTCTTCAGTAGCGAAGCACTCTGCCAAAGACGGCCTCTGTTTTCTTGAGTCAGAAGTGGTCCCTGTGTTTGCTAGAGCCAGAGATGGTCTCTGTTTTGTCGCCACCATGCTGTTATTTTCCCCATTAGCAATAAGCCTAAGGCCAATGCTAAATCAAATTATGAAGCAGGCAAAAATGTTTCAGTGTCACCCAGCGTTACTCGGTTTTCCCTCCTTGTGCCTCGCTAGGAGCCCCCTCTCTTCTCCCAGCTGTCATCTGTGCTCAGCTTTTGAGCCTTTCCCCATCTTCCATGAGCATCCCCATCCTGAACTCTGATAGGGTGCAGATATCAGTCATTACAGCCTCTGTGTGCAATTAAAGCATAAGTTTCTTCTCCTAAGATAACTGCTTTAAACCAGAGATGAGAAAATTGTAGTCGCCGTCCATAGGTTGGTTTGTTTTGACATGGTGTTTTTAAAAATTGCTGCATATTTCCCCCTATTGTTTTCTACTTCCCTGTTGTAGTTACCTGTTGCCCTATATCCTTATCACTCCCTAATCTACTTCCTTCATCTTGTTATTCACTTCCCATCTTGTTGTCTACTTCCTCCTTCCTTTTGTTATCTGCTTTCCTCATTTTATCTGTTTCCCGCCTCTCCATGTCCCCTTCCCCTTTTCCGTGTCCCCTTTCCTCTTCTCCTTGTCTACTTCCCCACCATCTCCTTATCTCCTTCCCCCTCTCCTTGTCTACTTCCCCCATCTCCTTGACTCCTTTTCCCTCTCCTTGTCTATTTCCCCCTCTTCTTGTCTATTTCCCCCTCTCCTTGTCTGTTTCCCCCTCCTTATCTACTTCCCCCATCTCCTTGACTCCTTCCCCCCTCCTTGTCTATTTCCCTCTCTCCTTGTCTGTTTCCCCCTCTCCTTCTCTATTTCCTCATCTCCTTGTCTACTTCCCTCATCTTTTTATCCACTTCCCCAATCTCCCACATCCCTCATTTTATTATGTTCTTGGCTCCTGTAAACCTTTGAGTTTGTGATCTGCTTTAAACCATCTCTTCTTGGAAAAAAAAAAAAAAATCAGAGGGTTCAGGGCAGTGAAACTACTCTGTGTGCTGTCTGATACTGTAATGGTGTTTACATTCATACATTTGTCCAAACGGATAGAATGTACCACACCAACAGTGAACCCCAGTGTAAACTATAGACTGTGACAATGATGCATCAGTGTAGGTTCATCAATTGCGATAACAAATGCACCATTTTGGTGGGGCCTGTTGAGAGTAGGGGAGGTTAGAAATGTGTGGGTCGTTGGGCTATATAGGAACTCTCTTATATCCTTTGCTAGTTTTGCTGTAAACCTAACACTGCTCTAAAAAATAATGTCTTCTTAGGAAAAAGAAATGTCAGGCTTTAGTAAAAATGGATGAGAGATAGAGGCCAGGGAGAGTCTGGTGTGTTGCTCTTCTTAGACTCCTGGGAAATGGCCTCAGCACCTTTGCACCTGCTTGTCTATCTAAGCATCCCCTTGAGGTGGTCCATGAGGGACTCCTGGCCTAGGACAGGGTTAGGAAGAATGAGGTGTTAACTTCTGGAATTTAGGTCCTTTAGGCACATCAGAAGTGGAGTAGTGATATTTTCCTTGTTTTGTCCCCTATCCCTTCCATCCTCACCTTCCTTCCCACAAGGAAGAGGCTGAAGCTCTGTGATCAAAAGGTCTGGTAACCTTGGGCCAGTTTTCTGGCTGCGACATAGGTATAGGGAACAGAGGTCCCAGGGCATGGCTGGTGGCTTCCCTTGGGTGGACTCTGAAGATGTTCCAACAAGGGCATCATTGCACCACTGGGCTTGAGCTGGCACAGAGGGAAGGGAGCCCAGAAGTTACAGGTCTAAGCCCAATGACCCTGGGCCAGTGGATCAGAATAAGGCTTCAGGGTCAAGACTGTATGAGTAGAAAAACTCCATTACTTGCCAGGTATGTGACCTTGAGCTAGTCACTTTACCTTTCTCTACCTCACTTTTATAATCTGTAAAATGGAGATAATAATAAAATCTATCTCCTGAGGTCATGAGGTAGGTCAAATGGGATGATGTGTATAACATATCTTGCCCAGCACCCAGCAAACACTCAAGCGACAGGAGTTTTAGAAGGAAGGTACGTTTTTTTTTGGTAGAAATCTCTGGAATGTGGCCCTGGGCATTCTCTTAGTCACTCTCTGCTCTGATTATGTTGGCAGTTTCAGCCAAAATCCATTTGGGTAAATGAGTAGATGTTTTACTGCCTATTTGCCATTCAGAATTTTTAAAGGTAAACTTATGCTTAATGTTACCCTTTTCTCTCAAACCTAGATCCCGATGTTGATCAGATATAGTGAGTTTTCTTCCAAGTTTTTAGAGCTGGTTTCTACCTCAAGCTCCTGAAAACCCCTATCCCCAAAAGAACATTCCCTCGTCTCCTGTAGCTACAGTTTAAAGACTACCCTGTGTGGCCACAGTGGGATGCCAGATGGGGCATATGGAACGTCACTAGTCCCTACTGAGCGGTCTCGGAGCCAGGTGGGAGCAGGGGCTCTCGAGGTCATCGGGGCCACCCCTTTGCCTTTAGGGCCACAGATGCATCCCCTACGTTAGACTGCATGCAAGAGAGGGAGACTACAGGAATTCACTGCAGAGAAGAGGGGCCCCAAGTTGAGCATTTTGGTTGAAGTTTTTGGCAAGTATTACGTCACACCTGAAGAATGAAAGAGAAAACACGTTCTGAATCTTAGGGAGTAGTAGCTAAGATTTATCCTCCCTTGCCGATTGCCCCAGGCTACCGTGAGTCCCACTTTTAGTTGTCCAAATTAAATTAGCAAGTAATTAAGTCATGCAAGCAAAAGTTGCTTTCACGTGATCACGAGGCCCTTAAAGCTATCCAGTTTGACTCTGGAGGGAAAGGAGCCCCTGTTTCCCTTGTTTCCTCGTTCATCCTTCCTCTCCATAATGGGATATGGGGGTCCGCGTGTTGTTGAGATTGTGAAAAACTTTGAATCACTAAGAAGTTCAAGCTCGAGGAGCGTAAGTCGGTTTCCTGGATGCACTTCCCAAGGATCTGTATAAAGAGTGAATCTGCACCCCCCGCAGGGAAATTGGGATCAGCTCCAGTATCATGGGAGGGGTGGCCTGGGGCTCTTCTTGTCCTTAACCAAAAGCCGTTTCCTGTCCTCCTGGTGGCACCTGCCGCTGAGGCAGCAGCATGGAGCTGGAATCAGTAAGTGCTGGACCTGTCCCTGGGCAGCAGGATGGGCCGCGCTGGTCACGTCTCCCTGGACAAAGCTAAAATAAATCACAGAACAGCCCCTGCTTAAGATCTGATGAAATTCTCCATTTCCGCTCCAAATTGAATTCCTCCCGAAGGATTGGAGCGGCTCTCGAGAGTAATGAAGGCACTCCTTCCTCCTCTGCTAGAAGCATGTTTTAAATTAACAGACACAGCCTTCTAATCTGGGTGGGGAGGTAGCTTTTAGGAACAGTCTTGAGAAGCTGTTTTCAGGCCAGAAATGATATTTTTTAATCTCGAGGGGCAAGGCAGCAGACATCCAGCACAATGTGGCCTCCTCCAGAGGGAGCAGCCTCGCTGGTGGTCTCCTGGGAAAGAATGAGAACACGCGTCCTGCTGTGGGTCTGTGCCGCCCCCCTGCTCTGCCCCCCGGTCCCCCCCCCCCCCCCCGCCCCGTCCTCCCTGACCACTTGTAGCGAAAGGGAATTTTTGATGGAGAATACGAACCCTGGGTGCCGGTGCTTTCTGAGAGGTGAAAGTATTACTCTCCCGTCCATCTCTTATTTGGGAAAAGTGGTAAACTCTGTGAATTAAAAAAAAAAAAGAACTGTTTTTAGGATGAAGATATCATTGAAGCGATTATCTTCCACCCTCTGCAATGATGAATCGACAATTTGACATTTGTAGAGGCAGCCGACACCGGCCCTTTCAGGGGAAAACAAGAAAACCTGTTTTCCAATGGGCCTTGTCAGAGTGAAGACGGATGACCTGCTGGCTGATTAGGACCATGAATAAGGCTCTGAGAACGCGGGAATGTGTGAGGAACCCAGGGGTGAAACTTATAAATCAAGGTTAAGGTAGAAGTAGAAAATTCTAAACATCCATTCTGTCTTGAAGGTGGGCAGGAAGTAGATTATCTGTTGGTAAAGGAGTATTTAATATTACTACTTGAAGTGAGCTTAAGAGCATTATCCTTTTCCCCACTCACTGTTGAAAAAGGGCAGTGTAAAAAATCCTACTTGACAGGAGAAATTCTGACTTTTAGGGTCGAAAGGAGAGGAGGAAATTCTCCTTGAAAGTAAATTCTGTTGGTTCTTTTATGTCAGAATTTTGTTAACAACCCTTGAGAAAGGTTATCAAAACCTGACTCCGTGTTTTAATTTAGTTTTAAGAAGGAAGCCATTTCCTTCATATGGAAATACGACCCCAGAGCAGCCCACAGGTAAAACCCAGCCTCAGAGGGCGGACTCTACTGCAGGAGGATTTAGGGTCTGGTTCTCAACTGGAAAATTGCTTTTCAGGGAGAAGGTCTTGTTTTCCACTGATAATAGGGTCCCTTATATCAAGTGAAACGCCCTTCCTTCCGACCCAGGAGGACATTTCAGCTTTGATCTTTCTCAGAAGACAGTAGGAAGTACATTTATTCCCCGCTAGGAAGAAGGGACTGGGGATGGGAAGTGGGAGTGTAGGATTTCAGCCATGCCGGTCTGTCCTGAGCCCAGGCAAGACGCACTGGGGCCAGGCCTGGTGGAGTCCTGGCAGGTGGGGAAGGTCTGGTGGAGACAACAAAGGCCGTTGGAGGGAAAAGATTAAAGGGGAGGAAAATGCACAGCCAACCCCCACCCCCACCCCCATGCAGCTGCTTTCGTGCATTCCTTCAGGCTCTCTAGACTTTGATATTTGCATAAATGGGCCTTGGCTAGGCTTCCACACTGGGTCAGAACAGCGAGCGGTCACCGAGGACAGGGGAGGTTTTCTCTTCGTGATCAGTCTGGCTGTGATTTCAGCTATCAGCTTGTGTAACCTCCCTGGATTAAGCGGACAGGTCAGGGTCAGCCGTCCCATCCCTGTCCCTGTGTGCACACCGTCTGTGTCTCTGGCCTGTAGACCCTTCGGCCGCAGGCAGGCTCATCTTGGAGCCTGTTTATAAGGCCTGCAGTTACTTCTGTTTTGTTTTAGCCAAAAAGGGTGAAGTGCTGCCAGCAGTATGTCTGGAATGTTATTTACTTGGTACATTTCTGTGGCTTTTCTTTGTAGCGCTGCATAGGCCAGAGCAAGGGGTCATTGACTTGCAAATACCAGGTTTCGCAGTTTGTCTTCTCCACGGGGCCACTTTCTCAGTAAGAAGGAGGTTAGCTCCTGTGCCTCTCCGGTCCTTCCTCCCCGCCTTCCTCTCTTCCTTCCTTCCTCCCTTCCACCCTTGCTCCCTCCCGTCCTCCCCTCATTCCTGCCTCCCTTTTTTGTTTTCTGAGTGAGTGAGCTCAACTACTGTACACCCTCCCCCCTCCCCGGCCCCGTGTCCTAAATGCCCCGAGTGCACTTTTAATTCCTGGGATTTCTGATGGACTCTGCCGAGGGCCTGGCAGGCGCTTTTCATTTGCGTGCCTGCCCTGTTATTATTTCACATGAAAGCTGTCTCTTTTGGCACACGTGGCTCCTGCGATTTCAGTTGAGCTCTGGGAGCTGAATGGGCGATGTTGTGCAAGGGCAGTACAGGTGGGGCGTTCTCCACCGGTGGCCGTGGGGGCGGACGACAGATCCGCTCGCAGTCCTGGCTTGTGCCGAGCAGATGAGAGAGCAAATAAATGGCTTCCGAAGCAAGGAACCAGGGTGCATCGTTTGTTAATTTGGGAGGTTTCACAACTGTTTGCGTTCAATTGATGGAGGAGAGTTTTTTTTTTTAAGAGCAAATTCTTCATTTACTAAAACTGTAAACAAGTCCCGGATCAATGAGCAATGTGGAAGGGGGACGCACGGGAGGTTTTCTCTCCGCCTCTTATGTTTTCAGCCTCCCTTTCTCCCACTTGTTCTATTCAGTTCTAATCGTGGTATTTGGGGCTTTAAAACAAGGTATGGAAAATGAGATTAGATAAATCTCCCCAGCTGGTACCAGCCCTGGGGCCGTTGCACACCTGGGTGGGTTACCTTCCCCCCCCCCGCCCCCACCCCTGCCCAATTTTCTTATGTCATGTGAGTGTATAAGCATCTAGAGAGATGAGACCTTTGAAAAGCTTTGCCTGACGGAAACTCGGCCTTTCTCCGAGTCTCGGGGAAACCTCGCCCATCCACAACACCTGTTGGTGTGTTCACTCCGTAGCCAGCCCCAGTCTGCAATGGAAAATTTTGATTCCATTCTTCTCGGCTTTTCCTGTCCTTCTGCATGACTTCTCCATTTGCGTGTAAGCTGCCCGGATTTTTGGCTGAAGGGGCTTCTTTGATCACTCTCTTGACAGTATGGGCTTCACATTCTCACACCTGCTCCTCTTTTACAGTCCAGATTTCAGAGTAAATGCTTCCATCGCCTTGTCATTTCTTGGGTATAAAACTCAGGTACAGGTTACTGATTACGGGTAATAGCCGTTGGATGGCGGAGACAACTACTTGGCACATAATGGCCCCCTGAACCGCTGCCAGAAACGTAAACTGCCACTTTATTTATTTCTGAAAGCATCTAAGCTGCGAGCCGATCGGTCATGATCTAGCATGCACATGGTAATAACAGGCTCGCCGGGCTGAGAAAGCCGCCCCATGGGGCAGCCGCGAGGGCAGGCTCTAACAAGACTCCCGTGTGTTTTCTCCCCCATTATCCACAGCCCACACATCATCTTCCTCTCTCAGAGCGTCTTGACAGGAATGAGCCATCTCTGTGGGACCCGCCTGTGCCATGAAATCGCTCACGCCTGGTTCGGCCTAGCCATTGGGGCCCGGGACTGGACGGAGGAGTGGCTGAGTGAAGGGTTCGCCACTCACTTGGAAGACGTGTTCTGGGCTGAAGTGCAGCAGGTGGGTTTACGGTGACCCTTAAGCATTTCTCCACCCGGAGTCAGAGTCTGTTAAGAGGTATCTCATTCCACAGATTCGGAGAGGACTTCTTATGCACTAGGGCTGTGCTGGCTGCTGGGGAGGGAGGAGAGTCCCTGAGCCCCCTGGGGTGGGAGGTTCTTCCTGTAGGGCTAGGAGAGAGGACAGCGAAGCAGAAGCAGAGACACACATCCCTACCATGTCCGGGGGTGAGCGCTGTGAAGGCAGGTGAGGCTGAACAGAGTGGTGGGGGAGCTCAGTTTTAGAAGGCACCACGAAAAGGCCCTCTGATGGTGGACATTTGAGCAAAGACTAGAAGAGAAGATCACACCATGGCATGACCACTGGTTATGGTTGTGGTGACACTGACTTGTGTCTGGTTTGTTGGTTTTTTTTTTTTTTTTTTACTAATAAGATGAAAATTTATATCAGGAGGCATAATCTCAGATGTCTGCGGGCAAGTAATGAAGAATAAAGCGGCTGGTGTCGTAGGTTGGGGCGTGCTGAGGGCTGAGACGAGCTGGCAGTCTCCCCTCAGCTCGGACCAAGCGTGGCGGGCCAGCAGGAGGGCTCGGTGGAGTCTGGACTCCTGGCTGTTTAACAGGAAGTTCTAAATCTGGATTTTTACGTGCAATTTAGTAATTTAAAAAACCCTATGCCAACTAAACGTACAGCTTCCACTTTAAAGAACTGACTGCTGGTTCTAATGAGGATATGGCGGCTAAACTGCCTCCTGCTTATTTTTCTGTTCCTAATATTGGGTCACTCTGTTCCCTGCCATCCCCACCCTTTACACGCCAGACTGGTTAACATTTTCTGAAATCCTCAAGTTCATGCATCCCTGTATGCTTCTGTTCAGGCTCCTTCTGCCTGTTGAAATCCTGTGTATTTTTCACTAACCAGCTCAAGGTCACCTTCTCTGGGTAGCCCAGGCCGCTCATTCCACTCACAATACTTACTCTTCTAGAAGCTTTGAATTCCCACAGTATCTGGTACTTAGTTCTTTTTCCTCACTTCTTTCTTCTCCCTCCTGTCCTCACAACTAGACTGTGACCTCTTCCAGAGTGGAGCTGCAGTCTTATTCACGCTCCCACCCCCCTCTGCACCTTGGCCAGCAGTGTGTGCACCTGTGTCCCCTGCCACACAGTGAGGAGAGTCCACGTGGCAGATTTAGGCAAGGTGGCGGGGTTTGGAGTCAGGCCGGGCAGGGAATCCCAGCCCTGCTGTTGACCAGCTCTGTAAGTGTAGGTAGGTTACATAGCCTCCCTGACCCTCAGTTTCCTCATTTGGAAAATACGTTTAAGAATGTGCAAACTGGCACGGTGAATGGGATAATTATGAATGACATATGGAGCTTATGCAGGAAGTGCCGGTTCTCTTTTTCTCTTTCTCTATGTATTTTCCACCACCTGACTGATACACAGTAGGCATTCAGCAAGGGTTAAATAGGCCAATATAAACAAGCCTCCATCGTCATCCCTTCTCTGGGGTGCTTCTGTCCTGAGACAATCAGATTTGTGCTGTTCTTGGTAATCGTGAGTATATTTCAGGCATCTAACGATGATCTCTGTCCTTTGTCTCCCATATCCCCAAAAAAGCACTCCTCTATCGCCGTGGCCCCTGCCCGCATTTCCAGAGGGTCAGTCCTGAGTCTCATTGCTTAGGTCCTACCTCTTACTGCCCTGCATATGTCCATCTCCACTAATAGAGGCATGAAGCCGGTCTGGCCTCATCCCACAGCTGCATACCTTCGATGTGTCCATTCTGTGCTAGACCTGTAGGGATAAAAGGATGAGTGAGACCTGGCCCTGCCGGGTTAGAGTTTAACTGTGAAGATAAGAAAAGCACACAGTAGAAGGAGGAAGAAAATAAGTTAGGAGAGAGAGGTAAATACCAAATATTGTATGAGTTCAAAGGTGGGACAGCTCAGGCCTGAGCAGACTGAGAAAGTCTTCTGGGAGAAGGTGACTTCTGACATGGGCCTCAAAGGTAAAGTAGGAGTCGAGGTTTCTCTGTCCCTTCTTTTCCCTTAACCTGGCATAGGGGACAACCCACCTCACTATCCTTTAAGGTCTAGGCAGTGTATCTTCAAGATGTGAAAGCACTTTGGTCTGAAGCCAAGTGGCCATTCTGGATTCCAGCATAAAGTTTGGAAACCTTTCCGGATCACGTCGATTACTCCAGCCCCTTCCTCGAAGGGGGAGACTGAGCTGCTGTTGGTTCCTGATGAGTGTCTGCAGCAGCAGACCTTCCGAGCCGGAGAGAGGGGCTCTTCGGGGCGGGAGAGTGTGGGCTGGCTCCCGGGGACTCTCCTGGTCAGCAGCGAATGCCGCCAGGGAAGAGGGGGTGACGCACATCGGCCACTGGGCAGCCCAGACAGACCGTGCTCTGCAGCACTGAACATTAGCGAGCACGGCAAAGTGAGGGAGTGGGAAACCACTGAACGAGGAGATAGACAGTGGCGTTCCACAGGGAGAAGGGAATTGAGTTCATTGCAAAATTGCATCCTATAACTTGTCATCGACCTGGGTAAGGTCTGACCTCCTTCACAGGTGTCTTAGCTCAGGCTGCCATAACACAATACCACAGACCGGAGGGCTTAAACAACACTCCTAGTTCTGAAGGCTGGAAGTCCAAGATCAAGGTGCTGACAGGCTTGGATTCCCGTGACACCTTTCTTCCCTTGGCTTGGTGGTGGCCACCTCCTCTCTATGTTCTCCCATGGCCTTTCCTCTGTGCACATGTAGAGAGAGAGCTCTGGTGTCTCTTCCTTTTCTTGTAAGGACACCTGTCCTATTGGACCAGGGCCCACCCTAATAACCTCATCAATCTTAATTACCTCCTCAAAGGTCCCATCTCCAAATACAGTCGCATTGAGGGTTAGGGCTTCAACATATGAATTTTCCACTCATGATTCGTTCCCTAGCAACAGGGCACACAGAACCTGTGGCTCATCTGGCCGCTGCTGGCTACTTGGCACCCGTCTCTCCCCAGATAATAGTTTGCTCCCCGCCTGACTACATCCCTTGCTATCCTCTAAACACATCACGTTCTTTCCAGGCCCCTTGAACCTTGCACATGCTTTCCCTCTTCCTGAAATTCCTCCTCCCCGGGCTGACTTCCGCTTCCCCTGGGGGGACCGGTGCGGGCCCTGACGCCTCCTCAGGGAAGCCTTCTGGCTCACCTGGCTGGCCAGAGAGCATCTAGGTTCTTCCTTAACCTCTACCACCGCCGCACTCTGATGGCTAGTGTTCTTCTTCTTTTTTTTTTTTTTTTTAAAGATTTTATACATTTATTTGGGGCGCCTGGGTGGCTCAGTAAGTTAAAGCCTCT
>CM052892.1:56722679-56787999 GCA_028534135.1 Potos flavus | reverse complement strand
AAAAAAGATTTTATTTATTTATTTGACACAGAGAGAGAGACAGCAAAAGCAGCAAGAACACAAGCTGGGGAGTGGGAGAGGGAAAGCAGGCTTCCCACTGAACAGAGAGCCCAATGTGGGGCTTGATCCCAGGACCCTGGGATCATGACCTGAGCCAAAGGCAGGCGCTTAACAACTGAGCCACCCAGGTGCCCCAAGATGATGGCTAGTGTTCTTACAGGCTGTGTCCATAATGGACCCAGGGTCTGGCAGAGACTCGGGAAATACCCGTTGAATCAACTCTAAAGGGTCTTTCATTTCCAGAAATGCCTGTTGATACTGACATCTCCCTCCCAGGCGGCTGTTCTGCTGCCCTCCCTTGCGTAGACTTGAGCCGTAGGGCCTCACGAGCCTGGTGGCAGCAGCCCATTCTCGACAGCAGGCCAGGGTGTGATGGCACTCCCCTCCCCCAGAGTGAGTCCAGGCAGAACACTCGGGTTATATGCAAACAGAATCATATGGGCTGCATCAGCAAGCAGGCTGCACTGTAAACAGCCCTTCACCAAACGGAGGGCTAGGGAAAGTCGAAGGTAAAAGGAGGGGCTATTCCCCACCCTGTGCAGCAAGACAAAGCGAGAAAGGGCTGGAGGGAATCCTAGTGGAAACGACCCTTTAGGGAAGCCTGCCCTGTTTAGGCCCTGGGGTGGGTTCCAGACAGCCCGGCCCAGCTCCATCACCGGCAGGAAAGTGAGCGGCTGGGTCTTCATGTGAGGACCTCCCAGACCCCTTGGCCTTCTGACTTTTCTGATGGGGTGCCAGGCACGGCGGGGAGGGCACCAGTGTCGTCACTTTGAAATGGAGCAAGCTGCTCCATGGGGCGGTTGCGACCCCCCACGAGGACAACAGTGACTGTGTTTGTGCACGTGTTTGTGTGTCCGTGGCCCCGAGCAGCTGGCCCCCCACGAGGCGCAGGAGCAGCGGGAGCTGAAGGCCTGTCTGCGCTGGCGTCGCCTCCAGGACGAGGTGCGGAACTCCCCCGAGGAGATGCAGGTGCTCAGGTAAAGTGCCATGAGCTTTCTTCCCCTTCTCACCCTCTGCCTCCCCTTCCTTTTCTTCAAGACGGGCATCCGGGCCATCTATTAAATCTGCCATGTTTCCTTCTTAAATCACGTTGGGTTAGGTCACCCATCCTCCCAGGGATGTGATTGTCATGTTTGAAGTCCTTCAGGGCGGGGGGTGTGGATTTGCCTGCTGACGTTTTCCTGGTGTCTCTGTTCAGAAAGAAACGAACACAAGGCCATTTCCAGGACCAGGACTTATTTGCAGTTTTAATAGTCACTTGGCGTGGTGGCCTAGGGCTTGGACAAGGCAGGGGTTTGGTAGCCTGGCAGACAGTAACCCTTTAAAGCCAAAAGAAACGACAACAACAGCATCAACAACCCTTTAGGAAAATATGATTCCGAAGTGTTTAGTAGTAACAGATGTCGGTGTCAATGGGGCCTTTTGTTTCGGGTCCTCCCAGCAGGAGGCCACTCCTGCGCCCGGGGAAGGTTCTACTCCTGACTCCTGCGTGTGGTGTCCACGTGTATCTTGCTGCGCTTACTTGTAGGATTACTTCTTGCCATTTTTTCTGGTTTTGCCCCTCTGCTTTGCTCGTTTTTTTCATTTCTCTAAATAATTGTTTATTTAGCCCAAGTCCAAGCCTAGGCCCCAGGAATACTGCGTTTGCTATGACTACAGAAGCTTTCGTCCTGCCCCCTTTCCACGTCTTGTGTTTTCAGGGCTGCTCTGGCTGCTGGGGGATGGGAAGGAGGAGGGTTAGAACCTTGCAGTCGTCCATATGCAAGAGCTCGTGATGGCGGCGGTGGCGGCGGTGACAGATGCATCTTGAGACGTGTTTGGGTGGTGGAGCTGGCAGGTCACTGACTGCGGAGAAGAGGGAGATGAGAGCGTCCAGAATAATTCCAGGCTTTTGACTTGAGCCACTGGGTACATGGTGAGGCCGTTTGGTGAGAGAGCCAGGACATTGGAAGGAAAAGTGCAAATCCCAGTTTTGTAGACGTTAAGTTTGGGATGCCAAGCAGATACTCAATACTGAGAACTTAGTGGCTCGCTGGAGAGATTGGAATGTTCAGTCTATGAATTCTTACAAGTCTGAGCACACTGAAATCACCAGGGAGGGAGGAGAGCAAGGGAAGAGGGAGCCAACAGAGGAGCTCGGGAAATCGGTGTGGCGAGAGGGTGGGGCGTCATCGTGAACGTTGGTTGATGAAATGTGCTCCCAGGTTATAAGCAGGTCAGCCGCACATGGGGAAGTCAGTATGCATGTGAGGAGAGCCTTCTCTCTGGATTCAGTGGAGCTGTGATCAACCCAGCCTCTGATGGCTAGGAGCTTTTCCTGTGTGTATAGAGCTGGGAGAAGAAATACACTATTTTTAGACCATTGTACTGGAAAGCTTATTATGGCATTTATTTTTCTTTTTCTTAGTATTCAGAAATTGTGTTTGCCTAAATTTAGGCTAACCATGAGATGACTGCATTTGAAAGATTTGTTGCACATCAGTATGGAAACTCTTTGTATCGGATGCACTTACAATGAAGAGGAAATGTTTCTGAACCTGCCCCGAATTATGTAGTCAAGGTTTAGTTTACTCCCATCCTTTAGAATTCTCCCTTAAATGGGCACAAAGAGCCTAGAAATTACTGAAAGTGAAAGAAAAAAAAATCAGTTATAAAAATTTATTCTCAGATTTTATTTTGGTTTAATATGCAAATAAGACCTTGGGAAAGTAGTCACTTAAAACAGACAGTGATCAAAGATGCTATCTTTTTTCCCCCCTCCCCTTAAGGTAGCCCATGGCCTTGAAATGATGGACCAAGAACAATTTAGAAGTCTTGATATGTTCCTTGTTCCTTGGTGTTGACAGAGAAAATAGAAACTTCTCTTACTCATCTTTGTAGCAGCTTTCAACATGGTTGACCACTCCCTCCTTCTAAAAACACTTTCTTCTCTGGGCTTCTGTGTCACACTCTCCTGGATTTCCTTCTGCTCTGCTGCCAGTCCTTCTCCATCCCTCCTGCTGGCTAGTTAGCATCTTTACTTAGATGACTCACAGCTCAGAAAGAGGGATTAAGGGGTCCGGCATCATACAGCCGATCCAGAGTAGAACAGAAATGGGAACCTGGGATGGAAATGACCTTCTTTTCCCTACACACTTTCTCTCTGCCTTCAAGGAACTCCATACAGCATTTAGTTGCATTAAAAACAAAAACAAAACCCACTGCAGATATCTTGAACTGTGGAAGGATGTGAAGGTCAGGGTCACAAAAAGGATCCTTGGACCAAGTATCTTTGTCCTTTTACACATGAGTGCATGTGTCTGATTATTTTGGTAGCTCTCAGGAAAAAAAGAAAACCCGACATTGTGTTGATTACAGATATTGGAGTATTAACAAAGTGAGAAGAGAAAAACGAAAATTGCACTGGGCTCTGGCTTGCTAATTTTAGTCATTTACAAGAACTGTTTTCCAGTCGTGTCTTCCATACATCCAGTACTGAACATGGCTCTCATCAGATGTGTCCTGGATTGACTTGGTTGTGAGATTCATTTGGTTACAACAGTTCCCGTGTTTTCCTTCTCAGCCTTCCTTGGCTGGGAAGCTTGTAACGTGGCTGTAGGCTCTTGAGGCCTGGCAATTTGCTCTGAAGGTTAGGGGTCACATTACTGACTCCACGCCTTTTCTCATTTGTTAATTATTAAAGATGCTTTTCCCATAGACCAGACCCCAGTCTCCTCCTCCTCCGACTCTCCCTCACTTGTCCACTGACTCTGGGCACAACTGTGCGCCAAGTGAAACTGATCTTACTGCTGTTCTACTCTGCCGGGCCGCCAACACTCCGCTTTCCTCTTGTTTCCACCCCCACCCCACCCTTGACCTTGCAGCAGTCATGACTCTTGCCAAGGAAGATGCGAAGGGCCTTCTGCGAGGCTCCCGTGCCTCTGGTCCCCGGGGCACTGTTGGATTCCCGCGTTCTCTCACTAAAGTGCTTTACTCTGTGTTAGTTAGCTTTACTCTGACAGGCCTGCGGGCTGGAAGAGCTACGGTGGCAGGATCAGAAGAAATCTCTGTTGGTTTTTATTGTTTGTGATTTATTACCACTTCCCCTCTTTTCTGGATTCATTGTTAAAGTCGGGCTCGTGCTGACAAAAATGTGAAAATATATCACGTTGAGGGGGCGCCAACAGGCCCAGAATCCGACGTGGCTCTTTCTTCTAGCTGCTCCCTCATAGATGATAGAACTCTGGAGAAACGCAGATAGCTTCTCCTGCCTTCCTTATGAATGCCTCATTCCCTGGTCACCAAGACCAGGGAATCGTAATAATAGGAGGAAGCCCCAAGTAGGCAAGTCTCCACAGCCAAAATGAGATGCGCACGCCACCGTGTGCTCTGTGAGTTTGTGCGATGCCTAAGCACTGTATGTTCCACTTAAAACTATGAGACTTCAGGGGCGCCTGAGTGGCTCAGTTGGTTAATTGTCTGCCTTTGGCTCAGGTCATAATCCCTGGGTCTGGGGATTGAGCCCTGCTTCCGGCTTCCTGCTCGGCGGAGAGCCTGCTTCTCCCTCTGCTCCTCCCCCTGCTTATGCTCCCTCCCCCCCCCCGCCTGCTCTCTCGAATAAATAAATAAATAAAATCTCTAAAAAATTAAGCAATAAGACTTTTGAAACTTGTCTACGTGTACACCTCTAGTATGCACGAAGCTTTCACCTCGAAGTTTTCTCAGAATTTTTATTTCTGATCCTTGAAAAACACAGTAGCCTTTTCTCACCCACATGTGGGAACTCATCCACTTGCAGCCACCCAAACCTGCCTCGTGGGAAAGCTCCCCCCTCTGAGAGTCCCTTGTCGCTGCCACACACCCACTTCTAGCCCAGAGGCTCAGCCCCCGCTGCTCCTCCATCCTGGGGCCTGAGACTCCCAGCGCGCCCACTTCCGGCTCCACCGGCCCCGCAGGCTGGGAACATATCCTTTCCTTCTTCCCTGGACAGCTCCCTTCCCAGGGGCCTTTAGTGTCCATTCTGGACCATACCCCTTTTCCCCACTCTCCCTTCCTTCACTTGCCTCCCATCCCCCAGGGAAAACTGAGGCCATCAGCCATGTTCTTCCTTCAATTCTATAAATGCATCAACATCCACATCTCTCTCTGGCCAACTTGTTGCTCTCAGTATAACTAGAGACACATTTCTAGTTCCAGAGGTGGCAGTGGAAATGTGCGTGCATTGACGCAAATCTAGAACTTATATATATATCTAAGTGAGCTTTAAACCCTCTGTCCATGAGGAAGAAGGGAAGGAAGGATCGAGATATGAAGGGAGAAGGAAGTTCTCATCACTTTGGCCCATGGGCCAGGGTCTTGAGTCTAGGGAAACTATTTTTTTCCTGAGGTCATTTTGCCCTTCTGATCACCAGGTTCTATAAACATATTCCAGTCTTTATATTATTGGAACTCCTCTGCTTCGTTTGGTACTATTGACGACTCTTCCGTTCTGGGAATCTCTGGCCCCTGGCTTTTCTGAGCAGGGAGAGGAGCAGAGGGAGAAGCGGGCTCCCCGCTGAGCAGGGAGCCCGAAGTGGGGCTCGATCCCCAGACCCCGGGATTATCTCTCTTGCCATTGTTTGCTTTCACCCCCCAGCCGACTATAGTATCGGTTTTCCAGGGCTGCTGTAACAAACTACCACAGGCCAGTATGTGGAAATGTACTTCTTACGCTTCTGGAGGCTAAAGGTCCAAGATCGAGGGTCAGCAGGCTTGCCTTCTTCTACAGCCTCTCTCCTTTGTTTGCAGGTTGTCCCTTCTCGCTGAGTCCTCACACAGTCTGCATGTCTGCGTTCTTGGTGTCCCTTTGTACGGCCGAATCGCCTCTTCTTGTAAAGAGTACCAACCAAATGCCTCGTTTTAACTGACCTGGCTTTTTAGAGGCCGTGTCCCTAAATGGAGTCACCTTCTGAGGTACTGGGCGTTAGGGCTTCCACACAAAAATTTTCGAAAAATATAATGTGGCCTATGACATCTACTGTCTACCTGTTCTTTCTTACCTCCTTGCCTTGTCTTCATGTTGTCTCTATAGCCTCTCCTTGTCACATGACACCAAATCATCTTGATTCAGCACAGATATCACTGCGTTCCAGAAGTCTCAGGCTCTCTCCTGACAAGATAAGCACATGACCCTCGTCTGTACTTCCTAAATGCTCTGGTTGTATCTCCCTCCATGATCGTACTATGTCATTTGACAATTATATTTAGAATGAGCCACGTTATGTTGCCAATATTTGACCATTTTTAACCTCCAGAAATAGCAGTTTCATATGATCTAACCTAATGCATCTTTCTTCTGGGTCATGAGCCTTTTGAACCCGGGGACTGTGCCTTCTTTACCTTTGTTTACCACAGGGTTGGGCACTGAATGGGTACTTGATACATGTTGAAGAAATGAATGTCATAGATGACACAGTCTCTGTCCCTGAGATTTCTATATTATTTACATAGAGTTGAAATACTGGTCATAAGACAGTGGATAGAGAAACCCTAGGCTGTGCCCTCGAGTTCTTAGGACCGAGAGGTTACTATTGGTAGGCTTAGCTAGAAAGGGCTGCTGGGAAGGTGTGAGGTTTGAGCTGGGATGGTAAGAAGGGCTAGCATTGAGACTGGGAAAGAGCTGGAAGGAAAAGAATTCAAGGAGCAAAGCCTGGCAGGCATAAACAATAGATTATTTGTAGAAATGTGCATTTAGTGAGAATGAGCTTCCTGGAGAGGATAGCCATCAGGAACCCATGAGACCGAAGAGGGCCAGGGAAGGACAGGCTAAGTAATGGAGTTCCCTAGAGGCCAGATTCAAGATTTTGCATGTGACCGTCCAGGCACTGGGGAGCTATTTTCAGTTCCAGGAATGACATAATGAAAATGGGAGTTCTGGGAAGATTACCCAGCCTGTGAGATCACGCATGATCAGAGCTACAGAGTCTAGAATCCAGATGGAATTGGGTGGCCATGTCAGGAAGACACACCTGGGTTTAGAAGAGCTTGGGATGCCCTTCCCAATTGGCCTATATCTCTAAGTCACTCATTTGGTGTTATTCAAAACTGGTTTAAGTGTCAATACAGCTTCAAAGAAGGCTTCTAATAATATGATGTAAAGCTTTCTCTGATCGCAGATAAGGATTGACCCATTAAAGGAAGTGGCTGAATATGTGGGCTTTGTGAAGTTTATTATGTATGACTTTAACAGAGTGAAAGGCAACAGTCCCAGTTCCTTCTTGGCCAAAGCCTGATCTGTCCTGCCTCATTCTAGAGAAAAACCGTCTGAGAATGCAGACATGGGCTCTCTCCAGAGCTTGTTGGTCTTCAGATCTCAAGCCAGGAGGTTAGTCTAGGGTTTAGAAGCTAGAGTGCCTGGATTTGAGTGCCATCTTGATACTTCAACTTGCTATGTGACCTTTAGGGAGTTCCACAAGCACAATGAGCTTTGGTCT
This sequence comes from Potos flavus, assembly GCA_028534135.1. Lineage (NCBI taxonomy): Eukaryota > Metazoa > Chordata > Mammalia > Carnivora > Procyonidae > Potos > Potos flavus. The sequence continues at coordinate 56,780,488 of CM052892.1, read as the reverse complement.
CCTCGCTATAGCATGAGAATGATAACACAACAGTCACTACTTTAGAGGCGAGCATGGGGGATAATGTGATGAATACATACAAATCAGTTAGAACACATGTATTGGGTTGAATCACAGAGAATTGCCATTTTGGTGGATCTAAAATGGCTCAGTATTTTCAGTTTCCAATGGTTCATCCTATAGTAAATACTCAACATGTGTTAGGGGCTGGCATCTAGACCCTCTGACACCTGGTCAATGTGTGCCCAATGAGTGACAGAGGGCACAAGGATGCAGCCCCCGCAGCCAGCCCCACTCTTTCTTCTGGTTTCTATCTCTTCTTTCACTGTTGCCAGCCTCCCCTGGTGACCACACAGGCACCCTGCTCCTGTCTCTTTACCCACCAGAGCCTGGAAACACCTGCCTTTCCTCTTGACAAGCTTGCAATTGGCTAGACTGCCCCAAAAGGTAATTTTATTAAGAAGTTAAGAGGATGTTTAAAAAGGGAGGGGGCGGGGGAGGCAAGAATGCCTGGTTACAAATGAAAAGATGGGATTAAAAGCAAAAACAAACCAAAAAAAAAAAAGTTTGAACATTAAACAAAGATGCTCAAACTAATAGCTTGAGGCAAGAATTACCTTGGCAATGCTTCTGAGACAAATGGAATCTTCATACCTTCCTGGAACCTACTTCTGGTCTAATCTCTACATTAGGGCCGGGCTGGTGTCCCCTCTGGCTCCTCTCGGTACAATTTCCCCAGCTTTCTGTGCAGAATCTGACCACGGCCCTGAGAAGAAAGCAAGTCTTGCCTCCTCTATGGCTTCGAGAGTTCTTACCTGGGTTCCAGCCACTGACACTGGCCTGCACAGTTCCTGAGGTCTTTCTGGCAATTCGTAACCTCCACTCTCCATCCCTCAGGCCCGGGACCCCCTTCACCCCGATTGTTTCTGTCTACTTCTCTTTTTTTAGAACCACACTCCCTAGCAAGCTACTATGTAGACAGTTTGTACCCTTTCGTGACAGGACAGGGCTGTACCTGTGCCAGCATTTTCTGAAAAACCTGAAGACTCTCAGCTAGCCAGAAACAGAATCTGTGCTTTCCTGTTGTTTCAAAGGCCAGCTCTATCCCCCTGAGCTGCCCACTCAATTCCTGTTTCCTGTTGGAGGGACTCCCTCAGTTCTCACTTCTTTTACCCAGCAAAGATGACAGACATGTCCTGAATATTTGAACTCAAATAACACTCCCTGTTCATTTTTTCTAGACCATTCCCTGGTTACTCATCACTCAGGTATTTCTAAGGGAGGGATAGAATTCTCCTTGATAGGCCCCTAATTACATATTTACTGTACACAGTGTTTCATTTTTGCAATTACATTTGGTAGGGTTTTTTAAATCTAGAAAAACATAAAGAAGAAATGAAACAGTTCATAATCACTGCTTAACTTAAAAGTACCTAACAGGAAAATCCAAACAAGTTTAGAAGGGTGTAAAATTTCATCACCACCATTAGAGTCTTCACCCTAAGATAATCACTGCTAGCATTTTCTTGTGAATCTCTCTGAAAATAAATTTTGTAAGTATATATGCATACTTCTGTATTGCCCTATGTGGCACTGATTCATTATAACCCCACTTGCCTGTGAAATATTTTCCTTAAAAAATAATTTGTATACATAAACTGATCTATAATAATTCACTCTTATTTTGCCCATCCTCTGAGGACATTTCATTTGCCCACCCAGTCCTAGCATGATATACATTATATTCTTGGCTAATGAATGTTAGTTTCCCATTCAGAAAAACTCTCATCCTCCCTGAACCCTTCCCCCTAATATCGCCATTTCGTTTGTGTTTTGGCCAATAGTTCTGACCCAGAATGGCTGACAAAAAGACAATGCAGGTATTTGCCTGGACCCGCTGCAAAGACACAAAAAAATACTACGCGTTAAAATGCACTCTTTTATAGCGACTTCTTCCTCTTCCATGTCAGTGGTTGAGGAGAGAAAGAATTAAAAAGAGGGATTATGCCTCAGCTCAAGATTGCACTGGAGGTTCTAGCCAAGGCAGTTAGGCAAGAAAGTGAAATAGAAGGCATCCAGGTTGGAAAGGAAGAAGTAAAAACTGTCTCTTTTCGTAGATATTATTATGTTATTTATAGGAAATCCTAAGAATCCTCCCTGCAAAAAACTCTTAGAACTCATCAACACTAAGGTTACAGGATACAAGACCAATAAATAAAAGTCCACTGTGTTTCTATACCTAGCTATAAATAATCTGAAAATGAAATTAAGAAAACAAATTCACTTATAATAACATTAAAAAATAATTAAATTCTTAGGAATAAATCTAACCCAGAAGTGCAACACATATACTGGAAATTACAAAACATTGTTGAAAGAAGTTAAAGAAGAACCAAATAAATGGAAAAACATCTTGTGTTCATGAGTTGGAAGACTGAAGATTGTTAAAATGGCAGTACTCCCTATACTGATCTATGGAGCCAGTGTCCAAATTTCAGCTGCCTATTTTTTTGCAGAAATGGACAAGCCTATCTTGAAGTTCATATGGAAATTCAAGGGACCGAGAATGAATAGCCAAAACAATCTTGAAGAATAACAAAGGGCAAGGACTCACCCTTCCCAATTCCAACACTTACCACAGAGCTACAGTAATTAACATGGAGTGATACTGGCATAAGGATAGACATAAAGACCAATGGAATAAAATTCAGAGTCTAGAAACAAACTCTTCTTTCTTTTATGGTCAGTTGGTTTTTGACGAGGGTGCCAAGACCATTCAATGAGTGAAAGAAAATAGTCTTTTCAACAAATGGCCATGGGACAACTGGATATCCACATGCAGAAGAATGAAGTTAGACCTTCTGCTTCATACCGCATACAAAAACTAGCTCAACACGGATCAAAGACCTAAATGTAAGAGCGGAAACTATAAAACTATTAGAAAAAAATCATAGGTATGGGTCTTCATGGCCTTTGGATTAGGCACCAGTTTCTTAACCTAAAGTACAAGTGACCAAAAGGGGAAAAAGTCAATAAATTGGCCTTCCTGAAAATTAAAAGCTTTGGTGTTTCAAAGGGTTCCATCAAGAAAGTGAAAAGACAGCCCACAGAATGGGAGAAAATATTTGCAAATCATATATCTGAGGGGACTTGTATCCAGGCTATATAAAAACCTCTTACAGTTCGGCAATAAGCAGACAAATAACCCAATTGAAAAAATGGGCAAAGGGAGAAAAAATGGGCAAAGGGAGAAAAAATGGGCAAAGGATCTAAGAGACATTTCTCCGAAGAAGATACACAAGTGGGCAATAAGCACATAAAAAGATGTATGGCACTACTCGCCATCAGGGAAATGCAAATTAAAACTTGAGGTATCACTTCGTACCTACTAGGACAGCTATCCTGAAAAGACAGATAAGAACAAGGGCTAAAACGGTTTTAGAGAAATTAGAACCCTCCTACACTGTCAGTGGGAGTGAACTGGTGCAGCTCCTTTGGAAAGCAGTCTGACAGATCCTCAGAAGGTTACACGTGTGGTTATCATTCAGCCCCGCAACTCTACTCCTAGGTATTTACCCAAGAGAAGTGAAAACATAAGTTCACCCAAGAATGTATACACAAATGTTCATAGAAGCATTATTCTTAATAGCCAATAGTGGGAACAACCCTAATGTCCCATCAGCAGGTGAATGGGTCCATTAAATGTGTTTTATTCTTACAATGGAATATCATTCAGCCATAAAGAGGAATGAAGTACTGTTATGTGCTACAAAAATGGATGAATCTTGAAAACATTACGCTAAGGGAGAGAAGCCAGTCACAAAAGGCCACATACTGTAGGATTCCATTTATCTGAAATATTCAGAATAGGCAAATCTGTAGAGACGGGAAGTAGATGAATGGTTGTCAGGGACTGGGGTGAAGGGAGAATGGAAAATGAATGTCAGTGGGTGTGGGATCTTTTTTCTTGGGTGATGAAAATGTTCAGCCGTTAGGTAATGGTGATGGTTACACAACTAAATATACTAAATATTTTAGAATATTTAGAATATACTAAAACCAGTGAATTGTACTTTTTTAAAAATGGTGAATTTTATGATATATGAATTATATCTCAATTTTTTAAAAAAGAGGGATCGATGGAAATCATTGGATATTTTCTAACATCTCATAACATTGTTGCGGCCTTAGCAGGGTTGGTTAGCGATGTCTGAAGGAGAGATAGAAGGTGAAATTATGGCAGACAGCAGCTAATGTCCTCAAGGCACTGGGTGGGACCCAAAGCGCCATTTCTAGCACTGGAGGCCTGGAAGACAGCTCCATAGTGTCTGTGGTATAACCACCCCACCTGGAGATGATTCACTTCCAAGAAAGCATCCCTCAAGCACAAGTATATATGCATGAGTGTGTGTGTGTGTGAATTTGTTTCCACTACATGCTCTACCTTCCATTTTTCTCTTAATAATATAATCCTCACTGTTTTTCTATTATCAACACGTGTAGGTTTTCTTTGAATGTTCCGCAACTCCCTACGTAACCACCTGTTGACCATTGGACATCTTGGTGATTTCTAGGTTTTGCTTTTCCAAACAATGCTCTGATGAATGGTCTTACTGTTAATGCACAGCCTGTTAAGTATAAGACCTAAATCATACACCGTTGCCCGTGAGATTGGGCAGAGAGCTGTTCTCCCAACTACTTACCCTGTTTTATATCCTGGTAGGTATGGGGCTGCAGATCCAGGCAAGGCTCCACCCGCTGTGGCTCCCAGTCCCCAGCACCATGCCATCCTCCGCCCAGGAGGGAAAAGTCCTTTCTCAGCTCCCACAGACCATCTGCTCCTCTATGAGTCATGAGACGAGCCCTTCCACTGTCTTGGCACACAGCACCACACGGGCTGTTGGTGTGCAAAAAGTGCTTCTAGCCCCCTCTTACAAGATGAAGCCGGCATTTGTCTCATTTGCCTCTTTCCAGGATGGAGTCATGGGTTTTTTTTTTTTTGATGAAGTTCCAAAAGGTTTTTCTCTTGCTACCTTTTCTCCAAGTTCTCTGTATTCCTGTGTTCTCAATGTGTGTGGCCGGCAGCTTGCCTTTCGTTGTGATCCCCCTCGCCCTGCATAGGGTGTGGGGCTTCCATTAACCTGGCTTATGAGGATTCCAGCTCAGGCCTACCGTATATGGACATCTCTCTCCTTCGCCTTCTCCCCCAGACTACAACACTGGAAACAGGATGAGGAAAGCCTCTTACTGCTTGAATGCTGTATTCTTAGGCTCAATCTATCTGCGGTTATATGCAGTTGAGTAAAATTCAGTTAACTTTCCTCTAATTCATTGAGGTATTTGTTTGTTGGTTGGTTTTAATCAGAGTCACCCTTGATGCTCATTTGGCATGACCAAGGCTGCAGGGCAAACCTACCGACTCCACTGCAAGAATGAATGCCGTAGCTGAAATTATTCTGGGCCGTTTTACCTCCCAAACTCATAGAATATTAGGGTCAGAAAGGACCTTAAAAGTGATTTCACCTAACCTCCCATATCCCTGACAGCCAGCCACCCAGCTTCTACTGAAGATTTCCAGGCTGGTTCTCCCTGTTCTGGAAAGCAGCAGTTTCCCTGTTGGGTACACCCATCTTACAGAGGCCTTCCTCCGACCGGGCTGGAACCTACCTCCCTGTAACACCCTCCAGGTCATCTCCTTTACCTCTGGAGTTGCACAGGATTTGCCTTGTTCTGCCCCAAACAAATCCACATATTTGAAGACCTTTACTGGTCACTAGGTCACAAGTTTTGGAAATTCGTCATACATAATGCAAGGTTGGGAGAACCCTTGCCTTCTTGGGCTCAGTCCTTTGTTGTTGTCTTTGTGGACAGTGGCCTTCTCCAAATGTGACACCTGGACTGAACACAGCACTCTGTTTGAGGTTCCGCCTGTGAAGAATGCAGTGGGACTGATACTGCTTTTCTTTTATTTTTTTTTAAGATTTTATTTATTTATTTGACAGAGAGAAAGAGATCACAAGTAGGCAGAGAGGCAAGCAGAGAGAGAGGGGGAAACAGGCTCCCCACCAAGCAGAGAGCCCGATGCGGGGCTGGATCTCAGGACCCTGAGATCATGACCTGAGCTGAAGGCAGAGGCTTTAACCCACTGAGCCACCCGAGCACCCCTGATACTGCTTTTCTTATCTGGCTGGGCCAGAAAAGAATGGACCAGAGTCAATCAAGTCGGATGCACTCACACATACACCATATTTCGTTTTTTAAACCAGCATGATCCACCTTCTCGTGGTGGTCTTACTATTCCAACCCCCTCCCATTTTTCTCTCCTTGGTAACATTCACTGAATGCTTCCAATGTGCCAAACATTGTTCTAAACATTCTACATACGTTATCTCATTTAGTCCTCAAAATGGCCCCAAATCTCAAAATGAGATTGGTACTGGCCATCTTCCTTCCCATGTGATAGATGAGGAGACCGATGCGTAGAGGTGTTAAGCATTGGGCCACGTTTCCACAGCTAGTAAGTGGCAAGCCGGGATGAAAGTAGAGGAAAGTCTGGCTCCAGAGCCCAGTCTTGACCCCTGCTCTGCACGCTATCTGACCCCCTCCCTAGCAGTCCTTCCCGCTACATTCTCATTGCTCCTGTTAAGCCCATCTACCAGCGTGGTTATTAATTGGAAGCCACACCAATCACTTCTTGGCTGTGTGTTGAGTTTCCAGACAATTTAATATACTAAATCTTCATAGGCCAAGGCTTAATATTTTTAACACTTCTGTCCTTATTAACAATTGTCATATTAATTTTGGATCTTCATTTCAGCATGTGCTTGCTGTTCTTGACCGTGGACGCTGTCAGTCAACCAGGTAGACTCCCAGCTTGGACTGAAATGCAAATCTGTTACACCAGTACATCATCATTCTTTGGGCTCAGCCCTAAGTACTGCTCCCTCATGGTTCTAGCAAGTAATTAATCAACAGCCTTGTAGCCATGAAACAACCACCATACACTCAACACTCCTACATCCATTCTGCCAGCTGCCCTGTAGAAGTCAGGGTGCCTAATGCCCGCAGTGGATTTCTGGAAGTGGCCCTCTAGAGCCTATGCTAGCCAACTCCTATAGGTCATCATTTTCTGTTCTAAGCGCTCATGAGCTCTCTGTTCAATAACTCAGTCACAGATTTTGCCTTCCTTCCTCTTAACCCCTGTTCCTTAGCAAATCAGAAGAGCATTTGTCTGTCCCCACCAGTCCCTTCCCCATTGTCTCCATGATGATACCCCCAGTGGTCTGCATTGCCGGTAGAAGCTTTCAGAGCTGCAGCAGGTCGGAACTCTTGAAGAGAGTCCCTTTCCCCTGTCCCAGGCGTCAGTTCCCACAGAAGAATGCTCGCTCCGCCATGTACATCATTCTCCTTAGTGGGAAGGTTGGAGCAAAGTGGGAGTCAAGTAATTCTGTTAGTTCTGTCACCTCTTTCCAGCTGGACTTCTTTATGCTCTGAACATGGCTTCTAAAGCCCCTTTCATTGTCCTGGACATTCTCCATTAGCATCAGCTCATTCTGAATTTTTGCCTTCTTGGCAAGGATTTTACAGCTTCTGGTCTCTTGTATTTAGCTTTGGGTTTTTGTTTTTTGTTTTTTTCTTTCTCCAGCATCCCCCCTTCCATCTTTTGAACGTGTTGTCTGAAAATTCACCTTAGGGAAACGTCCCGTGCAGTCATAGTGAGGTCTGTGCCCTCCATTTTCTCCTCGTCTCCTTTGAAAACATCTCCAGATTCTCTCTTGCTATGTTGAATGTGGTAATATACAGCTCAGACTGTTGTATTCATCTGTTCTTTGTTTTTTTCTCTGGGCTTATGTTTCTTAGGAATTTCTGATTTATGGCCACTCAAAACCTGAGGACTGTTTTGGTTTTGTACTGATGCTCATTACCTCCTGCTTTTCTGAATTTCATCTTTCATGTTCCCACCCTGCTTATCAAAATTTGTGGACTCTGTTCGTGTTTTCTGCAGTTCTGCTAACTTCAGAATCTTTCCTTGTCACCTTCTTCAGCAGCTGACTTCTCCTTTTATAGGTTCCAACCACTGACTCCTTTCACCATCAGGGGACAGACTATACTGTCGTCACTTTCCTCTGGCTCCTCGGAGGGAAGCCTCCTTCTGTCTTATATCATCTCAGCAATTGCCTTTTTCAACACTAGAGCAACACCTGCTGTGTCTGCGACAAGATAATGGTCCCTGACGGGGAAGGACCTTCAGGCTGGATAACTGTTAAATCCATTGTGAGAAGCACACAGATAATCAAACTTGCCAAACGGTAGCTCTGACACAATACAACATCATTCGTTAAAGGTGTGCATGACTTTCTGTCCGCTTCTCTCTGGTAGTCAGGTCCGTGGCAAGGAGGCATGTTTTATAGAAGGGAACATTGTTGCAAGAACAAAAAAACAGGCTATAAGATTCCTGTACTTCGAATCATTCCGCCTTCTTTTTTTTTTTACCCAGAAATGCAGTATAATCTTCTCACAGAGTGGTGTGGACTGTGGGCTTGTGTGTAAGGAATCTGCCCACGCCTCGCTCGATATAACTGTAGGCAACACCTGAAGTTTGTTCTTTCCTTCTGTTTGTTTTCTGATGGTTCGGCGAGGAGCAGCCTAAAGGACCAACCCCTGAAGGGTTTAAACTCAAAATTTGGTTTCACAAAGGAAAGGCGGAAGGCTTCATGTATGTGCCAAGTCTTCTTTAAAATACTTTTTTTCTGGAATGATTTTAGACTAACAAGAAATTTCTAAAATAAGAGGTCCTGTGTAGTCTTCGCCCAGCTTCCCGTGAGGAGAACGTGTAGGACCACAGAGTGAGGGCTCGCGAATGGCTTCGCCTGTCAGAGGCAGGGGCGGCGCCATTCCCTGAGCTCCAGTCAGGATGCATGATGACCGTAACAGTAGCATATTCATGCCGGGCTTACAAAGTGCCAATAGGAGCTCTGGCTAAGCGCTGTCAGATGCCACGGCAGCTTGGAGAGGTGTCATGGTCACGATCACTGTCCCCTTTCTACAGACGAAGGATTGGGCTTCATGGGGTTGGGTGTCTCATGTGGCACTTAAGTGGCAGAGTCAAAGTTCACCCCAAACTCTTAACCAGTGTGTTGGGTTGCTTCCCCTGTAGGTCTCACCTGTGCACTTAGGGCTCAGCTGAGTACCGTGACACCAGTTTCTGTACAAGGGTACTATTGAACGTCCTCCGTCATGGTGGGGGGAGTGAGGGCCTGCTCCCCGCCCTTCACACCTCGTGCTTCGGCCGTGATTGAGAGACAAGCGTGTTGAATCGCTGAAAGGATGTCGTGTCTTTTCTTTCTGTCTCATGTCTGGGGTGCTGAGTCTCTGGCTCAGGCACTAGAGTAGCTAATTTATAGATGAAGATATCTCGTGGCTCTCGCTTCTGCTGCCAAGGGGTAGGAGATGCAGAATGCTGGCAGACGGCCCGTCGGGGCCGTGGCAGAGCCATAGGTGTTGGGACCCAAGCGGACACGCTTGAGCACCTTTCTGAGGCATTTTCCCAAATCCCCACCTTCGGTGACACTCCTGCAGAATCAGTCCTTTCTTCAGGAGGTTTGATTCTAAGTCAAATCACTGTGTATCAAATACCACTGGTATCTGACAGCTCTTTCAGCGTCCATGCTGCTTCTGAGCAGACCGCAAGAGTAGGAGGCAGGAAGGGAAAGGTCAAGCTAATCTTGGTTGTTACGGTCAGTGCCAGGTACAACAGAAACCAGGGGCATTTAAGCACAAACGACCTTGGTAACTTGATCTCTCACATTCCATGTATTCCAGCCAAGGAAATAAACACTGGTGTGTAATGTTCAAGAGATGCTTAACACTTTTGTGTTTACGAAGTGCTTCCAAATGATCGGAGCCTCCTCACACTCTCTGTAGGTGAGGAGCTGAGCTTCGGGGAGGGTAAGCAACTTGTCTCAGTTTCTCCACTTCTATTTGGCACAGCCACTGTGGGGGCCTGGATCTTGGGGAGGCCTCAGTGTTCAGCAAGGACTTCGGTGTTCCGTGGACCCGGGTTCCAGCCTCAACTCTGCCACTAACTAGCTTTGTGGTCTTTTCCAGGTCTCACTTTCCAGTGCTTTAAATGGGCATAATCATAGTATCTGCCCCAGTAGGTTCTTGGGAGGGTAGAAGGACAGGATATGTGAGAAGAGCTTGGCAGAGTACCTGGCACAGGGGATAACAGGAAATGGTAGCTGATAGTATTAGTTCAATTCTCCATCCATTAGGAATGAATCTGGCTGTAATTAATAGACTAGTAAAGCAATCTTGGCTTAAACAAATGAGAGTTCCTTTACTCAGACAATAAAAGTTCAAAGGCAGTCAGTCTTGGGCTGGCCAGTCCCTGAATGATCCCATTAAAGACTGTATCCTTTCTTTTATTTTGATGGATTCTGGTCTCCATAGCATAGTCACTTACTGTCTCCTGGCTGCAAGGTGGCTGCTGCGCCTCTGTCTACCAGTCATACTTCCGTCTATTGTAAGGAAAGCAAAAGCTTTCCCAGAACCCCACCTCAACCACAGTAGATATCTGCTTTTGTCTCATTGGCCTGGACTGTGTCTTCTGACTATTCATAGCTGCCAGGACACTTGGAAAGTGAGCATTTCGCTTTTCAGATTAAATTGTATAAGAGGCAAGAAAGAAGGTAGATGAGAATGGGACAGAGCCAGTTGTGTCTGCCATAGTTCTTTCTGCCTTTCCCAGCATTTTTAAAAAACATACTTCACTGGTGCTCAGGTGCAGAGGGCTTCGTTAATCCTCATCTTGTGTTCATGGCACATGAAAAGCAAAGCTCCTTTCCTAGACTGATTCCCTTTTATTTTCACAAAACGTGTACTGCTTTGCATGCATCTATTTTTTCTTAACTTTCTGATCGAAATGTTACATAAAGTACATAGGTATTTCTAGATGGCTCAGTAGATTTTTACTCTGTATCCTTGTGAAAGCACCACTCGATCAATATATAGAACATTCCCAGTATCTCTTCCTTCCTCTTTTTCCCTGCTCTGTCAATACTCACCCCAAGGGTAACCGTTATTCTGGTTATTCTGGTCTCTGTCCCCATCAGTTTCTTTTGCCTGTTCCTTGGCCATAATTATTTAAATGGAATCATACATTAGCATGTAGTCTTTCTGGGCGAGTCATCTGTTTTTGCATGAAGGGGGAATTGATTCGTTTCCTGCTTTCTGTCCGTGCTTTGTCTCTCTGCCTCTAGACCTGGGATAAGTGGCATCATGAGAGCTGGAGTAGCACAGAAATGGAAGTCACCTTTTTCCCGTTCGTGGAGTATCTTTTCCTTGTAAAAACCACTCCCTTAGATTTCTCATAAAGCTTGCCTGCACACTGCTCTCTCCAGCACGACATCTACTTTAAAAGGAATCTCTTGGGGACTTGTATATTTGCCTTGGATGCTGTCAGCATAAAAGAATTTTCTCGAACACTTCTTCATTTGGAGAAGGTGAAAGAAGAAAGTAAGAGACGGATGCTTTCTGGAAGGACATATTTAGGCAAAGGGGAAAAAAGTACCAACGACAGGCATCACTAGGAACTTGAGCTAGAAGCCAGGTTTCGGAGCCAAAGATTTATGTCGGTCCTCTGTGTCCCTCCCCTTCTGATGGTCTCAGTACAAAGCTTAAGGCATAAGAAGCTCACAGCAAGTCTGTCCCTCTTGGGGCTGGGAAAGCTGGTTTGAATTTAGGCCGACTCTGAGAAGCCATCCTCCTACCAGGGCTGTGGGTGGTGGGCTTTGCCTATCAAAGCCAGGGTGGTTTTCTTTATTAAAAACCCTCAGTCCCAGGACACACTGGAGAGCAGGAATAAAGCTGGTGCTTTTCAATGGAGTCTTAAATGAAGATGAAAGAGACTAGTTATTGCTGCAAGTATGGTCATGTATGTAAGTCAGGGATCAAGCACAAAAATGGAAACTATGCAGTTAGCTCTGGTGGTTGGTTGTTGTCTCTGCTTTAGGAATCTGCTGGTCCCGTGCCTTCTGTCTGCTGAGATAATGTACTGGAATACTCTGCAGAGACTTAATCAGGGGTTCTTGCTTGGCAGCTAGAACCCACTGCAAAGGTCCTGACTTGCAAGCAGAGCCATCCTCAGGCACTTCCATTTGGGTCCAGCATCCTGACACATTTGTGTCTGTGAGCCTGTGGGATGGGATAAGTGGATGGGCCACTGAAACCCATTGCCTCTAACATCAGATGACCAACCTTGTATTTAGCAGTATTTATTGCTAACAAATTTAGAATATTAAGCTTATTGAGTAACTTTTGTAGCCCTGGCCCTTGCCAGGGGCTTTGCATAGATTATCTCAGTTATTCCCCACAGGAACTGGGGAGTTAGGTGGGATTATTCCCAGTTTGCATGTAAGTAAATTGAGGGTAAGAGAATTTAAGTAATCTGCCAGTAAGTAGCAAGTAGTGAGAAGTGGGGTTGAGATTCAACACCGGTTCTCTCGGATTCCGAAGGCCACGTACCTTGTGACACAACACTACTTTTGAGAAATAAGCTCCCCCCCTTTCTGATGTGCCAATCCGCCGGTCAGCCCGCCTTGCCTCTCCTCACCCCAAATTACACTCTTCAGTCTGTCTGTCCAGTTAATGACTGGTTTTAGAACAACTGAAAGCTGTAAATACTTTGCCGCTCATTTTGATTTTCACTAGTTGTTGAAGCTTCATTTATTACCCAGTTATATTTTTTAAGGAATTTTTAAAAGTACTTAAAACTATAGGGGCACCTGGGTGGCATAGTTGGTTAAGCATCTGACTCTTGGTTTTGGCTCAGGTCATGATCTCAGGGTCGTGAGATCGAGCCCTGCATCAGGCTCTGCGCTCAGCGGGGAGTCTGCTTAAGACTTTCTCCCTCTGCCTCTACCCCTCCCCCCAGCTCTTCTCTCTCTCAAATAAATAGATAAATCTTAAAAAAAATACTTAAAGCTATAAGGCAAAATGGAAAGCACCCTGATAGATAATAAGGAGACATTGGTTACAATGGTGATGTCACCAGGACTCAAAACAAGCTATGAGACTAGGGATGCAGACTTAATTCCTGTGTGCCTCAGTTTCCCTCATTTGTGAAAGGAACAGGTTAAACTGTATGCTGTTAATACCTCTGCCTGTTCTAAAAACATGGGCCGCTATGACTTTTGTTTTTGCTTTTGATACTCTAAGATGGCTTCAGAGTACAAATATTTCTTAAATCATACCTGCTTGAATGCAAATTGAGAGAAGTGGATAACATTGGGGTTTTCAGATTTTTTTTTAAAAGATATTAGTTCTTTGCCCTTCCGAGTAAAGCTGCATTTTCCATTGCATTTCCCACTCCATCACTCCCACTAAAAGAAAAGCCCATAGGTTCTTAAATAATTCATATTGCAGCTCAGATTCCTTGAGGGTCTGGCAAGCTTTCATCTTGGATAAGATGATGTAAAGTATTGCCAATAGCCAACCTCGGGTTGCCAACCCAAATATAAATCCCTCCTTGTTTAATATATGAATTTATAATATAAACTGTTTTAAATTATACCTGGTACAATTGAATAGACCTCAGACACTGCTGAGCAACTTCGAAAATAAGAAATAAAATGATATTATGGTCTAATTATTGAAAAATGTGCATACTTAAACGAAATTTTACCGCATCATTTTAGACCCAATAAAGAGAAAACTGGCCACATGAGTGACTCAGGATCATCTGTCATCAAACACGGGCTCAATCCCGAGAAGGTCTTCATGCAGGTTCATTATTTAAAGGTAAGCGCATCTAAGTGGCAGAAGCCAATTGTTTTGGGACAACACTCTTCAGGTTATACATGTAAACATAGAAACACGGCTGGGGCACAACAGAGACTATCCACATTGTAATGTCATTTGACTGGGCAGGTATCTGAGAGTCTAATATTTAAAACACTTCATACCCCCAAAATGAGACATGAATATAGTTTCCCTGACCTGTACTTCCCTTCTCTCTGTTTCATGTCAGTTTTGAAGAGCAGAATCTTGAAATCTCTGTTAGGTTCCAAGTGGACAACAGGAGGAAAAAGGAAGTATTTTACGTTGTGAAGGCTTTTCCTGCTAGCTGAGGGAGACAGGACCTGGGCCCCTCCTCACTTTTGGTCCATGATGGACATCAGGCTTCATGTAAACTGAGGAAAAACAAGATGGTGATACCATTAACAGAAGGGTTGAAAGCAAAGTAGTCGTTCCCTAATTTCCAGGTCCAGCCTTACTGGGCAGGATCTGAAGGGCAGCCCGGGACAGGTCAGACAGAACATTCTCTATGTGCAGAGAGCGCTGGTGGGAAGTTAGAGTTGGCTGCGCCGTAAGCAGCTTTCTCATGAACCCATTATGACATCTTCTTTTTTCTTCCTTTCTTCTAGGGCTATTTCCTTCTCCGGTTCCTTGCCCAAAGACTTGGAGATGATACCTATTTTGCATTTTTAAGAAAATTTGTGCACAAATTTCATGGACAGTTGATTCTTTCCCAGGTAATTTGTGAGTCATCATGAGTCCATGATAGATAATTGGAGGGAGTGTGGGGACTAGGTTATGTGAGTATCAAAAAGTAGGGACAAGATTTACCATTTAATGCACTAGGAAAAGTAGGGAGTTAATGCGGTGAGCACAGGGAGATGTCGTTTCAGGGAGGGTGATCTCCCTATAGCTTTGGGACAGACCGTAACCCAAAGCTGTCCTGTGCCCAGGGATGTGGATAGTCACACCTTCCGTGACCTTAAAAACAAAAACAACGCAATCCTGCTCTTCCCTCTACCCGGAATGATCTTTGCAAGGTTGGCATCTTCTTATCCTTTTGTCTTAGCTTGAATACCACAATCTCAGAGTCACCCCCGCTGAACAGATACGTACCCACCGTGTTATTCTTTGCTCTTTGCACTTGTTATTGCCTTCATTGTCATTGCCATGATTCATAATTATATTGTTATTGGTGGATCCATTTGTTTTTTTTCTATCTCCTCCATTCTGTGCATAAGCTCAACAAGGCCAGACCAGGCTCTTTATCTCAACAGTACCTAATATACAATTGGCACACCATATATGCACCATATATATTTGATGAATGAATCGATTAATAACAAGATACACTGAAATATTCAGACAGCCTGGCCACCAAACTATCAGAGAGAGACACTGTCAAGTCATACTGATGTCAGGCCAAGCTGCACATAGCAAGGAAGTTCGCAAAGAGGGAGAGGCTCTGAAAACAATGCTCGTAACTGACAGAGAATAGAGGATGCGGCCTTAACACAGATTGGTCCAATGGGTATTCTTGATATTTGACAGTGGTGCTCATACAGTTTTGAAGTCATGTTGTCTACAGTGTTAGATGTGATGTATGGGTGTGTACAACCTGAACACGTACGGTGGGAGTCGCATGAGTATAACAAGATTTTCCTTGCCCCTGCATTCTTTTTTTCTTTTGGTTGGGGGGAAAGGAGGGCCTTCCTAGACATTTATTTGGAAAGGCATCTTGAAAATAGGCTCAGAAGTCTTACATGCTTGGTAGACCGATTGGCCCAAACTCCCACTGCCTAAAACCACTGTGCACTGAGCTATTGCAGTGTTAAATGAGCGTGTTGCCCGTCCCTTGACTTCTGAGGTGCTGATGTCAACTTCCTGTGGAACACTTAGTGCCCATCTACCAGGTCGCTCAGGTTTTCTTTTGTTTATCTTTTCTGAACAACAGCTTTATTGGTTTTTCGTGACAGCTTTATGGGGATATAATCCATATGCCATAAATTTCACCCTTTTAAAGTGTACAAGTCAGTGGTTTCATTATATGCACGAGGTTGTGCAACCCTCACCACTCTGCCATTTTCAAAATATTTTCATGAGCCCCACAAGAAGCCTCATATCCATCAGCCATCACTGCCCCACTTCCACCACCCACCCGTCCCCCCACCAGCGCCAGGCAACCGCTAACCTACTGTCTGTCTCTGTAGATTCGCCTCTTCTGGGCATTCCACATAAACGGAGTCATAGAATACGTGACCTTCATGCTGGATTCTCTCATGTAGCACAGTGTGTTCTAGGTTCATGTGGTAGCACAGAGCAGCGCTTCATTCCTTTCTTTATTTCAGGTTTTACTTTTTAAACTTTGGTAAAACATACGTAATGAAATTTACCATTTTAACCATTGTAAAACGTAAAGGTCAGCACATTAACTACATTCACATTGTTGTGCAACTGTCAGCACCAGGCATCTCCAGAATGTTTTAATCTTCCCAGACTGAAACTCGGATCCATTAAACAATAAATGCACCTTGTTTCCTTCCCCCCTCAGCCCCCGGCAACCATCACTCTACTTTCTGTCTCTAGGAGTTTGACTGCTCTACATACCTCATGTAAGTGGAATCGTACAATATTTGTCCTTTTGTGACTGGCTTATTTCACTGAGCATAATGTTTTCAAGGTTCATCCATGGTGCAGCACATGTCAGAATTGCCTTCCTTTTTAAGACCAAATATCCCAGTCCTCTCTGCGCTGGAAACAACTCTCCTGCCGCAGCCCCTCATCCCCTGAAAATGTCTGCCTGTGCAAAGCTCGTCTCCACTCCTTCTCGGTCAGGAGTACCTCTCAGCTGTTGGGCTGATCACCGTCTGCAGTGGTGCTAAAACCACCGGGGACACTGACAGATGAGAGCCTCCCTCAGGAGCCTGGCAGCCCCCTCCCCCCCTAATCCCCTGACCTCATTTATTTCCAGATGCAACTTCCGCATTTCAAGGAACATCCACATGGTGGCCAAGTTCACTGGGGCTGGGACCGCCACGGTAGGAGTGGCTGGCTCTGGGGCTGGAATTGGGACTGTGTTTGGGAGCCTCATCATTGGTTGTGCCAGGAATCTCTCTCTGAAGTAACAGCTCTTCTCCTACACCATTCTGGGCTTTGCCCTCTCGTGCGCCATGGGCTCTTTGGCCTGATGGTGGCCTTTCTCACCTTCTTCGCTATGTTAAGGAGCCATGTCCATCTCCCATAGGTCTTTCTCCTGGGTCTCATCTGCCCTGTATGTTCCTTTTCCTATACCTCCCCAGGCAGCCTGGGGAAAGTGGTTGGCTCAGGGTTCGACAGAGGGAAGACAAATAAATACTATATTAATAAGAAAAGAAAAGAAAGACTGAATATTCCATTGTCTTTACAGACAATGCCACGTTTTGTTTATCCATTCATCCGTTGATGAATGCTTGGGTTACTTACACCTTCTGGTTCTTGTCAATAATGCTGCTATGAACATTAGTGTACAAATACCTGTTTGAGTCCCTGCCTTCTTGTCTTTTAATTGTATTCGAGGAACTGCCATACTGTTTTCCACAGTGGCTGCACCATTTCCCATTCTCACCAGCAGTGCACAAGTGTTCCTATTTCTTCACATCCTTACCGACAGTTCTGTTTTTTTTAATAGTAGCCATACTAGTGGGTGTGAAGTAGTATCTCACTGTGGTTTTTAATTTGCATTTCTCTGATAGCTAATCATGGGGAGCATTTTTTGTTTAAGTAGGCTCCACACCCAACACTTGAACTCATGACCCTGAGATCAAAGAGACGCATGTTCCACCGACCTACGGAGCCATCCAGGCATCCAGATGTTGACATCTCTTCATGTGCTTATTGGCTTTTTGTATATCTTCTTTGGAGAAATATCTGTTTAGATCTTTTGCCAATTTTTTATTTGGGTTGTCTTTTATTTTTGAGTTGTAAGAGTACTTTATATATTGCAGATTCAGGTCCCTTATCAAATATATGATTTGCACATATTTTTTCTCATTTTATGGGTTGTCTTTTCACTTTCTTGATAATGTTCTTTGTAGCACAAAAGTTTTTAATTTTGATAAAGTTCAGTTTGTCTTTTTTTTATCCTTGGTTGCTCATACGTTAGCTATCATGGTAAGAAACCATCGCCTAATTGAAAGTTATGAAGATTTACTCCTATGTTTTCTTCTAAGTGTTTTATAGCTTTAGCTCTTACATTTAGGTCTCTTAACCATTTGAGTTAATTTTTGTATATGGTGTGAGGTAGGGCTAACTCCATTCTTTTACATGTGAATATTCAGTTGTCTCATGCCCATCTGTTGAAAGATTATTCTTTCCCTCCATTGAATTGTCTTGGCATTCTTGTTGAAAATCAATTGACCATAAATGTAAGAATTTATTTCTGGACTATTAATTCTATCTATATTTCTATAAGTACCATAGTAAGTTTAGAAGTTATTGCTTTTCAACTGACACATACTCATTATAAAAAAAATTCAAGCAATACATAAAAGTACAAAGAAGAATGTGAAATGCTACTTGAAATCCCACCACCTATAAATACCCATAATTAATATTAGGTGAACTTCATTCCAGAAATACATGCATCTGTATGTATATGTGTACACACATAAAGATACAAAGGTATATGTAGACGTGATTTTATAAAGGTAGGATTATATTATATGTGCTTCCTAATTAAGTGTTTTCAATTTTATTTTACTTGAATTTAACAAATGAAAAAGAAACTAATGTGAATGCAAAGAACTTTCCTGAACTTCGGATAAATGTAAGAGAGATCATTTCCTAGAAGATTCTTCCATAGTCAAGAAGGATGATTACAAAAAAAATCTTTGAGGTTGAAATTGTTATTTTTCCCTCTTTAGCTATTTATTCCATTTTTAGAAAGCATCAGTTTATTCATTTCTGAAAAAGCTTGGGAAATTAGCAGTTACATACTTTTACTACTTTTCCCCCAATTCAAAATTTTTCATAATTAAGTATTTTTACATAGTTAAGGTTTATATCATTTGTTGTATGTGCTGTAATCATACTTTTCGTACTTGTATAGTCTTAGCTCCAGATTTAAAGGACTTCAGTTTCACCACCAGTGGCTTTGCCATGCTTCTATATTTATGAATGCCTTATTTTGATTCCACTCTTTGTTGGCTGAATTTTGTTATCAAATTGATGTTCAATTTGCAGACTCACTGCTTCTGTGATTTTTGAGTTCTTATGTGCTTGAGAATATTTGTTGGTTGCCTTTATATTTGAATCACAAACTGGCTGGGTGTAATATTCTCGGTCACATTTTCATTTCCTCAGAACTTTGTGGCTATGGCTTAACTGCCTTCTGATTAATAATGCTGTAGAAACTTTTTTTTTTTAAGATTTTATTTATTTATTTATTTAAGAGAGGGAGAGATTGAGAGAGAGAGAGAGAGAGAGAGAGAGAGACAGGGTGGGGGAGGAAGGATTAGAGGGAGGGGGCAAGCAGACTCCAGGCCAAGAGTGGAGCCTGACTTGGGGCTCGATCTCTAAACCTGAAGATCATGACCAGAGCCAAAATCAAGAGTCAGACTCTTAAGCAACTCAGCCACCGGGTGCCCCTCTGTAGAAACTTTTGAAGTCAGCCTACTTTTTCCTCTTTATGCCACTCAGATGACAGGAGAATTCTTTCTTTATCTTTGACATTTAGTAGTTGACTCAGAAAATAGCTTGGTGTTATGTGTCTGCATCAGTTTTTTTTTCCTGCAAAGGAGTGTGTACTTCCAGTCTTAACTTCTGTTTAGCGAAATTGTCTTAATTGTATGTTTGAACACATTCGAGTTTTTCTCCCTTGCAGGGTTCTGGATTTCAAGGTTGCCAGTTATCCTGATGTTATATCCTCTTTGTCCTCCATACTTTTCATTTTCTAACTGCTTTCGTCTTTTTCTTCTTCATGGCATGTGTTTATCTCAAGTGACATTATTTTTATTATTAATGTCATTATAACATTATTATTAATTTTTTTCTTTAATGTCTATATTTTTCTTACCTTTTTTGTGTTATTAATTGTCCTGTACTGGTATTATTTTGGTCCTTAATTTATTTCCTTGGCTTTGAAATCTCTCTTTTTATCTCATTTATTTGTTTTGTCATCTTGTCTCTGAGCTTTCATTTTACTGACTTTATGTTCTTCTTATGATCTTTTGTTAATTTATTTTACAGTGTAAAACATTCATAGAAAATTTTCTTCTGTCCCTTGGGTTATGTTTTCTTCAAGACCGGAGTCTTTGTCTTTTATTCTATGCTTCTTAGTTCTGTCTCTCTCTTTATGTGGGTTTTTGTTACATTAATTTGCATAGTTGCAGTACTTTCCTTCTTGCTCACTCTCAGCATGAGTAGCCCTGTCCTGACCTTTTATTTATTCTCATATGTATTGGAACATGATTCTTGATTTCTTTCCCAACATATCATAGACATGTTTTCTTTCCCTCTGAGCTAGTTTGAAGCTTGGATGTTCTGCATCTAGAGGGTGGAGGGGAAGAGCTCCACTGGGGCTGCATACAGCTTTTGTTGCAAGAATTTGGCTCCACCGACTCTTGAATTTGGTTAAATGTTCTTGCCATTCTCACCTAATTTGGGTGCAGCCTTTTCCCCACTGCAGGTACTCTCTCAATTAATATTGTTCCTCCCGTTCAGCATGGAGCTCTAGAAGCTCATCACAGAGCATCTTCCTTCCTTGTTTATTTTCCAGCTTTTGCTCATCTCTCTCCAGTAAACATTTCTAGTCCCTTCATGGTCCAAAAAAAAAAAAAAAAGGAGGAAAGATAAAGATATTCCGGTTTCTTTCCAAATGTGTGGGTATTTGTGAGAATTTGCAGGGTTTGGGCAATTCACCAGTCCCACTACTGCTAAGCATGAGGTTGGGGGTGGTGCAGGGGGAGGGCTGGAGGCTGTGTTGGAATCTTATGTTTCTTTCCTTAGTTGTCTCTTTTTGAAGTTTATGCCATGAGGCTGTCCTTCTTTCCTTTTTTGGATGTGTCTGGTGACATTTCGGCCCCCCCTTTTTTTCCTAATGGGTTGGGTTTTTGTTTATATTGCTTGTTAGTGATGAGAAAGGCTGTGATCCAGTTTCTTTGCTCAGAAGTCCTTCAATTTCTTCTTTTTCCAGTTTGCTTCTTAGTCTTTTCCCCTGTGACCACCCCACCCACCCAACATTCTGGTTTATCACTGACCCAGTCCCCACTGCAGGTTAACAATGACTTCTTCCCGGACAGTTTATGTCTCAGTTCTTATCCTGCCAAAACTTCCCTTGCTTAAATTATTTGGTTATTAGTTTTGCCTCTTCTACTTCCCCCTCCCCATGACCATAGTAATTATTCATAAAACATCTGAAAGAAATTACTAAACCTGTGCAATTATCAAGCCGTTGCTGGTTTATCCCATAGAATCTATGTGTACCTCCTTTTTATTGAATATTTTTACCAGGACTAAAAAAATAACTACCAAATTATTCATGTGCCAAAAATCAGTGTAGTTTTTTCTTTTTTTTAAATATGCTTAATTTAGTGTTGTTAGGGGTTAATCAAAGGAAGCTGTCTGGGACGGACCGGCTTAGCTTATAGATGATTAAGAGAGTAGGAAATGGAAACATTTTCTCAAGGAATGTATTTTTTGATTGGGGTGAGGGCTTGTAATAATTTCTAAGGATCCAGATAAAATGTTATCCTAGCCCACTGTCAAAACAGCAGGAGGCCTTTTTTGTTTTTGTTTTTTGTTTTGTCTTGTTTGCCTTTGGTTTTAATCTCTTTTCAGACATACTGTAGAGGTGACAAACTGGGACTCTGGCATTTGTTGCTAGCTAACTTTGTCTATGATCCTAGAATCAGCCTTGAAGGAAAGCCCTCCTTGTCCAGTTAAGATTTATAAATTGCCTTTACAAAATTGCCAACATGCTGAAGGGAAGAGGAAGATGGATGAAAGAATTGAAAAGAGGTGGTAAGGGAAGGAATAATCATAGGAGGCATTTTTCTTTTTATGTCCTCCTGTTGTGGAGAGTGGGGAAGAGCTTCTATCATGAGTCCACTCCAGGGGTGTATGCCAGTTTACACAAAGAACCAGGAAAACTAGCATGTCATGGTTAATGAAGAGATCTATGAAAGGAGTAAGAAGGGCCAGTGGGGTTGAATCCACTGATAGCTGGTACAGAGATGGGGCCAAGAATCTCTTTGGATTGGATGGAGTCTGGACTGAACATCTAGCACCATGGATGGGCATTCACATAGCCTGTGAGAATACAGGCGCCATGACTTAGAGATGCTTGAGGTGTTGGGGTTTTGTGATCCATTGTGATCCTCTAGACCTGTTGTCCCCAGCATTGGTTGAGAGCCTCCAGCAAGCTGCTGGGTGGTCTCCAGGTCTCAGCCCTAAGTCAGGAGAGGCAGATGGCCATCTACTAGGAGGCAGAACAAGGTTTCTTAAAAATGAAGCAAGGTTTCTCGGGGACCTCCTGTACTTTTCCTATATTGACACAAAATTCTGGAACATTGTGCTCTGCAGTCCTGTAAAGAAAGATCCATTTGTAATTGGAAAATGCAAAAGGGCAGAATTAAGGTTAACTCTGAATTTCCTGCTTCTCCTACAATTCAATTCTCCCCCTTGTCATCAAGTTAATATTATTCCCCTCCCCACATAATTGAGCATAAATTACTGGACAAATATGGGATAAGTTGATGTGGACTATAAGGAGATAATGAAGCAAATTTAGTAAGAAATTATCAGTGCAGCACTCAGATTTTTTTTAAAGATTATTTATTTATTTATTTATTTGACAGAGAGAGAGAAAGAGAGAAAGAGAAAGCACACAAGCAGGGGGAGCTGCAGACAGAGGGAGAAGCAGGCTCCCCGTTGAGCCGGGAACCTGATGCGGGCCTCGATCCCGGGACCCTGGGATCATGACCTGAGCCGAAGGCAGATGCTTAACCGACTGAGCCACCCAGGCGCCCCAGCACTCAGATTTTTAAGAAGCAAGAATACCATCAGTAAGCCAGTGAAATATTTGCAAAGTAATCAATATATCAGATTATGATAAATCAATTTCTAATTTAACCTTTTTACAAAATAATTGTTAAAATTATAAAAATAATGACTTCAAGAACCTCAAACAAAAATAGTTCTTCATGTTCTGGATATTACTTGTTTCCCTTTTTTCGCCATATACCCACTGCAGGTGCCAGGAAGGACTTCAGATGTGAGACATTATTCTATCTGGAGTTGTCCGTTTCCATTTTGACTGCATGATCCACGTTTTTAATATTAGTTTTGTTACTCTTTGTATCATTCATTGTAGGTGAAGCGGCAGGAGACAAATAATGACTTGGAAGGAGAACAGAGGTCAGGAGAAATAAATCTTTCATTAGTACTCCTAACAGGGAGACTTTGCCTCTGGAAGACATGGCCCTGGCCACCAGTAAGCACACAGAAAGGGATGGCGGCTCTGCTCAGCGTCATGAGGGAGCGAGAACACTTCGTCATACAAACTGTTTGCAGATTTCCGTTCCTCTCTAATTCCAGCTGTTCATAATACAGGGGTCGGTGCTTCTTCCATCTCGAAGTGGGTCTTAACTGTATCTCATCAGAGCCCCGTGCTGACCCTGGATCTGCAGACTTGGGTCTTGGGGGTGGCGCGGAGGGTGTGGCTTCTTTCTGTAGGAATTCTGGTTTGGTAGCATCTTGTTTGGTCATCTGGGCTTACACACAGGCCCCTCTTTAAAGGACTTGTTTTAAAAGATTATTTTCAGCTTATTAAAAGAAAAACTTCAAGTGTAGATCTTATTGAATGTTCACTATCAAGTCCAGAAAGTTCAATGTTGTTCTTCTCTGTCTCCTGTTCTGTATTTGTCCATTATGTATCTTCTCAAACTCTTCAGATACCTTAGGGTTAACACTGCCTTCAGTCACTTAGCAAATGAAAATGGACAACTCCCACTTAAATTCAAATTTCAGATAAACAACAAATAATTTTTTAGTGTAAGTATGCCCCCAATTTAACTGGGTGTCCTGTATTTTATCTGAAATCTGGTTGAGACCAAATCAAGATTCTAGAATTAGATGGGGTGAAAAGACTGGTCACAATACTCAAGGTGTAAATTAAATATAAATGTAACCTTGAATATTCATATATGAATATTTTAGGCCTATGGTATTGTGGTTATGTTTTTAAAGAGTCCTTATCTTTTAGAGATATTTACTGAAACATTGATCGATAGTGTTATGTAACATTTGGAATTTACTTCTGAATAATATAGAAGGCAGGTAAGAGGTTAGGAGAGATTGGCTGTGGGTTGATGGGTACAGGAAGGTTAATTATACGCTTCTCTACTTTTGAGTGTTTGAAATTTTCCATAGTACGGGAAAAAAAATAGATGTGTCTACGTTACGCGTTTAGGTTGGAAAAAATCTATTATTGAAAGATCCTAAATGTGAAGCAATAGGAGATGGCAGTGTCGCTAGAAGTAGCTTCAGACTGAGGCAGGGGTCCATGAACCATTTTGTAATTGTGACATCTTTGTTACTCCACTGGGATATGAATTGTCTTGATTTTTGTCTTTGTCTTTGTTGTTGTTGTTGTTTTAGATTTTTTTTTTCAAATAATCTCTGTACCCAGTGTGGGCCTCAAACTCACAACCCTGAGATCAAGGATCACATGCTCTACTGACTGAGCCAGCTAAGCCCCCCTGTCTTTATCTTTCCATAGAACAGTGCAAGAATGTTGCAAGGTAGTTCCTAGCCTCTTGGAGTTGAGAGTGTTCAGGTGTCCCAGGCTCTCTAGGGAAAGCTCGGGAGGCAGAAAACATGGTTAAGTAGAGAGGGTATGGTACTTTATGCTATGGCCAGCCTTTTGAAAATAGTTAAACATGAAATAAACTGTTGGTTTAGGTCAAAATAGCAAACAGTACATTTTTCAATTTGTTTGCGGTTTTTACAAAACAAATCTCTTTAACTGATTGGATTGAAGCCCTGGTAAATTAATAAATAGAATATATAGTCGAATAAGTCAACACAGGCCTAGCTTCCCTAGCAGGTGAGCTGTCAGCAGCTGGGAGCACTCGGGCTCTGGCAGGGTTCCGGACAGAGTTATTTATTGATGGACATCTTTAATGGTTTGCTTTCTTCTTATTCCAGGATTTCCTTCAACTGCTGTTGGAGAATATCCCAGAAGAAAAAAGGTGAGGACCAATTTAGGCATTAAGAGCCCGGTTTTACTTTTCATGTTAAAAAGGACCCTGCCATTGTTTGGCTTGTTACAATCTAGAAAGTTCAGTCTTCATCTCTTAACAGAAGGAAGGACCTGGCCCAGGACAATGAACCAGACCTAGAGCTAGGCCTGCATAAATACTGGGAGTCAGGGGGCATGGAGAGTCAAAAGTTCTGAAAGTAATATGAGAGACAAGCCAAGGACACTTTGTGGCCTCAGCTGCTGTGAAAAAGATTGGAGGAGAGGAAAGTTCTAAGTGAGGGTTCTCTAGTTAACATGGCTTAATATGGGGCGTCTGGGTAGCTCAGTGGGTTAAAGCCTCTGCCTTCGGCTCAGGTCATGATCTCAGGGTCCTGGGATTAAAGCTTCTGCCTTTGGCTCAGGTCATGATCTCAGGGTCCTGGGATCGAGCCCCGCATCAGGCTCTCTGCTCAGCAGGGAGCCTGCTTCCTCCTCTCTCTTTGCCTGCCTCTCTGCCTGCTTGTGATCTCTCTCTGTCAAATAAATAAATAAAATCTTAACCCCCCCCCCAAAAAAAAACCATTGCTTAGTATAAGGAAATACTTTTTAATTGAAGGTAGAAGTGTCATGTAGTAATAAGAGCCTGGGATTTGAAGTCAGGCTCCCCTAAGTTCTTACCCCAGCCAGGCTCCTTCCCAGCTCTGAGATTCAGAGCAAGTTACTTCATTCCTCCAAATTTCAGTTTTTCCGTTTTTCAGAAATACAGGAGATAACATCTGTGTAAAGTAGGTGTTCAATCAATGATTGATACAGTTATAACAATAGTCATCTTCTGGGCCTCGGGCCCTGTATACAAGATCTATATACAGTAAATCACTTAATCCTTATTACAGTACTCCCCCCCCCCCCACCATCTTCATAGTGGGTATTGGAAGCCAGTACTTCCTATATGCAGGCCCTCAGTTAATCCTTCAACCAACACTATTTAATGCATGCCATGTCTGTCCCTATTTTACCGGTAAGAGCACTGAGGTTCTGAGCGGCTGACCACGTACAGGAGGAGGAGGTTTAGGACCTACATCAAAGTTTACACTGGGTTCGTTCCAACCTTCTCCTTCTCATTTCCTATCTTAATTTAGACACTAAAAGTGAATACCCTGAAATATAATTCCCAATAGCAAAATTGGTATGTAACGTTAAAGGGGGGCATCTTGAGAAATTAAACATTCCTTTGAAGAAGAGCCAATGTTCTTCTCCTTTCTAATCCACAGATTTAACTATGTTTTTACGCTCACAGTAGGTTTCCAAATGTGGAAATGAATACGCAGACACTGACTTGGACCCAGGCAAGGCCATCCTCCTTGGAGGTGGGCTAGCCTCATAGGCAGTCCAAATGGAGTGTCTTAAAGGGAAGGTGGCAGGGTTCATGCCACCAGGAGATGACATGCAAATTCAGGGGGGCACCCAGGGGCCATGAAGACATGAAGATTTTTTTCTGAGTGTTCGATTTTTGCCTGGCCTTTTGTTTAAATTCCTCCTCTTCTACCTCCTACTTCCAATTCTTGCTCCAACAGTCAAAGGTGTTATTGTTGGCCGCTTGTTTTTGTAATTACATGTGAACACACACACATAAAGCAAGCCAGTGCATCATACAGAATGAACATACCCATCTTATTTGATAAATTCCTTCATTTCTACCTCTTTGTGTTTATGCCTCTTGATGCCAAAGGAAGTCTTATATGGGGCGATTGCGTGGGGCTTTAGTAATCGGCCAAGGTATTTAGCTTTTCAGGAGGCTGCTTGAAGCAACTGTGGCTTGTTTTGGAAAAGTCTGAAGTGTTTCAGATTTACCATCCTTTCTTTAAAGCAGACATATGGGGTTTTTTTTCATGCAAAAATCATATCAGATGTGGCCATTATTCCTAAGGTCAGGAACAACAGTTTACCTGCAAGGTTTTTTTTTTTTTTTTCTTTTTCTTCTGTACTTGCCCTGGAATAACTTTTCAGTTTCCCTGATAAAATGGAGCAGTTTCCTTAGAAACTAATGCAAGCAAAAAAAAAAGACAAGACTATGACTAGAAATGACGTATTCCTATTATGAAAGTCTGTTACTATATGTTCTTTTGGAAGCACTTCTTAGGGCATAAGTATAGCAACTTTCATGGAAGCAACAAAGTGCATTTTTCGTTTAGGAGGGCTTCTTTCTTTTCATCCTCTTCCTAAGAAGGTTATGAAGTTCATGGGGATGGCCCCGAGCCCTCTGGCTCCGGGGAGCCTGGATCTTATCATTGTGAATATTTATCGAGGGACACATTGCTGGGCCCACAAAGAGACTTCTTTTCTGATGGTGGCAGAGCAGAGCCTCTGTTTAAGGGTGGCCGCTGACCACCAACCTTCACCTCCTCCCCCGAGAGGACGGCTTTCCCAGTTAGGATCATGTTTTGGCTAGCGGGTTTAAACTTCCTTTTTAAAAATTCCTCTTAAAAGTTAAGGTGATTTCCTTCCTGCAATGAATCTATTTTAGCAAGTACACCAGAATATTTTTTGAGACTCGAACATCTTCTTTCCTGCTAACTAATGTCAGAATCTAATTCAGCTATTAAAACAGACCGTTTGCCTTTTTACCTATGCAGCATATTGTACCAATTTTATCTGGGTCTCCGAAGGCCCCACACCTACCCCCAGAGCCTCTAACCTGTGGCCTGGCTGCAAACTGATCCTTGGGCACATCTGTCAGGCACGTGAGCCATTGTGAGCGGGGCAAGGTTCTTCAGATTAGACCAGCCACTTAGTGTTCAGGGGCCAGTATCCTCCGTGTCACACTGTTTTGCATTGTTCTGTTGCTTCGATTAATTTAACATTATCTATTGAGCACCTCCCTTAACAGGCTTTAGGCTGGATGCTAGGGGACAGAAAGGAATAGATTCCATGTCCAGCCTGTAGAGAGCTCCTAATCAACATGAAGATATGCGTGAAAACAGATCATTATGTCTCAGGGTTGGAAGTGCTCTGGGGAGTTTCAGAGTCCTTGGTATGCAGGGAAAGGGCCTCGTGTCCTAGCCTGGAGCCTTCAGGCAGAGAAGTACCACTCAAGGTTCTCAGTAGGAGAGTGCCATCATTAGACTGGAAGGCTACTCTGGGGGGTGGGGGGGTGTGCTGTGGAAGGTCCACGTGGGCCAGGAGCACTAGAAGTCACGAGACCAATGAGAAACCAAGACAGCGGTTCACTCACGAGATCTAGAGCTGGAACCCGGGCAGGGATGTGGCGGTGGCAGGAGGGTTTGGGAGTAATGAATAGATCCAAGGGATGTTCCAGAGGGCCACGGGTTAAGACTTGGTTGGTTGGTTTTGAAAGTTACCTGGAGGAGTCCAAGACGACCTGACCTTTCTTTCTGGGCCACTTAAGGGACACTCTGGAGTAGCACTGGAAGCAGAGCAGGGTGGGAATTTGTCTCGGGAATCCCTATGGGGCAAGGGGAGTGGGAGGGAGAGCATTTGGAGGTGGAGGGGAGGGAAGTGAGGGGTTGTGTTTTAGACAACTACAGTGTGAGGTTTCTTTTCACATTTTGATGTTTTATGAGACCAAGGGAAGGAAAAGCTAGAAGTGCTTAGAAGGAAATTCAAACAGACCCTGGGCACCAGCCGGCCCTGCAACCCTCGCTCTTTCTTCTTTTTTAAAGATTTATTTATTTGAGAGGGGGAAGGGACAGCAGGGGGAGGAGCAAAAGGAGAGGGAAAGAGAGTCTTAAGCAAACTCCGCGCTGAGCATGGAGCCCAACGTGGGGCTTGATCTCACAACCCTGAGATCACGACCTGAGCCAAAACCAAGAGTCGGACGCTTAACCAGCTGTGCCACCCAGGTACCCCAACAGTGGATTTTTCTTTGCTCATCAGTTATTATGTCTGTGTGTGCACATCCCTGTGTTTGGTGTCATTCACTGCCTTCCTTCCCCTGGGAGCTAGGGAGTGTTCACTCGGTGACCTCAGCCATCTTCATTATCTGCCCGAGCACAAATGACTCCTTCTGATTGAGAAACAAGTAACCCTGGGCACAGTTCTGGGATGCACACTATTCGTATCCACACATAGAGAGGGAACTTAAAAATCCAAACTACGAAAATTTAAAAATCCATGACAAATGTTGGTGGCCCTGCCGAACGAGGGCTTTTCCCTTTCAGTCCCTGAACGCCGAGGCCCCCCAATGCTTGCTTTCATCCAGTACCTGCACCTGCAGAGTTCCTTCCGTCTGTGGTTTAGTTCACGTGGCAGTTGTGGGGGGGGCTTTAGGAAGTTGCACTTTCCTTCAGAGGCGCAGACAGAACGTGATTCTTGGAGTCTCCAGGGCTGCAGGTGGGAGCCGAGAGTGGTGAAGACCTCTCTTCCGATCAGGTGCAAGGTGATAGGCACAGGTGGCAGACACAGCTGAGAGTCAGCCCCACATCCTCATCCCTCTGCCCACAGAAATCAACTGAACAGGGAATACGGCAAGTGCAATACCATTTTCACAGGAGCCTGGGTCTATTCCTAGGCATGTTAACATCACAAGGGGAGGAGCCCCTGCCTTGCAACTTTCTCCGCTTTAAACACAGCTTATCCGTCTCACCAGCGTCATGCCACAGTGTCCAGCGTATTCTGTCCCCTGCGGTGTTAACTATGTGTGACCACATTTATAGCTCAGAGGGCCTGGAGACAGATGCCTAAAGCTCAGAGCTGCCTTACAGGATGTAGGAGTGCTGAGAGGGAGCTCTCCAGCCAGCGGGTAAAACAACCTGCTGTTCCAGATGCCCAGGAGGCTTGGGTAATGAGGCGGAAGTACTGCTCACGAGTACAAATAGGGGGGCATGCAGTCGTGGGTCTGTGTACTTTTAGCTATCTGTATAAAATCAATTTCCATAGTGATCAGACATGCAGAAGAGTAATTTCCTGTAAGTCCTGAGTCCCAGCGAAGTGGAAATGCTTCTGCTTGTCGTTGTGATTATTTAAGCCACATGATCTCAGAGGGAAAACATTCACCATTGGCTTAGACCCTGAGTGTCTTGATTTGAAAAAGTCAACTTTTGCTTTAGCCTGGCTATCTATCCAAGTCCAGACCTAAAAATTCACCTGCACCATCATCTCAGTTATGATCAAAACAGCAAAAACTACGTAATTGTTACTTTTTCCCTCTAAACATGCAGTTCATTTCTTCCTTGCAGATTAAGCATTACTGGGGCGCCTGGCTGGCTCAATTGGTAGAGCATATGACTCTTGATTTCGAGGTTTTAAGTTTGAGACCCATGTTCGGCATGGAACCTACGTTAAAAAAAATTCGGCATATCACACATCTCTCATAATTTCCTTGGGAAGTAAGGCCACTTATAGTACCTTAATTTTTTTTTTTTTTTTTTTTTTTAAGCAGCTGAAGTTACTGCTTTCATCATCCTCTCATAGTTTAAAATCTCATTCCCTGTTAGCAATCCCCAGACAGGCGTCAGTGCGGTTCGATGCCTGCAGTGGTACTAGGAGTCTAGAAACCTGGGTCTTTCTTTAGCCCTTTGTCTGGCCTGACTTTGGCCAGTCTTCTTATACTGCCGTGTCTCCATCTGCTCAAAGCCAGACAACAATTGACACCCACTTCACGAGGATATTATGAGAAATGAAGTGATAATGGTTATAAGATGCTTTGAACCTTTCCAAAGGAAAGTGATCTGAAAACACATGTTCTTTTCATTCATGGGAGCGTATCTTTTGCTCCGGGATCCAGCTGAACGATGAACTCTCCTGCCCTCACACTTTGCCCCTCCCAAGGGTCTCCCCATCTCTTCAGAACTGTAATCAAAGGGGAGACAAACAGGGCGACCACAGCAGGGGCTGGGCCGCCTTCAGCAGGAGAGATGTGAGCAAGAAGGAGAAGGCAGGGCTGTTTGGAGCAAGCACAGGCACTCCTTTTCCACAGGCTTGCCTGCCCTCCAGAATCACAGCCAATGCATCATGATGCCTAAGTTCAGCATAGAAAGAAAAGTGGGAGCTTTGCACCCGGGCAACATAGACTTGGATCTGTGTGCCCTTGGTCAAGTCCCTTAACTTCCCAGAACCTGCATTGGCTCTTCTCTGACTTGGGGATAATGCAAATATCTTAACGTTTAAATGAGATTTTCTCTCCGGTTGCTGGTTATGCCTTTACTTGGAAATGGGCAGAGGGGTTTTGGTTTGCTTTGTTTTTGGAGCCACTCTATAACAGTACATGTGTGTGCAAATACTAAATATGGCAAAGCGAAATTTGCCTTACTACTTTCCAATGGAATAACCGCACTGTTGGCCCAGCCAGCTGTTCAGGTTGCAGACTGTAGCACAGATTGTTCACAGCCTCCACTTTGGTCTCCCTGCCTCCGGCCTCATTTCCCTCAGTTACTCTTCCTCGACTCCCTTTTGTTTGTGCCATTCTGTGGACATACTCAGAGCCTCCTCAGTGAGGCCAAGGGCTCAATGGCAGGATGTCAGGGTTCTCATAGAACACCCCCTTTTCCTCCTCACCTCATTCTGTGTGCCAGCCCAGTTGACCATGGCTTTGGACTTGCCTGCTTCTGCTCCCTTTGCCCTGCAGGCACTTTCCTTCCATTTTGCTGGCCCTGCCCCATCGCTGGGGATAGCACAGCCTTCCTCCATGACACAGTTCAAGCTTTGTTTCCTGTAAGAAGACTCCCCTGACACGCCTACCACTGTCCTCCTCCTAGCTGAGCCACCTGAGGTAGCCCGTGCCTCTTGCACACGCAGTCCCACAGCTCTGCATTAGCGCTGGTGGCACTGTGGGCATGCCTGTCATGTGTCTCCATCAGACAGTCACGCCCTGGGGGTTCCCAGCTCAGCCCTCCACAGAACCTCGTGCCTGTAGGCATCCACCGAACCGATGCCGCGGGTAGAATCATTCCCCCTTCTTCAGTTTTCTCTGGTGAAAACTTGGGCCTTGCTCAGTGGTACTCCAGGGCGCAACTCCCCAACCCCTCCCCATGCCACCCTTAAAACTGTTGTGTTTCAGCTAAAATTCCCTGAAGGAACTTTATGTCCATGTCCTCTTACTCGCTTCTCCATGGCTCTGCACAACAGCTGTTGGTCCTCCTTTGTAAAATCACTCAAAAATGGCCATGAAGTCACTCCCAGACTTCTCTTCTTTAGGACATTGAACCCCAGTTCCCTCAACCCCCCTCGTGGACCAAATGCACTCACCCCTTTGATCCTCACTACCACTCTTGTCTAAATCCTTTCTAAATCCCCTGTCTTCCTCTCGAGTTGTGCAAGGTTTAAGAATGCCCGTTTTCCTAGAATGCCACAGCACAACAAAGGTCTGGTCAGAGTCAGCCTCTGGCTTTGGCTTTCCTGAGTTCGCTGGAAGGAGGGTGACGGGAGATCTTGGCCCCGGGGCTCCGGACGCCGAGTGCCCCTCTCTGGCTGGAAAGGAAGCAGATGAATGGGCGGCTTAGGAAAAGCTTCAGGGAGGGAAGGACCCGGAAGAAAGCAGGCGTGCCTCTCAATCAGGACGAACAACTTGAGCACCAGCTGATCCCCCACAGCTGTTGAGGCCCCAGGGCAGGAACCCAGCACCACCAAGCGAACCCCCCCACCCTGGGTGCCAGACAGCAAGGTGGGGATGGTCCGCGTTCCTTCCCAACAAGAGCGGCCTTCCATGGAGCCTCTTACGTTCGGTGGAAATCATACAGTCTGTCTGCCCTTGCAGCCTCACACATTTCATTACAAAGTAAAACAACTTTGAGTTCCTCAGACATTTTGGTAAGGGGCCCCTTCAGCTCTGCTCTCCTCCTCCTCCCAGCAGCTCAGTTAGACCCGCGAAGGGCATTGCCAGCACCTCTCAGTGCAGCCAACTGAGCTCAAAAAAGAACAGTGATCTGGATCTAAGGTGCTCTGAGAGCCACCTCCTCCCTTCCAGTCGCCTACCCATCCCTACCCCACGTGCTGCACACGCACTCACGCAGGCACACGAGTGCACACGTGCACACACACGCATGCCTCCACGCTCTACATCATGGCAGGAACTGGGCTGCTCACAGCACCTGGATTGCTGCTGTTGAATGGCCACAAGGCTCGGGGACGGTGCAAGGCTCGGGGACGGTGGGGCAAGGTTCGGGGATGGTGACACCTGGGGGCATCTGCATACAAGGTATGCCCAGTAATTCCACTGAGTCTGGGAACCTGGAGGAGCCCAGTGCAAGCATCCTCGGGAGGTCATTGTTCTCCCCTTTTCCACTTCTGGCCTCTCCCCTTCCCCTGCTGGTCATCCCACAGATGGGCATCATCTTGAAATGAATCCAAACCACTTACTCTGCATAGTCCCTCCGGCCCCCTGTTTTCTCTGGAAATATTAACAGTTGCGCCCTTCTGCAACCTTTGCTTTTGTCCTGACCCAGGAAGACCAACGCACACCAGTGACTGGCTTCTCACTGGGAAAGAAAAGGTTGCAAAAATATCAGTCAGCCCCTTCTTCCCCAACCCCATCCAGGCCCGCTTCTCCCTCCTCCCTTTCTCACTACTGCCCAGCCTGGAGCATAGCCCAGGAGGTGAGAGAGCACTAGCTTCACTGCCTTAACAGTGCAGATGGATGGAATTGTATCTTTCCACAGCTTCTCTGCAATCCCTAAAGGGAGGGGGGAGTAGGGAAGGGATATTATTTATATATTTGCTTGTTTATTTATGATGTAGTATATAATATAAAAAATTTTTATAGGTTTGGAGCTTAACACATTGGGAATCTCTTACTGGGAAAGCTGATTTTTAAATTAAAAGGCAATACTTTTTATTGAAACAAAAATGAAATGTGTTTTCATTCATTCAAATAAATAATATCTACGGGAATCATCTTTTATGATGATTCCCAGGAATCGTTTTCCCTTCTGGATTTAAAGAAGTGAGTCGAACAGCCATAGACCCTGATCTCAGAGAGCTTCAGTCCAGTGGGGGGACAGTTAAAGGGCCAGTAATGGAATAAACGGCAGGCACATGCTGCTAGACGCTGTGGTGCAGAGGACGGGGAGCGAGGTGGATGCCACACACACACACAGCCTGGGAAAGGGTTCAGGAAAGGCCTCTGGAAGCGGGGATGTGGAGCAGGAGCTGGGGTTATCTAGAAATGGGCTGGGGTTGCTTTAAACGTCATTAGCCCAGGAAGACAGGAAGACCCAACCTAAGGTCTGTTGACCCTAAACAGACTGGATACTTCACGAATGTAAGGAGTATTCAAATCAGCAGGCCATGAAACCAAAAGAATTTCAGCTGACTTTGGGTCAGACTAACAAGCAACTGTCTTATTTCAAATAAAGTAGCCCGTGGATTGGCTTCAGAGGCGTGCAAACGATGCGTGCTCCCTGCAGCCGGGCCCCTCTGAGCTCTGACAGTGGGTCACCCCATTTGTGCCTGTTGCAGCCCCTTGTCAAGATAAAGTTCCAATTTCATTTCCATACTAAGTGCTGGAGCGTTCCGATTTCACGTTGCTGCCAAATGCGGAGGAAGCAGTTGTGCCTGGTGTGTCCCGTAGACGTGCTTTGTCCTCCCTGAATTGTCCAACCCAGCAGCTCCTCTCGAGGCCTTAAGAGCACCTATTATAGTGTGCCTCCGATTCTTAGATTCCACCGTGCACTTTCCTGTTGACCAAAGCGGTGCTATGTGATGGAGTGCCTTCTGCACTTGAACCTGGGACAGTGTTGCTTTCTCCAGGGAACATGTACCTTCTGGAAGATCGATGCTGTGATGTACCTGAATAGTTAGAGAAAAAGATGCCGTGTATGCAGTAAGTGCTCTGTAACGTTTTAATCCTTGCCTTTTTGTTTTGTTTTTCAAGGCTTGAGCTGTCTGTGGAAAACATCTTCCGAGACTGGCTGGAGAGTTCTGGAATACCACAGGTGCGCTCAACAGGACTGCTTGGGAGGGTCTGTGGAGGATTGCGAAGCTTGCTGTTTAGCAGCTCGATTTTGACAATCATTTGTTTGTAGGCATAGATATAAAAGTAATCATCTTACTAAGTCGGAGTATCCATAAGTCAGGAAAATGATGGTCTCCCATCCCTCTCCGTCTGCGATCACGGTGTGTGCCTCTGGCCTCTGCCTCAAGGGACTGTGGTGCCGTAGTGGGCGTGCTGGTTGACCTTGAACTGTGTGTTAAGTGAGGTCTTGCAAAGCGTGGTGTGTATTTTGGGTGGTGTCAGCAGGCAACACTTCCAGGCCATCAGTGGGTTGAGCAGGTGGCTTTGGAGACAGCCAGATGAGTGAGTGAGCTGGCTTGCCTGCAGCTTTCCTCTGACCTATCGTGCCCTTAGATCTCCATCATTTCCCTGCTGCAGCTGCCCCTCAACTTCCTCCCCTGGTTCTACATCCCTGCCTCCAGCTGGTCTTACCTGAATGAGCCATGGAGATTCATTTCTCCGTTTTACGGACCAGGACCTATCCCTGCTGAAGGTGATTCTTCTGTCTCCCTCCCTTTCAGCCCAGGGGCACGTCTGAGGGAGAGACTTCCCGACCAGCCCCAGCTCCGTGGGAACTGCCTGGCTTGGAGCCTCCCCTCCCTCCGTTCTGCCCAGGTCCTGTGCTTCCTGGAGCCTGATGGGCAGCCCCCAAGTGCTGATCCTTGCCAGAGCATAGGCTCTGGGAAGTTGAGGCTGGCGTCCTGCATGGAGCTGGTCAAGGGACCCTGCAGGCCTGGAGCTTCCCAGTCTGGCCTGCACACCCCTCCCCACCCCCCCGAGCAGCTGCAGACCCATGAGAGTGAGCCCTGGTGTCTGGGAGTGGACCCCCATGGCTGTGAGAAACTCTGCCCTGGGCCCAGGCAAGCAGCCCCCTTAGCCTGCTCGTTTCTAGTTTCATGGCTGGTCATATGAGCTTCCCCTTGGGAGTGTCTGAATGTCAATGAATGTCTGTGAACCATGAAATTAAGGAACAGGAGGGGCTGCTCTCCATTACCTTTTCATCCCTCTCTTCACATCTTTGTCTGTGCTATCACACAGGGGAAAATGTCGGCCTCCAGCCGCCACGAACTCTTTCCTAAAAAGGACGCAGTGCCTTCTGTCCAGGGATGCATGTCACCTGTTACAAGTTATTTGTTTGGCTCAATCTTTCTGGGAGCAAAAAAGAATAAAACCCTGCGGTCTTAAAAAAGCAACACAAAACAGGGGTGGGTAAGGCAGCACCTGGCCCTGGGAGGCAGTGCTTTCAACTTGTAGGTATTATAATGAGGTCCTGTGATTTCCAAGACGGGAGCTTCCAAACCCAGCCACTCACTGAGGAGAAGAATCTCAAAAACAAAGTTAAGGTTTGTCTGATCCCGAATAGCCAAGCATCTCCTTCTTGTTTTAGATGGGGGCAGAGGGCATTCGCCAAAGCTGTGGGCCTTGTGTTCCGAGGCAAGGCTGTTGCAAGACGCCCAGACATTCTTTCCATGGCCTGGAAGCTGGGAATAGTGGAGAGCTCAGAGAGCAGAATCCCGAAATTTCCTGGCTCCAAACAACAAGGCCGCTGTGTTCAGCAGTTAGCCCGAGGGAAGAGAAAAGAAAGAGTCCTTAATCGAGTGCCCAGAAGCAGGCGCACCCCACTTGGGCTGTAACACTGGGGCTGACCCTCTCAGTCCCAGGAGGCTCCCTAATTTCCCCTGAAGAGAAGGAGGCTTTGCCACCAGTGGGAGGCTTTTGCTTTTCATTAAAAGGGGGAGGGGCGCGGCAAAGGGAGAGATTTGCCTCTAAGCGGTACATTTTTTCCAAGGTCTAGTTGCATTTGTGACAGCTTATAGTGTAGACAAGAATTTCTGCTATAAACTGACGAAACCTGCTGTCAAAACACAGCCAGGTGCAATGAGGCCAGCCTAGCTATAAATTGTCTTTAAGACCCAACTGGTATTTCCTTGGGCGCTTAACTGTTCAGTAAAAACAACAGCGTCAGACAGAAAGGACCCTGATTTAGTGCACATCTTTCCATTGGTGAATGATCAGAAGGCGCCTTTTCATCTCCGTACCCATTCTCTGCCATTATTTACATGGTTCATGATGATTTACTTGCTTGCAGTCCTTTCTGCACTCCTTGAGAGTTCCTTCTCTGTTCCACTTCAGTGAAAGGCTCTGCAAAGGCCCGGGACCCTCTGGGTGCAGCAGCCTGGCGGTGAATGGGACACCTTGTTCTTTGTCCCCATCATTATAATATAAAGTTACTGGTGTGCTTGGCCGGGATTGAGAAGCAGAGTACTGAAATCGCTTCGACGCTCTTTGTTCTCGTTAAAAATTTCTGTCCGCCAGCGATTGAAGTCATTCATGACAAAAGAGTCACGTTCTCCTGGTAAAGTTTTCATTCCACAGGTTACAGAGGCTTTTTGTCTCCTCTCAGGAAGGCTTGCCTTGTGGTTGGCCTCGATTTTCCTTTTTGGCCACACTGAATGGAAATCATTAAAAAAATGTGGAAATCACTTCAGCAGCAATAAAAGTAAGCATGAGCCCCAAAGAAGTAGAAGAAATTGGATCCAAACCTCTTTAAAGAACACCCAACCCTGTAACCTTTGGCTTTGCAAACAGATTTAAAATTGATTGTACCATCGGTATTATAGATTATTTCCTTTTATGACTTTTTCCCCCCTGGTTATAGAAGTATTACATATTTATTTTACAATATAAGAAAGTTCCAAATAAGAAAATTAAAATGGCCCAGAGATAATTTTTTGATATAAATCCTTCCAGTCATTTTTCTGGAGGTCTGAATACATGGTTTACCCTTTCCTTTGTCTCCCTTTTTAAAACTCAAATAATGTGTTCTCTGTAGCAAGTTGAAGCAATAGCAAAATATAAAAAGGAAAGGCCGTTGTCCCCCTCAGTCTTTCTCTGCAGAAATAATCCACGCCTGCTAACAGCGTGGTGTGGGTCCTTCCACACATTTTCTGTGCTATATAGAACATAGGTGCATATCTTTTTTAAACAAAATTGGAATCTTATTATCCAAGTTGAAAGTTCTCTTGTAAAAGTATATCTTAAGCAGCTTTCCATATCCTTTGATATAATTTAAGAGCAGTAATTTTCAACAGCTGCCTAGCTTTCTAACGAATAGTACTGTAATTTAATTTACTCAGATTCCCTCCTCGGCCCCCATAGTATACATTATTTCTAAGAAAGTCGCCCATTCTGCTAATTTGACCATCCTATAAATAGATATTGATATCTTTTCATGTCTGCCCAAAGGTCTCTTCCAACCCCCCACCAGCCTATATGCACATACATTCCAACTCCTTTTAAAACATTTATGTGCAGATACATTGGAAATAACTTTTCTCATCCAGCCTTTCATCTGTACTCCGTATTTTAGTTGCTACAGAATTCTCTGACTCCTCTTTTTCCTTGAGTTCCTGGCCACATTGCCAAGTCCTGGTATCCTTATATACATATTTATTACATTTCGAATTTTCTTTCCTTTCCTACGGCCTCCCCCATTTTTTCATTATATTTTGCTTGGACTGGTCCGGTAGCTAATTGGTTTTTTAGCCACCACGCCGTCTGCATCAATACTAAGTGGATCTTTCTAAAAGATTCCTCCACTCCCCATTAACTGCGGATTGAGAACAAACTCTTTGGCTTGCTATTTGAGGCTCTCGGCAGAACTGCCCCAGGCTGTCTTTTTAAACTTTGATTTCTACCCTCCCAGGCATATGCCCAACCATAATTACCAATCTCTAAATCTTTGTTTCTTTGCCACCGGCCTTCTTTGTGCATTCCCTTTTCTCCTTGGAATGCTTTCCTTTCCGTGCATTCAGCAAGTGTCATGACCCGCCTTACATTATTGCTATTCGTATATGTGTCTCATACATAGGCTTCCCCACCCGGAGGAAACAAGGGCTACGTCTGACTCATTTTTACCTTACCTGCTGTGATGCGCACAGTAGGTGCTCGATGTCTCGCTGTCCAATATGGCAGCCACTAGCCACACGTAATTATTCAGCGCTTGAAAAATATCTAGTGTGCCTGAAGAGCTGGATTTTTAATCTAATCCAAATCTAATAATTCAGTTTTTGTTTGGAACAACTTTGGATATGTGAATGAATCTACTTTTTTTTAACCGTAAATTTTATGAAATCTAAATACAGACCAAGCATTTCTGGTTAAAATTTAGTACTTGAGGTGGACTGTGAAACCACATCAGATTTAGAAGATTTATTACAAAAGAAGGAAGGTAAACTATCTCTCTAATGGTATTTAAAATATTGGTTACATGTCAAAGCAGTACTGTTTTAGCTACATCATAACCCAGTGTACATATACCCAGTAAAATATATTATTTAAATTAATTTTAGAGGCACCTGGGTAGCTCAGTCGGTTGAGCGTCTGCCCTCGGCTTGGGTCATGATCTCAGGGTCCTGGGATCCAGCCCCCGCATTGGGCTCCCTGCTCAGTGGAGAGCCTGCTTCTCCCTCTCCCTCTGCTGTTCCCCCTGCTTGTGCACGCGTGTGCTCCTCTCTCTCTCTAATAAATAAATAAAATCTTTTAAAAATTAAATTAATTAACTTTAGCTGTTACATCTTTTTAAATGTGGCAACAAGGAAATCGTAAATAACAAATGTGGCTCGCGTATATTCCTAGTGAATAGTACTGCTCTAAAACTATTAGTTGCATTAAAATCTGAGTGCATGATGTCTTAAAATCCTCCACCAAATAGATATAACTGAAATCATCTGTATTTTTGTCAAATGTATGGATAAAGATAGAGCTCAGCCTGTCCGTAGACAGCCTTCACTGTGCTGTGACAGCGCCGATGATTACAATCCACAGATGGGAGTGCTTATTCACAGTGGGCATCCGGAGGGCACGCACTAATTACCAGCCTCACTTCAGCTCTTAATTTCGCCTCCCAGGCAACCTGTTTCCCGAGGTACTAACAAATAGCGCACTGACGCCAGTGAACCTCACGGCCCTTCTGTGGCTCTGTCTGCTCTTTGGGGGAAGCGCTCAGCAGACGTGAAATGGCAAGATCATGGGCACGGGGGTGGGGGGCACTGATGACAACAGAGAAGATGGGTCATAGCTGATCATATTGGGTGTCTCGGAAACAGGCAGGAAGCACCTCGAGCCCCCAGACTCGCTCCTGCACCCCTCCTGGAACAGCAGGTTCTTGTGGCATCTTGGAAAATGCCACTCCTTTTCAAGCACACGCCTACAAGTTGCCAAAGGCCACACAAGCAAATGA
The DNA here is from genome assembly GCA_028534135.1 of Potos flavus. NCBI lineage: Eukaryota > Metazoa > Chordata > Mammalia > Carnivora > Procyonidae > Potos > Potos flavus. The sequence goes on along the minus strand of CM052892.1, from coordinate 56,740,285 downwards.
TGGACAACTTAAGTCTCATAGGGAAAATGCTGAGGTCACAGAACTGAGGAAATTTGATAAGATGTGATGCTTTTAGCACAGAGAAACCCAGTGGTTTATTAGGGGAATAACTCGTAAGCTTCCTTTTTGCAGTTTATGTAATCACATCAACATAAGTTTAAGGCCCATCGGGATACTCAGTCTCGGTGGTGTCTATAAGAATTCTACATTTAATGGTCATTCCAGAAAACTGAGACTGGTTATTTTGCAAACTCCAGAGAAATGATATTTTTCGAATTATGTGTGCCATGAGATCCTTGCTTCTTTTTTATCAGTAGTAGCAGTTGCTACAATGGGGTGTGTTTTTTGGGCTCCTAATAATTTGGCTGTCTTTTTAGTCCAGTGGTTCGGCTTACATTTTCTGAGTGACTAAATACCTTGTCAGGGGGCCTGAGAGAGACGTGGACTGGATTTTCTGGCCTCAGTTAGGGCAGGGCCCATAATGTTGATGAGTCACTACGGTTCATCGAAGAGCGCACAAATCCCTCAAGGTGATCCGTTACTCCACAGTCACCAGAGACAGGGAAAGAGTTTATTGAAGTCCTTTCATCTGTAGCCTGATTTCTTTCATTTTTGGCATCTGTGCCTTCGTGCTCACATTAGTTAGCTCAGGCTGCCATAACATTATCCTGTAGACTGGGTGGGATTGTGCAACAGACCTTTATGATCTCACAGTTCTGGAGGCTGGAAGTCCAACGTCAAGGTATGGGCCAGGTTGGTTTCTCCTGAGGCCTCTCTCCTTGGCTCGCAGACGGCCGCCTCTCCCTGTGTCCTCACATGGTCTCTCCCCTGTGTGCGTAGAGATCTCTGTCCTAGTCTTCTCTTCTAAGGACACCTCGATTAGATTAGAGCCCACTTATGTGATCTCATTTTACCTTAATCACCTTTTTAAAGGCCCTGTCTCCAAAACAATCGCATTCTAAGGTATTAGGGGATAGGACTTCAAAAAGTAAATTTGGGGGGGTGGAATTCAGCCCATAACAATGCTTATTCCCAGTACTTCCCTAATTCCACATTTCTTGTGAATCCCTTCAAAGTGGCCAATAAAAATCACTCAAGTCGGGGTGCCTGTGTGGCTCAGTGGGTTAAAGCCTCTGCCTTCGGCTCAGGTCATGATCTCAGGGTCCTCGGATCGAGCCCTGCATTGGGCTCTCTGCTCAGCAGGGAGCCTGCTTCCCCCTCTCTCTCTGCCTGCCTCTCTGCCTACTTGTGATCTCTCTCCTCTCTGTCAAATAAATAAATAAAATCTTGTAAAAAAAAAAAAATCACTCAAGTCAACCTATTACCCTAAGGATGAATATTTTTGGGGTCTATGGATTTTTGGGGTCCCAAATGACATTCTGTCTTAAGGAATGAGAGAGACAGAAATGTGGGAAGGAAGAGTCTATTCTCCTGGAGAGTACGAAGTAACTGAAGGTCTGTGCTGGGCATTGTGTATTATTGGGGTATCTGATCTGACACTGTCTAAATACACTGACCTCTTCAAAGCAAAAGGCACCCCAATGAACCGGGAGGCATTTTCCTTTGGTGCCCCAAATTAAAGTTCTGTGTCCTTCCTTCCTTTTCTGTCTCTTTCAAGACACAATTTCCAGAAAGAATTTGAATCTCATTCACAATAGTCTTAAGATGAGACTCCGAGTGAATAATAAGGATTAAAAGTGTTTCCTCTCCCTTAAAGATTTCCTTTGTAACTGTGTCAGAGCTTAGACATCTAGGGAACTGCCAAGCATCCCAGACCAGATGAATGAGATTTGCAAGAGGAAACTTCCAGGATCTGAAATTGTACCTCCTTGTCCAGTTTCTCCCTACCCCCATCCCTTCCCTTCGTCCCACGAATATAGCTGATACTATCTATCCTTTCTGAGGGACTGTGGATGACTCAAAGATAAGAGAACACGGGCTTTGCCCTCAATATGCTTAATAATTAAGTGGGGAAAGTAGGTACACTTTCGACCTAAGGCAAAAAGCAATAACTTGTGAAAGATGAACTAACTTTCAGCATTTGGGAAAAAGAGGTCGTTTCCCATTGCAGAAGCAGGGAGGGTTGACGTACCATTTGAAGCCATCTGGAAGGACTCACGGGGAGAATGCCATTTCAGACAGGCGGAGAGTCAGAACCAGCATCTAGGGTGGAAAACTGAGTATGCATGTTTGAGCAGCATTGGAGAGAATCCGATCTCGATGGGCAGGGGCTGATGAACCAGTTTGTCACAAGCGTAATTAAGGCTCAGTGGGTAATGCCCCAGGACCAGAGGAATGGAGGCAGCTTCCTGGTGGGAGGGCTGGGGGAAGGTGCCCTACCAGCCAGCCTCACTGTCACTCCCCTCCCTTCCCAGCCCCAGTCTCTGCCACACTCTAACCAGGGTCATCTGCCCCTGGATAATAGAAGGGTCAGTGCATTTTTTTTTTGTAGCAATGAAATATATCAGGTGAATGCATTGTGACCACAGCTTGGAGTAGTGACCTTTCCCCTTGTTAGGGAAAGACTTGTTAGAAACAGGCATATTGTTGACTGCTTTGGGTGGAGAGCAGAAGCTGCAAAGAGCATTTGATTAGGAAGGTAGGACACTGCCAGACTACACAGGAACTTGGATGTGATGCTGGAGGGTTCCTCCAAGATTCAAGAGCCACAGAGGGCCACCAGAGGCCTGTAAAAGGGTGCTAATTCTTGACCCGCAATTAGGTCCCTGGGCAGGTGGGCCAGCAGCCTAGCTAGAAGGAAGACTCCTGGATGAAAGGCCAAGCCTCTCCCCTCCATTCAGGTACTAGGGAGTCTCCGGGAGTGAGAACAGTGAGAGAGACCTTCACCCGTTGGTTTTCAACTTTGAACTTTAAGGTCCAGGAGCTATTCACTTACATGGATGCTTTTTAAAAGCATCATTAAGTATCTGGATGGCTAGTGGTGTCTCCCTAGAAGGATCATGCAATGGGCTGAGGAATCTCTACAGGTGCCCTCAGAGAAATATGTAGAAAGCTATGAGAAACAAGTACAGATTCACGTAATGCAGGCGACATGCCTGAATCCTGCTCAGTGAGGAGGGAGAACACTCAGGATACTGACCTAGACTGAGGCCTGAGACCCTTCAGGAGCTCAGATTAGACGTCTATTTTTAAAGTGAGCTCAGAGGAGGGCATATGGGCATGGCTCTCTCAGGTGAATAAAGAGCATTTGAGAATTTGTTTCTTTAAAAAGAATAGAAATTCCGAACCAGCCCAGATGGACACAAACATGATCAGGGTGTGACACCGTGGGGGAGAAAAACAATATTTGCTTGCCTTTGGAACCAGAAGGAAAAGGAAGCAGGAGCCACTAGCTTTGGAAAGTCTACTTGGTTCCATCCAGTTGAGAGAGACAGTTGGTAGTGGCCTGTGCACACATCATTTTCATTTTTTTTTTTTTTTAAGATTTTATTTATTTATTTTAGAGAGAGAGAAAGCGGGAGGAGGGGAGAGGGAGAGGGAGAGAATCACAAGCAGACTCCATACTAAGCGCAGAGCCCGACGTGGGGCCCAGGCTCAGCCCCGAGACCAGGACCTGAGGCAAAACCAAGAGTCAGATGCTTAACCCACTGAGCACAGGCGCCCCACACATGGTTTTTAATAAAGAGATAAGTGTAGGTATTTTCTGGAAGCATACCCTTGCAGACTTGGATTAGAGGCCCTTAAGGCCACCTAGGCCAGTTATGCTGAGATCTGGTTATCAGAATCACCCAGGAAGTTGTTTAAAACTGCAGGTCCTGGAGGCACCTGGGTGGCTCAGTCAGTTAAGCATCTGACTCTTGATCTCAGCTCACGTCTCCATCTCAGGGTCATGAGTTCAAGCCCCACATTGGGCTCCACATTGGGCGTGGAGCCTACTTAAAAAATAAAAATACTACAGATCCTGGACTCAAGCCATACCCAGTAAATGAGGATCTCCATAAGTAGGACTGGGACCAACTGAGAGAATCCATAATCATGTCACATTCTGCAATATATTGAATCAACAGAAGGTTTCTTATTCCTTGAGTATAATCTAAACTCTTAGAATCCTTTAGTTTTATGTTCCTCCTGAGCAATCCAAATATTTGGCTTTATGGTTTGGTTTATTTGTTCAACCGTTATGCCAAGCACTGTGCTGGGCAGTGGGCTTCCAAGGCTGACGGGACACAACCCCGCTCATGAGCCCATGGCCCTTGAGGGCATCGGCAACCAACCATTGTTCATGGTGTGCTCAAGGGGACTCTCTGCCCTGAGTTTGAGACCTGAGAGGAGCCCAAGAAGTTGACTTCTGTGTTTGCCACAATCAACTGGGAGACCAAGTCCTGGAGGCAGGCACTCGGCTGCGTCCCACTGGGTCACAAGTCAGCCAGCTCATGTGCAAGGGAGCCAGTTTAATTGTCCTCAAGGTGCAAAGTCTGGCGGGTCTCGTTTGGACCTAGGGGCGTTACCTGTTTTTCAGGTTCATACATACTGTGCGCCACAAGAGAGATTCACTCAAGTAAGGACATTGCAGCAATCATAAAGAGTGATACCATTTAACAAGACTTCGTTGTAATGGTGCTTTATCTTTTTCATAGAGATCTTTGGAAGGAAGGAACAACGTAAACTCAAAGGATTAGGACAAAGATATCAGCATCAGGTTGTAAACCTATAAATCAATAGAAAAACATCTGATTCTACTTTTTAAGAACTGCCCCTATTCTCTATTTCATTAGCCTGAGGACATATTCTGGCAGACTCTTCATCAAAGGCAGGTTCTTCTATGCTTGCATTATGCTCTTGCCACCCCTCGGGGAAAGCCCTGGGACCCAGCGGTGCGGCCAGCTGTGCACATGGGTGCACACACACATAGGGCCCCTTGGCGCTTTGACATGCCACAGCATTGTTGCACAATGTTCAGCTCTGCATCTCCTGCTTCTGGGCAGCGGTTCTGACGGTGGCCCTCCACCAGGCTCGTGGGGACTTTTCGCCAGCCCCCGCCAGCAGAGCACCTGCTGACAAGGAAAGCTATTAGGAACACTTGGCTGATTTTAGAACATGGGGCTCTTTTCCCTTCTCTTTTGTGGAGAGCCATTATGTCGTACAAAATAGGTGTATGTTTACTATGTGCATGGTATAGAATTCTTGGGTGTGGCCCGTATTGCTTCCTGGTTAAATATTAGTCTTTTCTGGTGCTGCACGACTTTCCATGTGCTTTAGAATCACAGGCAGGAACAAGTCTTGGTGAGGAGCTTCTTTTCTCTCCCCGGGAGTGTGGCCTGATCGGCCCAAGCTGGTAACCTCTGTTAGTGGTAGAGCCACAGCTCAGACCCAGGACCCTCAGCCCTCTGTCCATCCAGCTAAGGTATTTTGTGTTTTTAGCAAGGTTGCTTTTAATCCAAATCAGCTTGAACCCATCCTTGCCTGCATTTTTACAAGACTTATGAAGGGATAATAAATGAATACAGCAGGGAGCTCTGAGCAGTGATGATTTTTGATGTAATTAATGACTGCTCTTTTTCCCGAATCTGTTCTTCACTATTCTTTAGTGGGCAAAGCTGTGCTTCGTGCATGCAGTAATATGAACCTCATTTGCCTTTTCATAAATACGTGTCATGGTCTGTACATCCTTCTTCCGTGTGGATATCTCTAAAGCATAGTAGCCTGTCGATCTGACTGAAGGTTTTACGTAGGAAATTCTGCGCTTTACTGCACTGAAGAGTTGGGATCTTTTTTTGGCGTGAATGAATATGAGCGTATGGAGGTCTTTGCTTTTAGAAAGACACAGCTATTCCTCCCTTGAGATGGAAACTAAATTAGATAATAAATATCAGGTCAACAAAACAACAAATGAGAAAAAGCAATTGGTCGAACAAAGAAATGTCTTTATGTACCATCTGAAGCATTTAAGGGATGCGTCCTTTATCATCTTATTTGCATTCAAAAGCCAATTCCGACTAGAGTCCCTGGCTTTTGCCCTCATTTTGTCCTCTCCACTGACCCAGAGCAGGAGAGCTTTGAGGGCACAGCCCAGAGGTGGCTCGGCAGCAGGTGTTATCACACGGGTCAGGATAACAGTCAGTGATTGTCGAACTGCCCAAATCCACATGTGTGTTTCTAAAAAGGGCAGCGTGCCTGTCACACGCATATCTTTGTATGGCAGTGGCAACTGGTGGTGCTTGGTAGTGGGCGTGTTCAGCTCATTCAACGGAAGACTGTCCTTCCAGGTCGGTCCTCCAGCTTGAGCCTTTGCGAGCTCAGTGTTTCTGCTTCTGATCCTATCTATTTATAACTGCCACCACCATACCTAAGTACGGTCCAGACAATTTGATGCGTAAAATGCAAGGCCGCATTTTTTGGAGGTCCAAGAACAGGAGTAGAGGCTGGGTGGGAAAGGAGAGTCAGTTGTGTGGTATCCAATTTGCTGTTTTCACAGAGGACACTGTAGTGAACTTGTGTTCTGCAAACTTAATCCTTTATCGGGTGTAGGAGGTAATTGATATATTAGATGCGGCTTTGGAAGCAGCCCTGTGCCACCAAGCTGTGTGGCCTTGGGTGAGCCACTTGCCTTCTCTGAACCCTCACTGCTTCTTTGGGGAGTGAGGGGGGCTGGCATGGGTGAAGGCCAGAGCCGCTTTTTTTGCCTCATGTCACTGTATGCTATGCCCAGTAGCTGAAATGTGAGCTCTATCTAGATGAGCCTGGTTGCTCTGAGAGGAGGGAAGTCTGGATTTACTTTTCCTCCAAGTGTCTCCCTTTCCAACCTGGGGATCTGTTGAACTGCCTGCAGACTGGAAACTTGCCCTTAGTTTGGAGTGGTATTGGGAGAATTTTCATGTTTCCTCCTGAGTGGTGTTTTACAAAGGTAGCTATCAAGAAACCTTGTCTGTGCATGTCTTTTCTCTTCAGCTGGAAAATTGTTATATGAAAGATTATTGGGAGAAATCACGGGTAATAATCAACCTGCAAGAGCATTTAGGCTGGTTGATCATTGAAGAATAGGCATTTGCTTCTATTGCAGATCAATTATTCACAGATAGTAACCCGTTTGATCAACTAGCAGGAGATGAAAAAGTGCTCGGGTTGTCAGTGCCTTGAAATGCCTGCAGATCAGTAAAAGGTGCAGGAGAGCTTTACCTCAGACAGTGGCAACTATTATTTCTAGGATACATTTTGGGACATAAAAGTAAATACTCGGGGCACCTGGGTGGCTCAGTGGGTTAAAGCCTCTGCCTTCCGCTCAGGTCATGATCTCAGGGTCCTGGGATCGAGTCCCACATCCGGCTCTCTGCTCAGCAGGGAGCCTGCTTCCCCGTCTCTCTGCCTGCCTCTCTGCCTACTTGTGATCTCTCTCTCTGTCAAATACATAAATAAAATATTAAAAAAAAAAGTAAATACTCATTTATGTCTCTTGTCCAGATGATCCAGTGAGTTCTAGCAGGGGAAGACATTGGGGCCAAATGCTCCAGAAGCAGCCCCTCATTTTGTATGCTGCTTTTATATTTAAATCTGTAGATTATTTGCCGCTTTATAAAGTAAAACCAAGCAGAGCCAGTAATGAAATGTTTAGGAGGAATCGCTACAGTGATCGCTGTAGAGCTTGTGGCCGAATGTTGCCATGTGCCTAATATTGAGAAAATAGAACCTATATGGCATTGAGGTAAAACAAGAAATGATCAAACCCAGATGCTTTCCTAAAATTATATTTTCAGTGCATTTATATGTCTGTTACAAAGTGTGCTACATGCTAAAAATATTTTCCTTTGTAGGCTAAGGGAATTTCAAACCAAATCGAGGGTTATATAGATCAGATGGTTTTTCTTAAAGAGCATTAAGGGCATCCTGGTTGTTATTAGCCCCGACCTTCCAATATGACATTATTTATGCCCCAAAGCTCCACAATTCACTTCTTAATTTCAGCAACTTTATTGGCATGAAAATGCATAGAAGGGAGGCCAGAGTCAATACATCAGACTTGGGGGCTGACTTGGGGGGAGAGAACGCCCTCACCCCCCATGGCCTATTTCCATGGAGAGAGGTTGCCTCACATCTGGTGGCTCCTCCGGCCTTCCCTCCAGGGACCCCATCTCCCCTTCTCTGTATCCTCTTCCTTTTTCCTCAGTTGTGCATGCTGTCACTCTTCCATGTGGCCAACCAGAGATACATTCTCTTTAAGACTCTTCTCGGTTATACTTATTACAAGGTTGGCTTCTCCGGAGTTCTCAAGGAGTCTCTCCTCAAATTGTGTTTCTTCATCACTGTCATTGATTTTATAACTGAGGGATGTCTGCCTGGGTTTTGCGTAAGTGCTTCTAGTGAATGGAACTGTAAATGGGTAAATCCAAGAACATGGAAGTCGGGTAGCTGTGTATAGAATTGTATTTGTGATTTTAAGCCTTCTCTCTTCTTAATTATTACATTGGTTTTAAATGCGTGTAGCTACTATTAGGATTTTAGATGTTTTTGTATCTAGTGCCTGTCATGTTGGTACCTTCAGAAAACAATGTCAAAATATCAAATTTCATTTCTGATATTCTTAGGACAACAGTGGGCTTATTGTTTTGAATGAGTTGGGACTGGAATCAGAATGATCTCCTTTATCGTAAGGCATATGAGAAAGAGAACTTGCTTCCTTGTGTCCCCCGGTCCTTTGGAAAGAGACAGGCACTTGTCTGCCATAGCTCAGCCATGCCGTATCACCGTGGGCTCCACAAGAGGTGTCACATCTATGTGGTGGTCAGGTGACGCTTTTTGTTATGATGTCACAACTCATTACTTAGGTTTGAAATATAAGACAGGCTTCTGTTTCTGTGGGGAAAGAGGCAGGGAATTCGTATCTACTGGTTTACTTTGTGCCTCTTGGTTTATGTGCTGTCTCATTTCATCCTCAGCACCGCTCTGCGAAACAGATAGCATCATCTCCTTGTGATAAGCCCAGAAAGGTTGTGTGACATGCCCAAGTTTGCACAGCTTCTAGCTGGTAAGGATGGAGGGTGCCTAGGTCTAAGTTTTGAACTGTGTATTTCTCATTACACATGGCTTTGTGCAGAGGTTGTTAAACCACATGCATAGGACAGCACTTAAAAACAACAACAGCGGGGCGCCTGGGTGGCTCAGTGGGTTAAAGCCTCTGCCTTCCGCTCAGGTCAAGATCTCACGGTCCTGGGATCGAGCCCTGCATCGGGCTCTCTGCTCAGCAGGGAGCCTGCTTCCCCCTCTCTCTCTCTGCCTGCCTCTCTGCCTACTTGTGATCTTCTCTCTGTCAAATAAATAAATATTTAAAAAACAACAACAACAACAACTTAGTTGTACATTACGATGATTTCCAATGCCCTTGAACCTCAGAGAGCAAGGCAGTGAGATAAGAAATGCTCAAATAGAAAGCAGAGCTAAAGTGGACTGCAGGATTTATGCTATAAATTGCAATCCGTAATGATAAAAGAGAGATGACCAGAAGATTGGCAGGTTTAAGAGAATCTAACATACCTAATATTAATAGGAATATAAATTAACTGAGTAGATTCTCAAAGTCTACATATTAGGTGTTTATGATGAGTCTAATAAAGCTTTAATGTTCTTGGTGGTTCTTTTTCATGTCTCATACTACTGAGCACAAAAGCTGTGTTGTACGCAGAATGGCTGGATTTATCCCTAGTAGAGAGAAGTTATGTTTGGTATCTAAAGAACAATGAGAGTTTGCTGCTTGGCTGATCAATGCTGGATCAAGTTCACATTCCCCGGCTCCTACTCTCCCACCTACACACGCAGGGGGTGGAAGCAGAGCAAAAGGAGGGAGGACGGATCCTATTTTCACAGAGAAAGAGATGTGAGCTTGGGGTTTCCTAATATGGACACAGCTGGGCCTGTGTAGCATTAAACATCGATTTAATCCACTGCTGGAGGAAACATCCTACAAAAAGCAAAGAGATTAGCTACCAATTAATTCTGGCCCTTCCCGTTGTCCTGGAACACCTCTCATATGGTTCTAAATGTTTGGTGAACATTCTGGAAAATAGCTCTTTCTCATATATTATTTATATTTGGGACAGTCCCCCCCACCCCCCCAATTGTGATGGATTTTACTTTCCCCACTCTCTGTGTGCGCGTGCGTGTGTGTTCTTACTTCCGAAAAGAGGTGGGACGATTTAGGCCCATTGTACTTGTTTGCAAATTGTGACTTCATTGGGTTCTCTTGGGAGGCCAGATGACAGGCAAGCCAGTATTGAGTGCCAATGTTTTTAAAAATAGACATGCTGGAAAAAGAAGAAGAGACATGCTGGGGCCCCAGACTCCCAATGCAAAGCTTCCTTTGAAGGCACCGTGAAGCACAAGGCACTCCTTGTGTATATACTTATAGACACCGTATCCACTCCCTCCTAGGGAATAACCAAAGGGACCTAGACATAAGTGTTTGCTTTTGAAGCTACTGAAATGTTAACGTATGTGTTTGTGCTTTTAACTAATTGGTAGCTAATATCTTTTGTAAGGCATTTTGCCAGAGTAGTTTTCCTATAGCATCGATGTAGTGTGTTTTTCTAAATAAGGAAGCCCATTTGGTTAGAGCATGGTGCCCAGCACTAAGGAAGATCAACCTAGGTTGCTTCCTGTGTGGAACAGTAGCTTTTGCACATAACAAAGGGTCTTTTCCATTGGTACACACTGTCTGCTAATTACAGCCAGCAGTCTTCCAAATGCAAAATATTTGTTTCCAGGGAATCGGTGGCAGCTATCGACATAATTAGAACAATGTCTACAGGGCATGAATGGGAAATAATACCTCATAGGTATATGAGGTTCTAGGTTCCCTGAAAGACAAGGATCTATGCTCTTTTCATTCAGGATCCAGAATTGTATTACCCACGAACCTGGAAAAAACTCTTAAGAAGTCAAATATGCATCCATTCTTGCCTCCCTCTGGTTAGTGTTGGGATCTTCCACTTCTTTTTAATTTGTGTGTGTGTGTGTGTGTGGGTGTGTGGGGGTGTGTGTGTGTGGGTGTGTGAGTGTGTGTGTGTGTGTGTGTGTGTGTGTGTCCTTAACTAATCTTGCCCAGAAGTTTATCCCTAAATGTAAGCTATAGGAATTGCTACCCTGGGTCAGGCCAGCAGCCCATCCTGCCCAGCATTGTGTCTGCTGTTTACCCAGAGACTTATTGAAATAGAACTTAGTAGATGGCTGTCCTCTGTGGCATTGACCTTGAAATTTAGATGTCTCCCAAACATCTGGAATTTCTTAATAGTAACTTGTTAGAGATGGGTCGTCATTAAAATGATCTAAACCAGTGGTTCTCAACACTGGCAGCACAGTGGAATCACTGGGGGAGAAGTGGGGGTGGGGAAGGCTTTATAAAGGACTGATCAGGGTCCCACTCTCGGGATGTGAATTTAAGTAATCTGGAGTGCCACTTGGGCAGTGGGATCTATAAACCCTCCTGGTGATTCTAATAAGCAGTCAGGGGACCCTCTGATTTAACGCCACCCCTACATAACTTTGTATTTCACCTGTGAAACTCTTTAAGGTCACAATGTCCATGAATGTTAAGCTCCTGTAAAAAATTGCAGCCATACAGGTGTTGAAGGGGGTGTATAATATCTGTTTTCTGAAGTGGCTGTTGCAATAGACTTTCATGGTATGGGATAATATTTTATGGGCTGTGTTTTGATCTGAGGTTGATCTGATCCACATAATAAGCAACTATTTTAAAGTGAGACAGTCATGCTAGATGTTCCCTAAGCTCTCATGCTGGAGTAGAAAGAGTACTGCATTTCCAGCCTGGAGATCGAAGGGCCACCCAATATTAAGTACTAAAGAGATGTAAATTTGGGGGACCTGGCTGACTCAGTCAGTAGAGCATGTGACTTTTGATCGTGGGCCTGAGTTTGAGCCCAAATTGGGTGTAGAGATTACTTAACAATAAAATCTTAAAAAAAAAAACCAAAAAACGAAAATTCCCCAAGACTCAGTTTCTTCATCTTGAAAATGGGACTGTGTGAGAAACAAACAGTGTGGTCTGTATGTGGAAGCACTTGGCAAACCAATCAGCCCTTACAAAGTTGGCCACTCTGATTCTTTCTTCCAGTTCTGAGATTCCATGGTCTCTGATACATGTAGCAGTTCGGTACTTTTTGTGTCTTAAGCTCACTTCCGTCCAGTTTCTAGTGATGTTGCATTGCTTCTAGAATTTGATAAATAACAACTGCCTCCCCTCGTAAGCACATCACATGTGTCCCTTGATCTTCACAGCTCTCTAAGAAAGGAGGTGTAGAGAGGTCATGTGACTAATATATGGCAGAGCCCGGATTCAAACCCAGCAGGCTGCCTGTGTGCTCCTTATCCTATGTCAGGTTACTGCCTGGTCACACGAGTGTCCTGAGGACAGGGATGGTGTCTTACTCATCTGTGTTCACAAAGTCGAGTGCTCTGTTTTGCAGTAAGCTCTCAATATGCTTGTTAAGTGACTAATCTGTCTCTATATTCAGTTTACATTCTTCTTCCCGAGGTCAAAACCAATTTCCTCTGGTTTTTATATCAAAAGAGGTAAAATACTTGGTTGGCTAACATTTTTATTGTAGCTTACCACCAAGTTTGTATAATATTATATTTACTTTTGTTTTGTTTTTTAACAGTTCTTTTCCTTGAATTTCCTTACCTTCTGTGCTTCACTTCTAAGTGCTTTTTAAATGGAGAGAAATATTAGAATCCTAACACTTTACCAGAGCTCCTTCCTCTCCCCAAAAAAGAAAAAGAAAGTTAAAGAAAGAAAAAATAAACCCGGAATATTTTATATATTCATACTCTTCCTTGCCCAAAATGGAGTTAAGACAGCTTCTAAAGCAAAATAGAGCGTGATAAAAATAAATTAAAATATAAAAAAAAGAAGCAATGTGAAAATAATAGTAGGAAACTAAGATGGGGCCAGGAATTAAATTATCATACAATATGCACCCCTTGAAGTTCTTATGCTTGGTTTAATGTAGGGGCACAGCATTTTCTAGAAGAGGGAAAAGGGATCAATTTGCAGTGTTCATGAGGTAAAACAAACCAGGTGTTCCTGATGTTGATATCAGGCTCCCTGTGGGTCCTCTCAGAAAATTACTATTTAATGTAATAAACAATCCTCTGAAACTATCCTTACGGTAAACACTGGGATGGGTTTTATGGGGCTGTTTCTTATAATGCACCTCAATAAAGGTTGATGGCTTCGTACCAGAACATAATGTGATAAAAGGAATTTCACAGAGCACCAGTAAGACATCGTCCTGTGCCAGCTGTATGCTAGTCTGCTCTAATCCAAGAGGATCTTAGAGTATCTAGGGCAGGGGTTTGGGTAATCAGGAAAGTCTGTAAACCCCCTGACAGTTGATATGTGTGTGGGAAGGGAGTAGGGGACTGTTCATGATTGTAGGTGCATTTCTGTCTAGGGAGCCAAAAGCTGGTAGCTAATGCTTCATCAGATTCTCAGAGGGGATCTAAAAATGGAAGAACTGAGCATGTTCCCTTAGGCAAGCTCTGTAAAAGTTTCTGAATAATGGTGAGTTTGGGGTTATGATGCCTGAGAGGAAGAGGTTCTCTTAGCCAGTTCAGGGTAGAACAAATGTGGGAAGGATTTCCTTTTTTGAAAACCATGCCTATAAGGATTCCACCAAGAGGTCCATTTAGCAGGGCCAAAATCCTCTTGAGAAAGAAGAATTAGGCATTTATTCTAACACAGACACAAAATGGGCAATAATAGAAACGATGATTTTTCTAAAATCAAAGATATCATAAAGGAATGTTATCTTCTAAAAGGGTAGAGCAAAAGTTAAAGGCCTAGACATTTGAGAACTTTGACCCTCATCAGGATTATTTCCTTGTTATTATTTCAACTTAAACTAACCTTGATTTTATTTCCAGTTTTGTATGGGTGCTTACTTTTTAATTTGGCTATAGAGCCCTTCTGAAACAAGCAAGAGCTTCTGGACCTCTCCACAGTGTTTGGTATTAAAAGATCTTTTGACTTCTTATAGCAGATAGTTTTTCCTCTCCTGTGCCCAGGGGAGTGTAATTTGCCATCTGAGGCTGTTTGGGCTAATTAAAGGGCTCCCCTTGTCTGCCCTTTCAGCCTTCTGGGTGACTAGGAAGGCGTCCTGCTGCTTCTCATTCCTTTGGATTGTAGCTCACCATGAAGCAGAAGCACACGTCCATATTAACAATATGAAATTGATATCATATTCCAATGAAAGGAGTAATTTCCTCTTAAGAAGAAGGAGAAGAAGAAAATAGAAAAAGGTCTTCTCTCAAAAAGTAATATCCAGCCACTAGATTAAGTAATGCTTTTATTCTAAAGCAATAGCATTTTCCTCAGCCTCTGAAAGTGTCTTCAGCTATTATAAATTGCATTGACAAGAAAGTTTCTTAAAACAACTTCCTTTCAAAACTTGTATCTCTACTAGATGAAACATTTTTTAAAATGTAATTCAAATAGAAAACATCTGTTTTTAAAAGACAGCTTTAAAGTGCTTTCACCACTTTCTTAAAGATAGTTATTAGAGTATCCATCTCTGATTACAGAATTCTAATTTTATTTTTTTATTTATTGCTTTTTTAAAGAGAGAGAGCAGGAGAGAGAAAGTGCGCATGCGTTCAGGGAGGGGTTGGGGGGGTGGGTAGTAGGAGAGGAAGAGTTTGAGAATCTCAAGCAAGCTCCACACCCAGCACAGAGCCCATTGGCTTGGGGGTGGGGGGGTTGGATCTCAGGACCCTGAGGTCATGACCTGAGCCTAAATCAAGAGTCAGACGGTTAACCAACTGAGCCACCCAGGCACCCCCAGAATTCTATTTTTAAATAAGTACTCTTCCTCCAGTTTTTCTACACCCTGCCTTTACTGGGGTCGGCCCATGAAGAAACGGAGATTTAGATAGGCAAAAGGAGAAATGTGTGGAGGTTATATTGAACACAAAAAGAATTAATATTTTTCCAATAAAATGGGGCACCTGGGTGGCTCAGTCAGTTAAGCGTCTGCCTTTCGCTCAGGTTATGATCCTGGTGCCCAGGATCCAGCTCGAGACAGGCTCCCAGCTCAGTGGGGAGCCTTCCCTCTCTCTCCCTCTGCTGTTCCCCCTGCTTGTGTGCTCTTTCTCTCGCTCTCAAATAAATTAATAAAATCTTTAAAAAATATATTTTCCCAATAATTTTGAAATGTGTTACTATTTCATTCTAGATCAAATTCAGCTCCTAGCACTACATTTTGGAATACAGTTTTCATGATTACTATAAGAGGGAATTAAGAATCTTTATTTCTCATTTCTATTTTTATTTTATTTTTACTTTTTTTTAAAGAGGTACCTGGCAATGTAACTTAATAGAAGTACCCTGGCAATGTAACTGATGTCCCATGGTCTCTTTCTTAAGAAAAAAAAGCACAGTTTTGTGCTCTTTACAAAATAAGGTATTTTAGTGGAGAAACAAACAGGAGTTAATTAGAAAGATCTTCATCTTGAGACTCTCCCCCTTGAAATTTCATGTGCTACTCATTCAGTCATTTGTTCCTATAGCTTCCATTTACGTACTTAACATATTTATTTAGCACCTACTATGTGCCAGCAGTGTTTTAACTGACTGGACAAAAATCAAGAACAAAAGAGACAGAATCTCTTTCTTCCTGGACTTTAAAGTCCAGCTGGGGAGATAAACATTCAACAAATTAATAATAATTTTAAAAAGCTATAATAGAACTGTACAACACAGAGTGAACCCTACTGTAAACCATGGGCTTTGTTTAATAATGATGTATCAAATATTGGTTCCTGAATTGTAACAAACACACCACCTTAATGGAAGATGTTAGTAATAGAGGAAACTGTGTTATGTTGGCATATGGGAACTCTGTGCTTTTTGCATAAAATTTTGTTATCTGCTCTAAAAAAATAAAATCTCTAATTAAAAAAAATTAATAGCTCTAAAATATAAGCAATTGAAAAGAAATAAACAGAATGCTATTAGAAGGAATAGTGAGGGTGACATAATTTGGAGTGGGGAGTAAGGAAAGACCTTTCTAGAGTTGTTTAAGGCCAGAACTAGAAATAAGTAGGAGCCAGCCAGGCAGAGAAGAGAAATTGCATTCTTGGTAAAGCAAAGAGATATCATTTGAAATACCTTTTGAAATATTATTCTGGCTTCTCAGTGGAAGGTGGATTGTGGGAGTGGTTGTGAAGGTGCAAGAGTACAAAGGAGAGGAGTTAGGAGGAAATTAGAGTGGACCATAGCTTTTATTACCTACACGAAGTAGCAGAGTGACAGCAGGATTCTTTCCTTTGGTCAGCTTATGCCAGAAACCATTAGGTTCTCCATGAGCTGCAGAGTAGGAAGAAAGGAGACTGTCATTGACAGCAAGGCAGGGTTCCCAGGTTTCAATTCCTAAGATCTTTCTAGTGAATTAATGGGATTTTTAGCATGAGGAATAATCGTGTGGATGTGTGTGTATTTGGACTACAATCAGATGAGAATTACAATGGAAAACAAGCCTTCAAGTACTAACTATCCATCTGTAATAACAGATTTTCATAGAAGTCTGTATATGATTTAATTTTCAATAGTTTCCTATTCCTACTACTGGATTGTTGGAATTTATTTTATTTTTTGTTTCTTTTAAGGGTACATGTTAAAAAATTGTTGATAAGTCAACAAAAAGGATACTTAAGGAAGGTCTATAATAGGCAGGGTGCTGTTTTAGTACATCAGTATTGAAAAGTTCTTAGGGGTGGTGAATTCCCAAGGAAGAAAATTCTAGTGGGTAGAGGGAAGTGTCTACCAGTGATAGATTTCTATTCATTTTGGAACTGTTATTAGTAGCAGGAAAGCTCAAATAGTTCGAGGTTTTATTTCCATTTGAAAGTAAGTAGCTCTGCAATTACATAATCCACTTCATAATTTTAACTTTTACCTAGCTCTGTATGTGCACGAGAGATGTGCAAGGCATTAACTACTTTTATGCATTTATTTTGCAGTGGAAAAACTGTATATGATAGTTGTACATTATATGTAAGAAGATTCTATACCACTTCGAAAAATCTTTAGCAAATGAGCATGCATTTCATAGTACTTAGCTAATAATGATACAAAATGGCCAATATGCCTAACTCTATAAGTTACTTTTTTTTTTTTTTTGTACTCCTGGAAACACAAACACTTAAGTCAAGAATCCCCCATTTGAGCAGACCTGTTGTTTATTTTAGGACATATAAGTGCATCATCAATGTAATTTTAAGTAGTCCAGTTATGAATATGGGATGAAGGGATAAAATAAAGTTTTCCACTCTGATGTCTCCATTAAGAAGCTCCTCTTTGTGTAAAATACTCCGTGGCAAAGTTGCTTCTATTTAAAGTAGTGAGTTTGATCTTGGCTTTGATCTAAAGCTTTTGATCTTGAAAGAAGGATGGAGTAGCAATAAAGAGAGGGCAAGACAGATTTTCTTTAAAGAAATGCGATAAAGTTAAAGGGATGGTCAAGATCAACAAACACGAGTGCGACCCGACTCTTCTCCCCAAGCGCTCACCCCCATTCTGGTTCAGCCAACTTCTGAGGCGGGTGAGCAGAAGTGGTGTCGGCGGAAAAATCTGGAGCATG
>CM052892.1:56666920-56722179 GCA_028534135.1 Potos flavus | reverse complement strand
CGCGCGTCTCTTGGGCCCCCGGCGCCGAGGCCGCCCGAAGGGCCCGGAAGGTGCCTGTGGCGTCCCCAGGTGAAGCCCTGGAAGGCAGCGTCGCGAGGCCGTCGATCGTTTCTTTCTCACGCAGAGGGACGGCCCTCAGGACTCGTCGTCGTGTTTAAATTGCTCTGTGGTTTTTGAACTTCAGGTCGAGAAATGGATTCGAGTGAACCGGAGACCCCGAAAACGGAAACGAAGGGAGGCTGAAGAAGTGTTTGAAAAGGTAGGGTCCCCGAAAGACAGCACTGGGTGAAGTTCCTGAGAAATCTCCCCGTCCGCCCCTGAGGACTTGGTCATAACAATAGAGTAGCAGTTTTTAAGTTTTAATTCGGTGTACAGTAAAACGTAAATTAACATGGATAGCTGTACAGAAATGTTGGTTGAAAATGTTAATGGTCATGGACATACTATATTCTCAGGAAGTAAGAGAATGACTCGGGATGGAGACATGTTTCATGCTCATTAAATAGAGCAATAGGTCATAAGCGGATTCCATTATTATATTAGACCCGTTAGTAGTTACTATGGCAGTTGTTAAGGTACCTCTAAAAAGGGGGGGGGTTCTGAATATATTGCCCACAATATCAGGTTTCTCTGGTTGTGACAGATACAGTAGCACACTTACGCATTTAGCCTTTAGACTTTAAATTAGAGTAATCTTAAAAAATGGAGGGAGATGGAAGAAGTGGATTTCTTTTGAAACATTAGGAGGGATTTTATTTACTGTAAAGCAAATGAGAAATTTTTCTAAATTTAGAATTTCAATATGTTACTTTGCAGAAGTTTGGACTACGTGTTTTCTCCTGAAATTGTGTTAAATTAAAACTTGATTTGTTATTGTAATAAATATTATGAAATAAGGTAAGTCGTGTGTTGTTTTCTGAATAACGTTTTACCGGTGTTACAGCAGGTATGATTTTTGTTGCATTTACTTAATTACTGTACTGTTTTTTGGTTCTTGATAGCACCAAGGGATTAAAATAGATGTGTGTTGTTTTTCTGCTGCTAGAATGTATGATGAATCACTCCTGATTCTGAAGCCAAATTCTTGCTGATAGCATTGCTGCCAACTTCTCTGATGTGTTGCCTTAGTATGGGCATTGCAGCGTCCGAGAATGTGCACAAAGCACATCATAATGAAGGTGATTCCAAAGTTTGAGAGTGCATGTAAGGATACCAAGGACAGCTTCTAAGAGAATTGGGAAACTGGCCTAGGATCCTGGTCATTTGTAGGGAGACAGTCAGTGCATGAAAAGCGGTACCCAGCCCTTACCTTTTTAAAGAGTCATATCTATCACTTGAGTTAAACAGTAGTAGAAAAAGGTTTCATTTTGAGTAGACTTGAGTTTTCTGACCATACCTCGGCATGCTATGGTAGATTGTGTTTAACTTTCATGCTCCAGGTGTTTTAAAAAATGTCGGTGAGGTGATGAATGAGATCATAAAATGTCCAAAGAAGGAAAAAGTTTTATGGCTTGCTTACTATTTCGAAAAAATATTTTCTGGCTCTTATTTTTTTAAGCCAAAAGATGGTTACCCAGATGCACAGTATGTCACGCGTGAATGTAGGGACGCCATTATCTTTGTGGATTACTAGGTACCATCACTCCCAAATCTGAACTTGAAGTGACCACATGTGTGACACCCACGATCTGACCATTGCCTTCTGAGAATGAGGAGGAGGGACTGAGGATTTCACCTCCCAAGAAAACGGGGTTCTTTGCTGAGCCTTTCTTCTCGATAGAGGCTGTTTTATGAGAGCTTCTGAGCAGGGTGCACGTTTAGGTTTTCTTCTTAGAAAACGTGGGCAGCAGTTTTAAAGAGGATACAGAAATAAAGTAGTTTGGGACCAACAAGCTGAACTTCCTTTCAAGGAGTGAGGCTTAAAGCTGACTAGCTCTGAGGGAGGAGGTGGAGAGGGCCGGAAGATGAGAAATTTCAGAGTTGGATCAGAGATTATTAATTATTCGTGTCCAGTCTTTCTTCCTGGTTCTGCACAGCAGCCAAGCCCTTTGCCCACTGTTTTGCCTCTTGCACCCAGGAGAGGGTTTGGAGCTCGCTGAGGCAAAGCATGCGATATTTTCAAGGGCAGAGTGAAAGGGAGTGCGATCAGTGACCAAGGGCATTAGAGCAAGTTCTGAAAGGCACAGAAGCCACCCTGCAGCTGGTAGCCGAGGTGCCAGCCCCTGATTGCCGGAGTGTCTATTCCGAAGTACAGATCGAATTCTGTGTGGTAATGAGTATTTAAACTGAGGTCATGTGTTAACCTTTTGCTACGATTTGAACCTGTTATTAGTAGGAACCTCAGTAGTTAACTTGCTGTTGAGTTTCATAAATGTGTTTAAATGTCTGCCACACCACAAGTAGAAGCAAATTAGCCGATTTCTCTTTTTTAACGCATCCACTATCTTTTTTTTACACACTGAAATAAAACTATGGTATTTTCAGCTTTTGTTCATTTTCTGTTACTGGAAAATAAGAAAATGAGTTTTAGTCATTTCTGGTAGGCCTAATTTTAAGTCTGCCTCTTGCCTTTATTTGCCTACTTTGTTTTCTTTGCCCCACTTCTCCCGCACGCTGCCCTTCCTCCATCCCCCCACCCCCCAATCTCTCTTTACATCTTTCAGGCTCACACAGGATTCAGCCCAGATGACTGAACTTGGTTAACTAGTCTGTGTTTAACTGTGGGAGGGTCGGAACATTTTTTCCTCCAGTATTTACTGACTTGTGGAAAGCAGAGTCGTCTGAGTTGCCGAGGAAGGAAAACAGAGTAGCGATGCAAGGCCAGAGTCTGGAAGTGGGCAACGGGCGAGGAATTAGAGGTAGTGAATGTGATCTTACAGGAGATATTTGTTTTCCCCCTTAAAGAAAATTACGAAGGTGCTAAGTGGTCAGCACAGCCTGATCTATGGGTTGAGTTTTTCAGTGAACTCAGAAGGGGAAGCAAAACAAACTTACCCTGTTCTCAGCTGTGGGTTAAAATAACGAATAATGAAATAAAGTAAACTGGGGTGAGTGAGAGGTACCACCCGGAGAAGTGATTTAAAATGTTCCCCTGGCCCTTCCTGGCTCTTCTGCTTACTGTGCAAGTCATTCCCCCCGCCCCCCCCACCCACCAGGTAGCTGTGCTGTCTTCCCGTGCTGTCTTACAGGTTTTCATCTCTCCTCTTCCTGAAGCTACATCGGTCCGCCGGATGCGTCTTTCGTCTTCTCTGACATTTACTTTCATTTTATTTTTCTCTTCACATCTTCGCCCCCTTTCCACGGGTGCGACTCAGTTCCTTCCTACTGGTTTCTGTTTCCTTCATTTTAAATGACAAAACTCACCTCTCTTTTGCCCCTGGTCCTCAGGTGTTTTTTCCTTACATTCTCATAGTCTTTCTTCTTCAGTGTTTCACATTCCTTTCCTTTAGTTTGAATAACTTGTGCAACAGAAGGGCAAGGAGAACATGAACAACTACACAAAGAACAATTGGGGGGAATGGATCAGTCTGCTCTGCAAGGGACAGTGAAACAATGGTGGTGGCAACAGCGAATTGTATAGGGTGTGTTTTTAAAAATAATGTTAATAGATGTTGCTAAGTGGCTTTTGGTTTTGGAAGAGGAACATAATTTTTTTCCTGCTTTTATCTTTAACTGATTCAAAGATAAATGCAAATTATCCATCACATTCAAAGATTAAGGGATAATACACTTTTATAAATATACATGAAATAAAAAGTTTTTAAATAGTTTTTTTTATTTTAAGGATTAGTAATACTAGAGTATAGAACGATAAATAGCGTATTGGGGAAAATATACGAATGACTTGTGTTTCCTTTAGAAGAAGAAAATGCCAATTTTCAGATTCAAAAGAAGCATCTGAATTCCTATTTTATGCGTATGTGATAATGTACAGAGAATAAATTTTAAGATACTAATTTCTGGTCATCAAGTATATATGATGATGTCACAAGTATGCATTGGCAAACTTTCAAAACGCTGAAAATTCAGTAATACTAAGGTTGGCTATTGGTATTAACAAGCTGTCCTTCACGTGTGTTATTTTCCAAGCTAGTGACTGTCTTGGCGAGGGTGAGTGTCTGGCCTCTGTTACGATTAGTCATAAGCAACACTAGGTGCAAATGGTTTCTAACAAAAGCACCCTTTAAGGTAACTTAATTGTTCTTTCCTGCCGGAACCTGAAAAACAGTATTTTAGAGCATGAAATTGTTAAAAATTTGGGGAAATTTTCCTTGAAATATTGAGCGAAACGTAAAGATCTATAAAGTTGGTTGTGAAAACGTGGACTCCGT
Organism: Potos flavus; assembly: GCA_028534135.1. NCBI lineage: Eukaryota > Metazoa > Chordata > Mammalia > Carnivora > Procyonidae > Potos > Potos flavus. The sequence continues at coordinate 56,717,848 of CM052892.1, read as the reverse complement.
ATCGTATTTAATGGCCATTTCAGTTGGCGCCAAAGGATAAATTCTGTTTTCTGAGCCTTGGAGAAAACAAACGCGAGCGCTGTTTTCTTTGTGATAATATGCTTCCTAGATTTAGAGCATTTTCTCTCACTTTTATTTCATTTGCTCATTCCATTTGTTTGATTCTGAACTGCAGCGATAATCTTGGTATGAATAATAATTTACAGATTTAAAAAATTGTGTATAAAACCCAATTTGGTTTATGCATTTTGCCACATTTATTACTCCTTTTAAAATTTTTGTATGTTCTAAGAAAATGCTTTTATTGCAATTCTAATATTGAAATATTCAACATGTTAAAGGTAGGTACAAATTTTAAACTGTTTAACAAAGTGCTTTACTGCTGTTTGTCTTTTGTGAGAAAGATCTGTTTTATATTAAGTATGATTTCTGGAAAACTATTTAAGACTAATAAAAATTATCTGGCTCTTACTTGGACCTGTAGCAGCAGACGGTGATGGTGTTAGGCTTGACTCTGGAGCCGTCAGCATACAAAGCTTGGCAAAATGGCACAAGATGAATTTAGAGAGGGTTGAACCAAGGGTCCCTTCACTTTATAGGATCTACCCCACATTCAGCAGAATGGTAGGCTTCAGGCAGCCACTCTTATGCAACTGAGGCAGCTTTGGTATTGAGTGGTTTCCCAGGCATTGGTGCCCTTGCTTCTTTTTGAAAATGCTCTTGCTCTGTGAGAATTCATAACTAGTCTACATTTATATAGCTGTAATCTCTTACAATAGCTTCATTGATACTCGATCTCCATAGAAAAGCTTTATGGGTTCTAATGAGTCACTGCTCTTGAGGCACCAGCCGCCCTGCCCTCCCTATCTGTGAGTGGCTTTGTGTCCTGTGTTGTACTGATTGTGCCTTTGGATGACAACTTACTTGAGTGATGGGGAGAGGCAGAGTAATTTATTAAAAGTAATTACAAAGAAACCAAACAAAAAGAGTAATTACAGTGCTGTTAATATGCAATTCGTTATTTTATTGCTGCAATATTTAGAACTGGGTCTTATTTGTAGGTCTCCCCTTTTTCCTTGTAAATCTCTAGCAAATACATAATTTATCAAATTCTCTGTACCCAGATCTCAAGTTAGATCCGGTTTCAAAAGATCTTGGCTTTTTCTGCCCCCCTCCCCCCCCCCCTTTTTAAAGCCTGGACCAAGGAAGAATTGCTGATAAAATGTATTTTTGGTAGCCTCAGGAAGGAAGTCTGATCTGTATGATTTTATACCATTAAATTTTCATCTGTTCCATAGATTTATTTTCTTAAGAATCTGCAGTTTATACAAAATATTCTAAGAATTCTGAGTGTACTGAAATCCCTTCCATTTTTGACTAGCACAACGGAGAGAATTAAAGTATAGTCATCCACTTACCCTCACGCACTTATTCACGTATTTTAAAAAGAATCTGTGAATGGAACTATTAATATAATAATAGCTGACACTTGTCATGTGTCAGGCACTGTTCTGAGTGCTTTGCATGTATCTGCTCCTGTAAATGCACCATTAAAGTGGTACCGCAGACCGGCAGTATGCTGTGAGGGTGTCATAGACTGGGGCAGACGCCCTGAAAGTAGGTGAGGTCTAAACAAATCAAAGAATTGCTGCAGAAAAGAATGCTTTGGGCAAGATTAAAAAAAAAATTTTTTTTTTTAACCCAAGCCATTGACAGCCCTAGACCACCAGCATAAAGCATACATTTCTAAATGAGGAAAATCCCACCCGGCGAGTATTTTGAAAACACTTGAAAGTGTGCAGATAATTACACTATTGTTGATTTTAGCAGATTCGATGCCAGCAGCCATCAGCTCTTCTATGCCATGAAAGATGAAAGCCATTTTAATATAAAACATGAGTTTGGCTGGAAAGGGGAGGCGGGCAGAGAACAATTTCATGACTTTTTAGTTACTTTTATAGGAAGCATTAGTTACGTTCCTGTGATAGAATGCTTTACTTGGCAATTATTCTCATCTGAGGCATTTTAATGACCACTGCTTTGTGCCTGGTATCATCTGGCACTAATAAGATGCGTTATTTTAGTAGCACCTACCGGTGTCAGCGTGGTTTAGGGCCTGTTACCGTTGCCATTCATCTTCTCTTTTAGGAGGCAGACACTATACCTTTAAGTATAGCCAACCTGTATTTCGTTTGTATTGCTGGGTCTCTGCACACAGCAAAAAGGACACTCAAGCCTCATATCTCCAGCACTCAGAGAAGGGCCTGATCACACGCAGCCTTGAAAAGTAGTTGTTAGATGAATTAGATGAATGAATCCCACTCACGGCACTTACCTTATTAAGTCATACCTGGCTGTTACGTGTTTAAGGAATTGTAACGGTCCAGTTTTTATTTATTTTGTTCCTTGAAGACAAGTTTTCATGAAAGCACATTTGGTAGAGCTCTCCTGGTTGTCATGGGTCATCTTGTTCATCCCTTCTGTAAAGAGAGCTCAGAGCCAGGAAAGCTGGACCCTGAACCCAACTCTGCCACCTAATTGTGTGCTCCTTGAGTTTGTCACTTGACATTTGTTTTCATCTGAAAATCCATTCATTTAATAGGCCAGTTAAGCCAATGTACATTAATTATAAAATTGATGAGTATGTTTGGCTTTGATTCTTTCATATAGTTTTATGATATATTTTTTCCTTTGTCCATTTTTGGTATTTAGAAGGCTTGGATTTTTGTTCTAATGGTTACTTTGACATAATAATACATTTTGGTCTCTCTTCACTTTTTTTTTCCTCTTGAGTATTGATTTCCTGCTGTGGGCAATAGTGAAGTTAGATATTAATCTTTTCTTGCCCCTCCTCTCTTTATTTTCTATCATGTGACATGAAATATTGTCTTTTTGCTTCCAGATAAATACCTTTAACGCGGTCAGTAAACTGTATTATTTATATGTTCTTCCCATTTCTTCCCTTTTTTGATGGTTGTATTAGATTTATGATGTCAGAGCATATAGACATTATATACTTACTACCATATGCTTTATAAAATCACACAATTTTAATTCTGCAAGTGAATCTGTAATGTTCATCAGTCGCCCTCATACAACTGCTCTTCAGAGATTTTGGGTTTTTGAAGCTAGTTCTAGAGTGGATTTCTCAGGAAGAGCATGGGGCAACTGTATTCCCTGAGTTCTTGCATGTTTGTAAGTTTGTACTCTTTCCCCATGAAGGTCAGTTCAACTAGATATAAAATTCTTGATTCACGTTTTCTTTGTTTATGTATCTTGAGTATGTTACTCCATTGTCTTGCTGCTTGTCTCATTTCTTTCCCTCAGAGTGACCTGGTCTTTGCTCCTGGACACCCAGATTTTTTTTTTTTTCTTTAAATTCCAAAAGTTTTACTTGAATATGTCTCATTGTGGGTTAGTTTTCCCAGTTATCAATTGGCTTTTGAACTTTATTTTCCTCATTTGTAAAATGGAGAATAATGTAACCTTTTTTGCTGCTCAAGACAGTGGATTCGGAGACCAGCTAGGATACTATGTATAAAGTGCTTTAAATTTATTTTACTTTCTTATTACTCTTAAAAGTCCTGTGTTGTTAGGAACTTTAAAATTTAGAGTACTTCATTTTATGGGCATTCGGATTTGACTTGGCTTTATATCTGTGAGAAATCTAAAGTGGATCCTCTGAAGTCTTTTGTCTGCATCTTAGCGGTATATAAACGCCCGCCGATTCCATGTGGTAAGCAGGCTCTCTGTGCCCATGCATGGGAACTACTGGCCTAAAAGCGTCTCATGTAGAAAACTCGTCTCCATTTTATTCTTCATACACTCTTGCCCGAAATAGGTTAGTTTCCCACACAAAACTGGGTCTACATGATCGTGGTTTGTGCACAGTACAATACAGGAAAAAAAATTAAAGGGATCTGTTTTTCAGATAATGAAAGCTGAAAACCCAAGTCAGTTCTAATCAGCCAACATGTCTTCTTGGGTTTGTTATACATAAGACCTGTGTAAGAAGCTGCTGGAAAATACCAGAGAAACAGGAGATGTCATTTCTGGCCATGGGAGATAAAACACACACATATCAAAGATCATTTACAAAGCAGCATGTGATAAGTAAATTCAAACCAGTATGGCATAAACTAAGGACATGAGTATATGATGCATTTTACCGGAGGCTACCCTGGACTCGAGTTTCCACGCCTGGGCCTTGTTTGGATAAAACAACCCTTTACACATGCAGCCTGGAAGTTATGGTGGGAAATTGGGTAACTGAATTAACTGAATCCATTTTAATGCTTTTACCTGATTTGTAAGCATAGATAGGAGTTTGACTGACATACATGTAAATAATGTGAGTGTCTTTATTTGCATATGTGAGTTTTAAAAATAAATTCATCCATGGTTTGCATGTAAGGCTGGAACCTATCATAGAAATTCTGCTGACACTTACGAATCAGGATGATTTGAAAACCCAAGGCTAGAAATACAATACTGCTTATAATTCCATGTATAACACATTCCTTATTAAATTTTGTAGTTATGTGAACAATCTATTTACTAATTTCACTGCACAGCCACAACATACAAAGCCCTGAATAAGGAGTACAGAAATGAATGCAAAACAGTCCCTAAAGAGTTTACAGTTGAATGTAAGAAACTGTATAGAGTAGGATACAGAGTTGAATCCAGCCTCTGTCAGTGGTCCAGCAGGGATGTATACAGAGCAGTTTGGATCTCCGTAAGGAAAGGGAGTCCTCTCACTGTGGGCTTTTTGTATTCTCCATAAGTCTTCTCCAGGATGATCGCAGGATGCAAATATTCCAGCTTATTCAACTTCTGTTGTTTTGTAGAATTGAGGATACCATCATTTCAGTTCTCAAAATTCTGATCGTCTTCATGAGACCATACTGAAACCGGGAAATTAGTATTTCCCTTCGGCTCATGTGCAGAGGCCTGCAGCGAGTTCAGGCTACCAAGCTACCTCTGGGCTTGAGGATGTATAAAGTTTTCAATCTCTTTTACTCTGTTTTTTCCCTTTTATTTGCATTGTTAAGTTTTGGGTTTTTTCCCTTCCCTAAACATTTGGTTTTGAGGCAAAATGAGAAATAAGGACGTCTCGGAATTAGGGGTGGTGACTGTAAGTTCTAGAGCCCTTCAGTTTCCTTTTGTGATTTTTGAATGTTGTGTTCTGTCATTCAAAAAGCATCGCACTTGTTCCCAGCACCACAGATTTAGCATGACCCCCTTTTTTTAGAAAGAGTTATTAAAAAATAATTGTACACCCCTTTTATCTTTCTGATGATGAGCACAGGTAGTCTCATCGAGTGGACCACAAAATGGTAGTAAGTGCATATCCAAATCCTTTTAACATTTTACATCTCTGTAAATCAAGAAACGTTTGATTTTTAGAGTGTTAAATTCTAAATCATAGGTATGTGAAGGTTCAGAGTTCATATATATGAAGCAGGAAAACAAACTGATTTGCTTTAATTGATATTAAACTATGTAAAGCGGGAAAAGATCTTTTCATAGAAAAGGCAACAGTTGTCATTTTATGTGGCCTCATTTGTAACTGAAAACCATAGAGTTAATTTTCTGTGGCAGTTTTCATTTGCTGTCCAAGAAAAATTCATGATCTCCGTGAGGAGCAGGAGAAGTCAAGGAGGAACAGCAGGAAGAATCTGGAAGAGAAACCGGTCACAGCTCTGGGTTGTGTTCACGCACAATTTGGTTTCTGAGTTTTTCTCCTTAATTATCAGCTACAGGAGCTTTAGTTTTCAGTGTTGAAGGCACAGCTTTAACAATGATTCCTAACAGTAATGATAAAGGTCGCTGAGCGCTCCCACAGACAACAGAAGATAGCGATTCCGATTCTCTCTTGGAGCAGCTGTACTGAGTTTTATGTCCTGTATCTTTTGTATGCCATAAAATGCAGCCATATCCAGTTTCTTGAGTTTTAAGACACACAGTTGTGCAGCCATTGCCACAGTCCAATTTTAGAACATCTCCATCACCAGAAAGTTCCCTTGTGTCCATTTGTGGTCAATCCCCATCCCTACCCCTAGCCCCAGGCAACTACTAATATGCTTTCTGTCTTTAGAGTTTTGCCTTTTCTGGAAATTTCCTATAAATGGATTCATACACACTTTAATCTTTTGGACTTAGCTTCTTTCATTTATCACCCTGTTTTGAGGTTCAGCAGTATTGCACGTCCCGGTGTTTGTTCCTTTTTATGACAAGGTAGTATCCTGTTGTGTGGATGTGCTGCATTTTGTTTATCCATTTACTGTTTGACATACGTTTGGAGTTTGCAGTTTTGGCTTACTATGAATAGCGTTACTGCCTTCATGTGGACGTATTTCTCTTGGGTAGATACCCAGGCCTGGCAAGGCTTGACCATAGGGTAAGGCTATGTTTAACTTTCCAAGAAACTGCTCAGCTGTTTTCCAAAGTGGCTGCAACATGTCACATGCTTACGGTTCCCAGTTCCTCTGTCTCCTCGTCAGCACTTGGAATTGTCAGACTTCTTTATTTTAGCCATTTTCATGGGAGTTGAACTGTGCTTTCTTCACTTAATGCTTTTATTTCTTGTGAGGATCTGGAAGAATCTGTATACCCTAATATGCTTTTGTCCTCCATTTTATAGATCAGAAGGCAGTAGAGCAGTCACTGGAAAATCTAAATGTCTCACCCAAGATTCCCAAATGAGTCACTGAGCCTAGAGTCCTCACGCATCAGTTGGGAATAGAGCAGCCTGTTTCTGTTCCAACTCCTGGCTCCCTGTGACTCAGGCTCCTCTTTGTCCTCATAGCCTTGTTGGGTGTGGCTTTCTTTTGATCTTTGTTGAGTGATCCATTTTTATCCTCTCTGGAATTTGGTCTGATGAAATGCAGTTGTTTTCTGCCGAGATGGGCTAGTGTCTTGGAAAGGTGCTCCTTAGCTGCGGTACACAGGCCTTGGGTGGCTTCGGTCTGGCTCCCAGGGTGGTCCCTGTTGACCGTGCCAGCACCTGTTGTCCCATCGAAGGGGGTAGATCCTTGCCTCACCAGAACTTGGTGAGAGTTAGGTGAGGTGACTTATCTAAGGCAGCTGGCACGTACTAAATATTTAATACGCTTTACAGCACCTCTTCAAATGTCTGTGAAAGGCTGATTACCTTCTGACGTGGACAGTAACACCAGTCATTTGGGTTTTTCTTCTCTGTGATCGTGAGCAGGAAAACATTCTTAAATTTATTTACTAATTAAAAAAAAAATTCAGCCATGGTTTCTTACTGTTCTTTGGTTGGCAGCAAATGTAGCAGTAGTACTTTTACAAGTTTCTGTACTTTGCCTCTGTCTTCTGGCTTTACTCTAGGGGAGTCATCTTCTCAGAGCTACTATAGCATTTCATCGGCCTCTCTCTCCAGTTTGTCTAGACTGAAAACTCTCAAAAATGCTCTTCTGGCTGTAAGATCTGTAGTCTAGGAAAGCCCCATTTTAGATCAATCTATAATCCTTTCTTACCCTCAGGATGTCATTGCTTTTGCACCTTTAGACCAAACTGTTTTGAGGCGAAGTTCCTTTGACAGCTGGTGGGGCTTATACAAATGCCCAGCTAATGAAAGGCACTTAATATAGGGCATGTCTTGCTCTCCATGGTCCCTTTGCGAGGACGGTCTAGTCGAAGCAAAGGTTTCAGTTACCTCTGTTACCTTTCACTAGACAGGTTTGCAGTGTTTCATTTATTTCAGGACAAAAAGTGAATTCTAGTACAGCTAGTTTGTCTGTGAGATGATTATTTTCTCTGAAATGATTCTTGGTCACGTTGAGTTTCTAAATGTTAAAGGGAACATGGGGGAGTGCCTGGGTGGCTCAGTTGGTTAAGCGTCCCGACTCTTGATTTTGACTCAGGTCATGATCTCAGAGTTGTGAGACTGAGCTCCTTGTCGGGCTCTGCACTGAGTGTGGAGCCTGCTTAGGACTCCCTCTCCCCACCACCACCCTGTGCTTGCTCTTACCCTCCCTCTCAAAAATAAAGAAATAATAAAGGGAACATGGCCTTTAGATCAATGAAAATCTCCCCTTGGTCTAATGCTGCCGCACAGAATGTGGGGAGGAGCCAAAAGGTTGAGAACTTGAGAACATACAATCGCCACCACCAAGGAGCTGTCTAAAGTAACTGCCGAAGTTGTAAGTCAGGCACCCAGAGGAGTGTGCTAGTGACTGTGGTGTTAAGAAAGCTGCTTGAGGTTCTAAACACTTGGGGGTGCCGGATCGCAAGAGAGGAAATGAGGGGGGAGAATGTCACATGGAAAGTTGAACAACTCAGGTTTATTTTAGCCCTTTATTTGGGAGGCTGTATGGGACTGAGCTGTTAGACTCCAGGAAGACCTTACAGCTTCTCAAAGGCCGGTGCCTCTCTTACATGTGAGAACACGGAGGCCCCGAGAAGCTTCAGGTCCCAGGCTGGAGTGCTGCCCTGGGACCAGAGCCCAGGTCTGTCCCCTGCTTTTTTTTTTTTTTTTTTTGGCTCTTTTCAACTGGGCAGTTACCCCAAAGCAAGGGGTGGAGGCAGAGTAGCCTTGGGTTCCAGGTGAGGAGAAATGGGTCACACTGGTGTTTGTTATGTTGTAGGGCAGGGACACCTGAGGGAGGCCCAGAAAGAAGGTCAGGGAGTCTTGGGATGTCCCTACACAGTCATCCCTTGTCACCTAGGAACACGGGCAGAGTGAGGGCCTTTTCCTAGTAGACAGAGGCTTGGTGAGGCATGGACCACGTCCGATTTTGAGGGCTCAGTCATTTCCAAGTACGGAGAAAGACTTCATGGTAAGGCAGCTGGGTGTCTGCAAGGGTTGATGTGAACCTTTGCTTTTCATGTTAAATTAGTGAATCCTGCAAGGCACAGATTATTTGAATTTTTGTGATTCTTATCACAGTCCGAGCAACCGCAACATGAAAATGTTGTGGTGGTAGTTTTTCAATCCGACGTGAGTGTGACCGGATAACTAGTCATTTTATTTTGGAATGCACCGAGGGTACACCCACAGATGCCTTTTCTTCAGGCTGTGCAGGTATCTTTTATGGTTACGTTAGTTATTCTGAAATGCAAGGCTGCTTTCCATGTTTACACATATTCCTCTCTGTATTGTAGGGAGGAATCTGCTGTATTGCAGATTTAGAGTCACAGTTTTCTTCAGTCTCTCTCACTTGGCTCATAGTTTACAGGCCAGATCAAACCACCTCCACCCCCAAAAGCAGTATTGATAAAACTAATGCTGAACTTGGATTAGGAAAGGTTCAGTTCCCAGAACTCGCTGTACTGTTGGCAGGGCGAAGTGAGTAGGAATATTCTGGTTTAGAGAAAAAACTGCTTGTATTTTATCTGCAACACAACTGGTCGATACAGAAGGATAGTGCCCCCAGTGAGCAGGTGAAAAGGGAATGTAGGTACTGAGCTGCGTCAGACTTGCAGATGGTGCTCCCCTCACCCCCCCGCCCCGCTGCCCCCCAGCAAAGTGAAAGGGGCTGGAGAGAAGGCCCAGGATGATACACTCCTGTGTCGCTCTCTCATCTGGCATACTTTGAGTCTTCATTAGACATTAAGTCACCGACTTAGTCAGCAGTAGTGTTACCCAATCTCAGAGTACCAGATTATCGTAAGACAAATCTAAATGATGCTGAACTGTCTTCCAGCAAAGGATTCCTGTTCTAGCAGCATGCACGTATAACTTGGGTGGTGTGCGTGCAGACATACGCGCACACATTTACCTGTTCCATCGGCCTTTGACCTGCAAACCGGGGAGGTGAGGGGCGAGACTGCTGTTGTGACCACTGTCTCCCATCTCAGAGGGAAGCTGCAGGCGCTGTTTCCAGGACTGGCACTGTTTGCCTCTGACTCTGACTCATGCTCCCGGAGAACTGCCCTGTGCATAATGCAAAGTCATTGTCATCATGAGCCATCCTAGGGAGAGGTTCAGTGGAAAAAGTGAAGGCAGAGCAAACAGGCTCTGGAACAGGAGGCAAAAGATACGGTTTTTGTTTGGTTTCACTGAACTTCACAGTCATTGTCTTTGAAAACTGCAGTAATCCTGATGCAAGTTCAGGATAACAGAAGAGAGGAAATCTGGCTTGTTGCTGCAGGACTCCTCTTCTGTTCAGATTCTTAAAGCAGGCGGAGGAGAGGAGAGTAGAATAATCCTGGGGTTATTGTAGATTTTGGACACATACTCATAATTTCTCAGTTTTTTCATTTTTTTGTGTCAAACCTATTTTGTGATCATGCGCTGTTACAGAGACGAGAAAGGGATGAGTTATATGTAAACTTCAGTATTCTAATTACTTGTCTTCAAAATGATCTCCAGTAATCGGGAGGGTGAGGCACGTCATTCACACAAGGGTTAAGAATAAAGAAGTTATCTCTATGCTATTCTTGGTGGACTCTTTTCCTGTGAAAAGCTGTTACCAGCGTATCTGGAAATACTTCCTCATTTTTTAAAGACCGTTCATTATAGTAAATCTTAATATCAAAAATAATTGAAAATTGGGGCGCCTGGGTGGCTCAGTCAGTTAAGCATCTGACTCTTGGTTTCGGCTTAGGTCATGATCCTCAGGGTTGTGAGATCGAGCCCCATGTTGGGCTCCACATTCAGTGGGAAGTCTGCTTGGGATTCTCCCTCATCCTCTGCCCCTCCCACTGTCTCTCTCTGTCTCGAATAAAGAAAAAAACTTTTTTAAAAAAGAAATAATTGAAAATTAAAATAAAGTAGCTGTTGTAACAGCTCAGTAGAAAAAGTTCATGTGCCAAGTGCATTTATTTCCCAAGCAGTTTTTTGACTCTTAGCCAGAAAAATGTTAATCTTTTGTGGATGGACACTTTTTTCTTTTTCCCAGAGCATGTGTGGTTTCCATTAACTTCTTTCTCCACCAAACCGTGGAGATGGCTGCAGGTGATGCCTGTGGGTCATCTGTGCTCCTAGAATTGAACTGATATCATGCGGTACATATCCCCCCGCCGCTGTTGTCCTTCACAACCTGGAAGTTATACACAGGTAGATGGAAATCCCATGTTTATCCCTTACTGGTTTTTTTTGTTTTTGTTTTTTATTTTTACCATGGACAGACTAGTTGTGGAAGCCTCAGTTTCCTCATCTGTAAAATAGTTACTATAAAGCATTTAGCGAAGAGCTGCCCCTCAGTCGTTGCTCACTGACAGTAGTTATTAATGTTATTGGTGATGGGCTTCTCCAGTACTGTTGCCACGGGTTAAAGTCATTTATCTTCTGCGGTGTACTAAGAGAAGAGAAGGAGCCCTGAGAAGCAATAGGATAGATCCAGAAGTGTAACCACAGAAGAACGGCCACGTTTGGAACATCAGCCTGGCGTCTGCGGGCCAGCTGGAGTGTCCCCAGCGTGAAGACCAGGGAAGCAGCCCAGTTACTTCTGTGACAGGTCTCAGCTACGCCTAGAGGTGCATCTCTCTCCTAAGCTGACCCAGGAATCTGCTCCGTGGGGCCGCTCTGCTCCAGGAAATACTGCCTGGGGTTCTGCTGGAAGTTTCCATTAGGCTCCTCCTAGAAAGTTTTAGTTGAAGTCCTCAGTAGTGGTTTTATTGATTTGGGTTGAGGTCTTAATTAAAGTCATCTCAGTTGGCGGAAGGCCTGGCCAGCCAGAAATACAGTGCTTGCTGGTATCTGAGCGCGGTAGAATTTCCAGGAAGTTTTCAGAAACAAGTGTTGAGCTATCCCCGCCCCCCAGCAGCTATAGAGGTCTGAGCTTACAATAACTATTATTCTTATGTAGAGCTGGCTCCGAATAGTGAGTTTCCCCAGGCGCGGACTTACTAATAGAAACCCACTTAGACCCTGAAGAAATGGGCCCAGTGTTTGTCTCAACTATGAGTAATGTATTATGCATGATTTTAAAAGGCTTCTCAGAATGTCCTTGCTTATGTAAATCAAGAATCAATATTTTTTAGAAAGAAGTTTTTAGAGATAAACCATCACATTATTTGATAATCAGACATCATTTTCAAGTAGTTAAAAGGGTCATTGGACAAAACCCAGTGGACTGACTTTGCTCCCTAATTGCTAAGGATTGAAACTCCACATGCCCTCTAAATTATGAACAGCCTTGAATTTTTTATGGGAAATAAATTATTTTTTTATGTAGGATAATTTTCATGTCAAACATTGTATCAGCCAGCTAGCTCTATCAGGTTATACAGGTTGCCGCTTTTACTCACCTGATGCCTACTTTTCCTCTGTGAAGTTTATTTTAAATAGAGATGAAAGAATGAGAGAGAAAGTAGGTTTGAAACGAGGGGAATGAATCATGAGAAAACACTGCTGGTCCTTCATTGGTCCTTGGCATTCTTGGAATATTCTTACCTCTGTTGACAGAGAGCAGCAGTTCAGCGGCAGGCTTGCTAATGGTAAGGGGGCACTGTGGGCCCCCCTGAGGAGGAGGTCGCTGGAACATTCTCCCCGTTTTCTCCCAGGCAGTGGCATAGCTCTCCATGAGTGGTGAGAGCCACTGGAAGGATTTCATAGGCCTAGGGGGGCGCCCCTCAGCGAAGAGCTGCAACAGTATTCAGACGTGCATCTATGTGACCCCATGTAAGTGCCGACTGGCCCGGAGATGGTGTGTTTCTACATTCTGGGCAGGACAGGGGCCGAGCGGGGGGCCTGCCATGCCAGCGGAGCTCGTTGGCCACTTTGTCTGCTGGTATGTCTTTTGAGTGCAGGGAGAATGCTGGTAGGGAGAATAGTTTTATTGCTTCTGAAAATAGAGGAAAATACTCAAGAGTGCTGGGAGAGAGGAGGATAAATACAGCATTTCCGTTTTCCTGCCCATTCTACTGTTTTCCACAGCATTTCGTTTTTCATAAGATGGATTTTTATCCTGCCAACTTCAACAGAAAATAATTGCATACCGTTTCTGTCAGATTGGCCCTCTTATCACTTCACGTACTTACTATTACTACTTGTTTCCCATTCAGAAACTTTCGTGCACGGACACACAAAGTGGTCCTAAGATGCTTGTCTTCTAGACACGGCGCGTGTGCCGCGGCTTGTGGTGGGACGTCCTGTGAGTAGATGGCAGGGGCAGTCTTGGCTGTGGGTGGCCAGAAAATTCCAGATACTGACTAGCTTGTCCTTGCTCTTATTTCTTCCATGATTCATGTCCTAGAGGGCCGTTCCATGTGTTTGTCACCCTGCCCCTTCTGTCAATGGGCACCGTCAGCCCACAGCGCCCAGGGACAGCCAGAGACCATCCAGTCTGTTGTATTGCTAGGAAGGGGTCCGTCGTGAGTCTGCAGGGCAGAGTGAGCACCCTGGCTCTAAGTCCCTACCCAGTGAGTAAAGCAGGGAGTTTACTTAGTAGGTGCTTGGCAGCAGTTGACTCAGTAGAAGATGGGAGAGGAAGGCAAGATAGGTTGTCTCAGGGCATCGTACACGGTGTGCCTGTTTACCAGACTGAGGTTTCTCATCATGTAAAATTGTTAAGTTGATACCGATTTTAGCAAATGAATCCTAACTTTGAGGTTTGGGAGGTAAGTGGCTTATGTTAGATTTTCAGTGCATGAACTGAATATAACCATTTCCCTGGTTTCTAATTGCTTGATTGTTTGGAGTGTCCATTAGCATGCTTAGGCTAGTGCCTGGCCTAGGTTTGCCCATGACAAAGGTCCTATGTTCATAGGGCAGTGGACTCTGCGTTCCCAGGCCCCATCACTGCCCCCGCCGGCAGCGTGCAGTAATAAGTAAGCTACTCGTGGTTACCGGCTAATAGGGCCGTGACCCGGTTTGAACTCCATAATGAGGAAAGAGCAGATTTATTTGCTCCCCCTGCAAGCCTCCTTCCCCCCCCCCGTACTCCTTTATTATCTTTAAGAGGAAATTGAATAGCAAAATTCAGCATTCTCATAATGTTAATGGCCTGATGTCATCTTTTCCAGTCTGGAGTCAAGAAAGAGGGACAACCAAAACACAGATTTAACATCTCGTTAATGCCCGGGGCTTCAGCTGGAGGCTCTGTGTATTTGTGTTATGTATGTTTTTCACAGCTTGTGTAAAGTATAATGTATAGAGTATAAAATCCACTGTACGATTCATTGGTTTCTAATAAATTTGCCAAGTTGTGCAGTCATCACCAGAATCTGGTTTTAGAACGTTTCCATCGTCCCGGAAAGATCCTTGGTACCCATTAGCAGTGACTCCCTGTTTCCCCCACCCCGCAGCTGTGGGCAACCTATAACCTTCTTCCTCTTTCCTTAGATTGGCCTTTTCTGGATGTTTTGTATCAGTGGAATCTTACAATATGTGGTCTAGTACGTTTGCCTTCTTTCACTTAGCATACCATTCTGGGGGTTCATCCATATTGTAGCGTGTATCAGTAGTTTATTCCTGTTTATTCCTGAGTAATGTTCTGTTGTATGGATATACCACATTTTGTCTGTCTGTTCACCAGTTGATAGACATTCGGGTTGTTTCCAGTGGGGGACTGTTGTGGATGACGCTGCTATAAAGGCTCACAAGGTTTCTGTGTGGACGTGTGTTGTCAGTTCCTTTGGGTGGGCACCTGGGAGTCTTAACAGTAAACATGTGTAACTTACTAAGAAACTACCAGATTGTTTTCCAAAAAACTATACCCCATTACATTCCTACCAGTAATGCGTAAGGGTTCTAGTTTCTCCACACCCTAACCACAGGCTCTATTTAAGGAATAACCTTAACTTTTGACTTTTTTTTTTTTTAAGATTTTATTTATTTGACAGAGAGAGACACAGCGAGAGAGGGAACACAAACAGGGGGAATGGGAGAGGGAGAAGCAGGCCTCCCGCCGAACAGGAAGCCCGATGTGGGGCTCGATCCCAGGACCCTGGGATCATGACCTGAGCCGAAGGCAGACGCTTAATGACTGAGCCACCCAGGCGCCCTAACCTTTGACTTTTATTTGATACTCTTACACAGAAAAGAAAGGTAGAAACTGTTTTAGTTTTTCTTAGATTTTTTTCAAGCATTGTTAATGCATGTTAACCAAAATGGTAGTCCTTGGTGCTCTGTCCTCTCTAATCTCTAGTTATGTGGGGTTTTTTTCCTAGACTTGATAAAAGTTGGAGGGCGCGTGTGTGTGTGTGTGTGTGTGATGTTTCAACATTAAGTTAGTTTACTTTGAAAAGGGATTTTATTTTTTGTGCTTTTCTTTTTGTTACTTTCTCTTTTGTTCATACCAAAGTAAGTTTATATTTCTAATTATACACATTGTCTTAATGTAGAGTTAGACGCGTATATGTAGAACCGTGTTTTATGGTGCTTTAAATAACCAAATGGTAAATTTTCTAGTTTATAGAATTAGGTAGCTTTTAAGGGTTCTTTATTAAAAATGCAAGTAGGGGTATTTGCATGAACCTGGGCAATTTCCAAAGGCCTCACAAAAGTCGTACAGGAAGAATTTATCCCATCCTGTGACATGACAGGGATTACTGTGCACCTTTAAGACCAAGTGATGGAAGTTGCTTATTCTTTTTGTTTATTCTCGGATTTGCAGGTATGTTTTATTCAGGCAGTGAGCTTATCAAATAAACATTTTTCTAACGAAGTCCTAGTCAGTCATGACCGAGCCTCTTGGGTGAGATCTGTGGCCGCTCCTTAGCTGCCCCAGAACACCTGCTACAGGCCTGCTGGTCTTTGGAACAATTTGTGCTTGTCCAGGGTTGGTTTTAGCAGTGACTGGGTAAAGCTAATGTTCTTCCAGAGGCGGGAACACCTCACCTCCCAAGAGGAAAGGATGAGGGCTACCCAAATGCCAAATGACAGAAATGCACGGGAGACAAACAGCAGCAGAGATGTCCTCTTCCGTTCTGATAGCTGAGGAGCTAGCCACAGCTGAATACGGTCTGTGACACCGAGCCTGGCCTCTGTTTCTGTTCCGGCACTCTGCCATGTGGGGGTAGTTTGGTACAAAGGAGCAGTTTGGTATAAAGCAGCCCCCAGTGATTGGGGGCTCTTGGCCTGTAGCGGGCTGAGCCCAGGACTAGTGTGCCTGCAGTGCATTGCACTTACCAGTGTGGTCAGGAGTATGCTGCTTCCCACAGTCTTTAGATGCCTGCTGAAGAGTTAGGTGAGAATCCTGGGGCCAGTGTCAGAGCTCAGAACTGACTCTTACATGCACGGCTTTAGTATTTCCTGACGTCTCTAGGAATGTGACTGCCAGGTAAATCTGGGAGGACTATATTTTGCTGAAATTTCCCCCAAATGCTTGCCATTTCAGAAAACCTTGTGCTCAGTGGGAATGGTTTTGTGTCTGAGTGACTTACACAGCATGCTTGATTCAGTTTGCACTAATAGCTGTGTGTTTATTGGGATTCTTCAGGCCGCTTATTGCTTCATTATGTCTTCTAGGGTTCACAGGCTTGTAAATACCGAAATTCACATTAATGCATCCGGACCTGCTTTCCCTTGATTCTCCTTTATGTTACAGATGGGGCATTCTATTAGGGTCTATTATATGTATTACATGTGTTAGGATATCTAAGAATTTCTTTTCAAGGTAGTTTTGAAAGTGAGGCATTATTTCTGATACTGTGAGAGCCATTGGCTCCACGTTCCAACAGGCTTTCGGTCCCTGTTACAGGACTGTGTGGAAGGGAGTGGCAGAGCTGATGGGAGGGAGTAGCAGTGCTCAGAGGATGTGGGGGGGGGGGGAATGTGGGTGGAGCAAACTTGCAGATACCTGTGGAGGGCAGCTCACTGAGCTGTGTTCCTTTGCTGTAAATTGATTGTCCTGTGGGCTCTGCCGTACTCCCTAGGACTGCTTGGTGCCTTCATCAACGCAGAATCCTCCCTGTTGCTGTGCACCCCCTCAGTGGGGAATAGGGGGGGTCTCACGAGGCTAGTCCCGTATTTCTGAGAAGAGAGGTGGTAGGGAGGCCTGGGGCAGAGTGGATGATGAAGAACCGAGCTGCCGGGCCTCATGATGACATTACTGAATTCCTGAGGGCTGTTGCATAGATGCACGCATTAAATCATCTTACCAGTCTCCATTTTCCTGGCCTTTGCCTTTTTGTCTGCGTGTGTTCCCGACGAGGAGCTGTGCCCTGATCCACACCGGAGCAGCCCCTTCCAGCCTGGGCTTTCTCAGCAGAGCAGTTCCTCGGAGCGCTTACATCCAAGTGTCCTCCCTGTGTGCAGCATTTCCCCCTCCTGGGCCCTCAGACACCTGCCGTCCTGTCATGACTCCAGGCCGCTTTGGTGCCGTGCCAGTCACTCTTCATCCCTGGGTTTGAGAGACATGACGTTCTGCCAGCTCCTCACGATTTTAACACTGATTCCGGTTTGCAGATTTTCCGATAGTAATTATTCTCCTTCCATTTGTTATTGATATTTTGGACATTTCAGTGTTTATAAGCATCTTCTCCAGCAGCTTATCAGGGACACCAGGAGGAAAAAAATGTTAATTCAGCCTTCTCATGGAAGGAAGCTCCTGAAAAAGGTTTACTCCGGGCCAGGGAGTTGGAACTAATTTTAACTCCGTTTCATTTGTAATAACCAAGTCCACTGTTAGGGTAACAACTTGAGTTTCCACTAAGCCTTGCATAGGTCTTTGAGAGTTTCTTGGTCAAATTGGAATGACACCACAGGGTGGCAGAGGCTACAGTATGCCCGCCCCACAGGGCTGAGTGGTGGGCTCATGGTGGATCCTGGTTTATGTTGCTCAGATGGTTGAAATCCACACTGAACGCTGAGTTGACTGGCACAGGGTGGTACGTTCCTAATTTCTGCATAGAGTAAGTTTGTTTTCCTGTGCGGCACCTCTCCTGTATTTTTACTTCAGTTCAGTGTATTGAGCTCCCATTCTAGTTTCAAACCAACCCGAGCCACATAAAGAAAATTAACATTTTTTAAGTGATGTACTGATGGGGCGCCTGGGTGGCTCATTCAGACACAACCTACTCTTGGTTTTGGCTCAGGTCAAAATCTCAGGGTCCTGGGATTGAGCTGCACATCAGGCTCTGCGTTCAGTGCCAGGTCTGCTGGAGATTATATCCCTCTCTCTCTGCTCCCGCATGCTTGAGCCAAAATAAATACAATCTTTTTTTTTTTTTTAATGTGATATGCTGTTTATTAGAGAAAATTTAGAAAATATAGGGAAGTATAAAGAAGAGAATAGAAGAGTGCCTATGAGCCAGTCATCCGGAGAGCTGTAGACTCTTACTCTTCTGGTGTTTGTCTTTTGAGTCTCTTAGTGAGAAAAAAAACTAGTGAAAAAGAATGGGAGTGTGTTTTGTATTTGTGACTTCAAAGGTGGTTCATTCAGGCTCCTTTTTATTTTTTCTAATTAGCTGAATTCACTGATTTTGAAACTCGGCCTTTTTGGAAAGATCTGTTTTATACCTTTCATAAAAAGGTACTTGACTGACAGTGAGTACTAGAATCGTGGCTTTCCCAGAGACTTGTGTACCTTAACTAAATCCATGTGGAAACGAGCTTGTGTGTACCTGAGTAAACTTTTGTAAATGCAGACTGTGATCTAATGTCATGATCTCAAAAATGGCTGGCAGGAGTGGGCGCCAGGGGCTGGGGGATTACTCCTTTTACCTTTGACTTTCTGCATGTGACCATTGGTGTGAAAAGTGGCACCAGCCATGCTGTGTTTCCTCCTCCTCTCTCACCGGGAATCCACGGGCCATCCAGGAGCTGAGGGTATGCCGCCAGCTCACCTCAGGACTTGTGGGTTGAGCTTGCAGTCACAATATGGGGATTATGGAAGATGAGCCTCTGTTCAGCAATTAACTGTGGGGCTATTTCTGTCCTACTTCAAGAGTTAGGCTGAAATTGATACTCCCATCTTGTTTCTAAGGAATATGCAGTGACACAGCTGGCCTGTCTTTTCTGGCTTCTATTAAAATGCAAATAGTCTTAACTTCAGAGTAGTATCATTGAGTCCTAAAAGGGGTTATAACTGATGCCTCCCTCTTCTTTGGTAGTTTTTCGTTTTTGTGTGGCCGGGCCGGCTTTTCTGGCTGTGTTGGTGTCTGTGTAGGTGAGAACCCCTCCCAGAGAGGCTTCGTCCCAGACTAGCGGAAAGTCTGGCACTAGCTGTGCTCCGTGCATCCCTGGGGTGTGCAGGCATACGCACACGCTTGCTGTGGCCCACACAAAGTGAATATCGTGTGCAGATTTGTGCTGGTGAATAGCATAAATTGTTTTGGTAATAATAGATTTCTCTGCGTTTACCATTACTGACTTAAATGCACTGGAGTCAGTGCATCTGTCTCCTTTTGCTCGTCACGGATCTGCTCTTTTTAGTTCAAACAGAATGTCATGAATCAGATGGGTTCTCTTTCGTCACAAACCTGCAACAGCAGGACCTGCTCTGGTTCGGCATGCTATATGTGTCCCCCAAGCGCCAGAACATGATGCCATGGTGGGGTGGGGGGGGGGCCTTCGTTTTCATGGGAGAAGAAAGTAAGTCCCTCAGAAATTATTTCTAGCAACTGATACTTGACTAAGACCTCGCCCTCGGTCAAAGGCCAGGAGCACAGCTTATTGTCCGTGCCCTGATGACAGCCAGCTGGCGGAGCATGACGTCCGAGCTACATGCTTGCGAAGACAAAAGGGGGCCACTGGGTTTCACTCCCGCAAGGAACCAAAGAATTGAAGCTTCCCTGTGCATCTTGAATCCTCGTCCCAGCCCAGCTCCCAGAGGGTGGGAGAATTAAAACACGAACGTCCTGAACTGTTACTGGATCATGTCATTTAGGGTCATTTTTGGAAATGTATCTCAATTCTGACAAGTGAACGCTATCCACTCTTCTGTCTTTCAACTCGTCCCAGATATTTGGAGGACTGTCCTGTTCGTGGACCTTATGCCACACTGAGGGGCTTTGATGTTCCACACCCCCTACCCTTTCTTTTCATTCCATGTGTTTCTGCTAAGGACGGCTTTTTCCAGTGCTTACGGGGGGCATGAATAAGTTGTTCAGGCCCCCGTAGTTTTTTGTACTTTGTGGTTTCTCTCATTCTGTTGTGTTTTCTCTCATTCTGTTGTGTTAACCATAACATGGAAAGGGGCCTGATCAGAAGGCACATGTCCGAGGATATCGGACTAACGTGTGGTGGCCCAGAAACCCTCCGGTGTGGTGGTGAGTGGGCCTGCAAACACCTTTTATCGTGCCTGAGAGAACCCTGTTGGTCCCGACAAGCCAGGGCCAGCGGCTTCCGGGAGCGTGCCTTTCCTTTTTGGGTCACCTTCGTGGTGCTCTAGGTACACATGCTGGGCCTCCCAGGGCCCTGGGGTTGGCCAGGCATGCCACAGGTGCAGGAGGAGCCATGCCACACCCTGCAGTCTGGGGGGCCCTGGGGCTCATCAGAAGGCCTGGCCCTTCTGGACCAGAGCGAGCTTTTCCCTCCAGGGAAACAAGCGAGTTCTATAGCACTGTTTTTAAAACATGCCTCCTGGGTATGTTTTCAGTTAAGTAAGTTCTGCCATTCAAAGATATTTCTGTTGACCCAGAAGCCACAGGGTAAACTCTGGAGGTGTTTTTCTCTGTCCTTTGAAAGACAGCGATGTTCACCCTTACCTTGGGTGTCCAGTGGGACTGGTCAGGAGAGCTGTTGTTCCGCCAGCATCTGCTCTGCTCTGTTGGCCTCTCAGAGGCCCATTTCACCACCACCAGAGGCTAGGCTTTGTAACTAGTCAACAGTAGGTGTTACTGAGGATAGATACACGTTCCCTGAAACAAGCTGGTAAATACATGACTGAATAAAGTCAGGGCAGGGTGATCTGTAGTTGTCCCCACTTCTGAGCTATGATGAAATAGCCTTTATTCTGTGATAAAATAACCTGACCGCTGATTTTATAGGTTGTGCTGCCCTGGAGCATTCCCAGAGTTCTCTACCAACCGGGGATGTGCGTGTGTGCAGTGGGGATAAGGATTTGCCTGATACTGTGCCAAGCGCTAGAACACCCGAGTTCATTTTAGGATGACTGTTTTTAGGGGAGCCTGGGTGGCTTAGTCAGTTAGGCGTCTGGTCATGATTTGGGGATCACGAGATCAAGCCCCCGTGTCAGGCCCCCTGCCCTTTCCCTGCTCTCGCACGCACTTTCTCTCTCCCAAATAAATAAATCAGAGCTTTCGAATGGCTATTTTTAGAATACCAGTGTAACTTCTGAGGAGATTTCAGTTAGAATAGTGGCGCTGGAGGCGCACCTTGCATGGTTTGAGGGGAGGTACCTCCAACTTCAGTTAGCAGAAACAGCCAAGAGTAGTCACACTGCCATGTGTCATGGAGGCCGGAGGTTGGCACATTTGAAGTGTCAGCTTCATGTGTCCTCATTAAACCTTTTTTTGATACCTTTTTTGATACCTTTGTTCCTCTTTCTGGGGCTGGTGTCTCCCCCCACCTGTCGATTCAAGTGCCTCAGCCCGTCTCTTTGTTCTTACCCCCCCCCCCCCCACACCTCACATGGTGACTCCTTCTCTCCTGCAGGATCTACGTGTCCAGTTTCCCTGTCCTTCCACTCAGTCATGGTCCTCTACCCAGCCTTTCTACCGTAGGTGACATGTTAAACCAGTAGAATTGATGGGCTTACGTGTGTGTGGTTGTCTCTCCAGTGGTCAGTGATTCTTCATGTTAAGAGAGACTTACTGAAGGTTCGAGTCTATAACTCAGAGTTCCCCATCTTCGAAAATGAAATACTAGGTTAATTATATGACAGTCTAATTAATAATAAAGTAAGTCTACTTAATATGCCTCTCCCCAAAAAGATCACACGGAAATATTTGACATTTAGAAATAGAAGCTTTGTGTGATTCAGCGAATCACAGTGATATTTTTTGTGTTTATTTCGTGCCATCTCAGAAATGAGAATCAAGTATGAATTACATAATGATTATGCATGTGGACGTAGTAAAAATCCTATTGTATAGCCAAAAGTTAAATGCCCATAATTCTGTGCATCAGGCGTTAAATTCGGCATACTTCTACATAGAAATCTGTAATCCTCATTTGCTTAACCAAATAGTAATTATAAGATGTTGTATGTTGTCTGTCCCTGTTTTGCTATCACCTCTGTTAGTGCAATTCTCCCACTGAAAATGAGAGAATTGCTTTCTAAAGGACTTGTTGATGACAGTCTCTACTTTGTCTTCTGAGATTTGGTTCTGAGTCTTGACATTCATGTTGTTTTGTTCTTAGGATACATTCATGAAAACCTGGGTTTTCAGTTACATTTGAAACTTAATCATATTTTTATTTCTTGCTCAAAGCCAAGATGTAAGTAGCAATTACTTCAGCTTTATTCTTACTGTCCTTTTGAACGATAGCTTAGACCGGTATATTCATAAAGTGGATCCTTAATAAAGGAAAATAGGTCCAGACACCCACTAAATCATTCTCTTTCACCCCCATTTTCTCCTTCCTTGCAATATAAGTCGATTTGATAGAACAGCATCAGGATACGAAAGGACAAAACTGGTGAATACAAATCAAGTTCTCTGACAGATCACAGGTCACAGAGATGAGAGAATATGAGACCTTGCTCCTCATAAGTTGAGATGATCAATGGGGCAGAAATGGCATGAGGGGTGAGGGTGAAACTATTTATTTATTTACTTATTTATTTATTTTAAGATTTTATTCATTTATTTGACAGAGAGAGATCACAAGTAGCAGAGAGGCAGGCAGAGAGAGAGAAGAGGAAGCAGGCTTCCCCGCTGAGCGGAGAGCCTGATGTGGGGCTCTATCCCAGGACCCTGAGATCATGACCTGAGCCAAAGGCAGAGGCTTTAACCCACTCAGTCACCCAGGTGCCCTGAGGGTGAAACAAGTTAAAAGTACAGATGAGCTAGTATCGAAACTCTACTTGGGTATTAATAATTTTCCCCTTAAACGACACACTGTGGCCTGTGAGGCCGCCTTTGGCTCATCAGTTTCTATGTGGGCTAAAGAGGCTTGTTTGGAAGATGTAAATATCCTCATGTTTTTTTAATGGAGAAAGGTTGGAACAATTATGCTTTCAATTCTGATCAACTGACAGCCCTTGATTTGACATGAGCCACACTGAGAGAAAGCACATACTGTTTCGGTGATGTAATACGGATCTCTAGAAAGAGAAGCTTGACAAGCAGGCCTTGCTGTGATTCTGGCTAATGGCCGGATTGGATTGATTGAAATGTTTCTGGTTTTGTTATGAACCTGGGAGAGAAGTGGAAAGACATCCTATACACCTAGGATTTCATTTAATAATCTGGAGGCAAAACATTTCTAACAGTAATCACGCATCATTTTTTTCCTGAAACTGGACATTAATTGTTAGCATATTTGAAAAAGCTGCCCCAATTATGCATCCTGTGGGAGCTCTCCATAACCAGGGCTAACCGTTTGACTCAAGTTGAGGACCAGTATGAACATCTTGAAGATCTAAGCAGTAGTAACTCTCTAAGGAATTTCCTTTGTACTGGTACTTTGCTGTTTTTTAAAATTAATCCCTTTGACACCAGATTCATATAATATTTTTTAAAGAAATGGCTATGTGGCATAGCTTCTCAGTAAGAGCAGCACTGCCCCTTTATCATTCATTTGCCCAGACTCACCTCCTACCACACACTTTCAGATGCTTCATCCAGGAAATGAACATGAGAGATTGCAGAACCCAGGGAGGGAGACGCTCCTGAGACATTGGTCACAGTGAGTTTTCTTGAATACAAAAGATTGTACAAATATTTATGTCTTAAATCTCCCCAGATTTTTGCTGTCTAGTGATTGAGATGTCTTTAAGAATTCCTGCTGTGTTTAAAAACGGGTTCCTTTATGAGGATGCACCTGTGATTCTGTGGGAGCACATTTCCTTTAAGCCTAAGCTTCTCTAAGCTTGAGGGCAGTTGGAATCTTCCAGGGAGCTTGCTTGCCTTTTCAAGATCTTAACACTGGTTTCTCAGGACATTTTAATTTCGTTATTTGAAGTTGTAATTCGTGAAGATAGAATTTACCTGGTGGGCCCTACTTGCTTTCGGTCTTCACCTGTGGTAAAAAATAAAATAAAATAAAAATAAATAAAATAAATCCTAAGTTTTAGATAAATTTGTAAGAGTAGCAACCCATTGAAAAAGTGTGGCATTTGTATGCCTTTCAGCAGATATCAGAATGGTGAGGATCTTTTTTTTTTTAAATGTGGGGAGAACACTAGTTTGTTTCCCATGTCACCAGGTATGACATAACTGAGATGAAGAGGAAAGCTGTCTCGTGAACTCCGTGTCTGAACTTGAGACACAGGGCTTGCAGTCAGCTGGGAGGTGGGGGTGGAGCGCTGTGGCTCCGGGGCCCTTTAATCTCCTTCTTCCAGCCTGGCCTCAAGCTTGCCTTTGCACTCAGGGCCCCAAGCATCCTCTCTTGCCAGTTCAACTGTGAGGGGATCAGATGCTCACTGCAATTGGGCAGGTCATACATTCTGAACGTGCCACTTGCAGAAAGTAGTAGCATCTCTTCGGCTTGGCATTCGAAGCCGTATGGTGCTCTTCAGTTTGAGCACCACAGATGCTAGGGGTATCCCCAGCCCAACTGTGGGCATGAAAATTGTGCAGAACCCAGAGAGGCGCTCACCGTGTTTTACCAACACCACCTCAGAATGGTGTTGATGGTTTGGTTAGGAATAATTGTTTTATGAAGTTTCGGGAATAATGTACTTTTTCATCCACCTTTTAGCCTTTATTGTGACTTAAAAAAAAAAAGGATTTTCCTTTATCAGTCTCTAACCATTTTATCTTAGGAATTCTTTCTGAAGTCATCCTTTGTTTATTTTACCAGAGAGCCGATTAGAGTTCATTGATAGAAATGATAGGCTGTACAAATAACTATGGAAAATATTTTTGTCCTTGGCACCTAAAAGTCATCAGAAGTATTGCTACATTCAGTTGTAAAGAGTGTGCCGGGTTTCACTGTTTGAAATTATGGTATAAAAAACACAGCATCTTGGGCACCGAAGCTCGATGAATTCAGATGTTCTACAGAAATTTAACTTGCATTTTTTCTCTGCGATATTCACATTTCTTCTCCACCCCTCAGTTTCTGGCGTAAATAAGGCATCATCTTTGTTCTGGGGACAGTGTCTCCAGGAGATTGCTGATGGACTGGGACAGAGCATTTTAAGATGGTAAAAGGTTCAGTTTGCTAAACTGAAAAGAAAAGCCCGCAAGCGCTGTTCTTTTCTCTCCAGCTGCTCTCTGCAAGCCTTCGGACACACTGGGAGAAGGAAGTGCCTTGTTCTGAGAATTGTGGCCACATTATAATTGATTAATCTGCATAGTGTAGCCCATTACCTAGCAGAACAAGCTCATAAATTCCTAACGGTTATCTGGCTTCACTTGGTGGTTGATAGTGGTCCTGATCAGTGGTTCTGACTGAGCCCCCACTTACGGAGTGTGACCCAGGAGTATGGTGACATGGTGGGGGGTGGGCTCCATTGTGTACGAAATACATGGAGTTCTCTAGGTGACAGTTGCTTAGTGTGGGGAATGCTTTTAGTGTGAGAAACCAACCTTCCTTCCTTCCTTCCTTCCTTCCTTCCTTCCATCCATCCATCCATCCTTCCTTCCTTCCTTCCTTCCTTGCTCTGTGTGAAGCAAGTTCTCTGCCACTTAGGCCTGTATCTCTCTCAGGTGTAAAGCTACACATATGGACTACACAGGAGAAGGGACCTAAGTTTCCTAAAGAATTAAGTGCATTTAATCAGGTTGAACAAAACACTGATTTCTCTCGTTATACCAAACGTGATGGTGTAACGAAACCAAACTCCCTGGAAAACTAAATACCATCAACCTCGAGTGACAGGGATAGATAGGAATGAGCCCAGCCAGAGTGTGCTTGGAGAACGTGCTGTTTCCAGCAGCTGCAATTTAGCATGCATCAGGCTGTGAATTCTTCTGTGCTTTGGTTTCTAGGCAACTTGCACAAATTTTAAATCTGAATATAAACATATACACACACTTTCTCCCTCTCCTCCCCAAATGATTTTATTCTCCTCTGAATAAAATGATAGAAGCCTAATGACATAACGCCTTGTTTGCCACAACTGTTGGTAACTACAGCAAACGAATCCAGGCCACTGCCTGGCTATTTAGAGATTCTGGTGGTTAAATCTAGGAAATGAGGACTTCTTTTGTTGCAAAATGGTGACTATTTTTACAGTACAAACAAATTGTGCGTATTTTGCCTCCAGGGTACCCTGCAAGAGAAACGATCTCCTCATGGAGATGGTTTCTCTTGTTAAGGGAGATTTCTTTTCCTGTATTTTTAATTAGCCGTGCATTAAGTTTGTTAGAAGTTGGAGACCTCCTTATTGACAGCAGCAGGTTCTGTCCGTGAAGGGGTACTGGACGGTTCCTTGAATATTGGCCTATCTCCCCTTTTCCTGTTGGCAGCTCTCGGGACTCAGAGCCCTGTTTGGATGGATCAGCGCCTCCACTGCCGCCAGGAGGGAGATGGTAGGAGCGGCCCCACTGTCAGTGTGGCTTACTGTTGCCCTTGGGGATTTGAAATTGCAGGTAACCGTGGGGAGTTTATAGACGAGGCCGGTTTCATAAGGTTGCCAGTAAATTTGGCCATCTAAGTGATCTTGTTAGACCAGGCGCTGTTGAGATTCATGTGGAGAACTGCCAGCTCTAGGTTTGAAAGCAGGGTTATTGTGGATCCCCTGGACGGATAGAAGTCGAATGGGACACCTGGGGAATTTCGTCCGATGCTTTGAAATATTTCAGCGTAATGGCAGGGAGGGCTGGGAGGGGATCAGCCAGGCTGCTTTATGTGCTTTGGGGGTCTGCATCTTGAGGAATGTGGATCAGTTGGGAAAGGTCCAAATAAAGGTAAAGTTAGAGGTTAAAAAGCAAAGTCTGTGAGCCAATTTTTTAAAAAATTGGATTCGTTCCGTCTCGTAGCAGCTGCATTCGGGACTTTGGGGATGAGCTGGCCTCAGGGTTCTAACCTTCGTGCGTCTGGACAGACAAGTCACTAAGTGCCTCTCAACTTAAAACACTCCTGTAATGAGGAAGCCAGACATCCTGCCATCCTTTTATTTTTTTCCTGAGTTCAGTGGAGCTGTTCACAAGATACACTTTATTTTCACAGCACAAAATGAAGTGACTTAAATTGTACTGGTGGGGTTAAGAATCATATTTTTGCAAATAACAAATCAATATATTGTGCTCCTAATAGAAACAGTTAATAAATTCATATATTCTTACATGGCTATGTCTTCAGTGCTAATTATTTGTGACTTTGCTAAAAACTGGGTCACATTTCAAGTATGTCCTATCCTACAATCAAAACACAGCATTTTTCTTTAAAGATACTTTTCCTAGGGGTGCCTGGGTGGCTCAGTGGGTTAAAGCCTCTGCCTTTGGCTCAGGTCGTGATCTCAGGGTCGAGCCCCGCATCGGGTTCTCTGCTCAGCAGGGAGCCTGCTTCCCCCTCTCTCTCTGCCTGCCTCTCTGCCTAGTTGTGATCTCTCTCTGTGTCAAATAAATAAAATCTTAAAAAAAAAAAAAAAACTTCTAAAGGCTTTTAGGGCAGGCTATACAACAGAAACGACTTAGGAGTTTACTAATTTGTTTACCCCTGCTATGGACATCACGTTTGTCCACTGTAATCCATTCATTTTTCATGTTACTTCTTTTTAAAAAATCTTTACAATAGCCACCGGTGTTATTTACCATCAAGAACAATGATTTGTAACAGCAGGCTAAGTAAGATTGCTGATATTATTTTTTTCTCAGAGTTTGTGAAAACAGTTTTCAGGATGTTGGATTTTTATAGTTATCATATGATTGATATATTTCCTTTTCCTACAGAACTAAAGCACGTTAATTCTGGGAATATAATAAGAATAGCAGTAGGGGCATGTAGGAGGGGCTAGAAGAGGAAACACAGGCCTTGTTAGCCCCCCTCATGCACAAGCAGCGGCAGGTGGAAGATGGTTTCTCGAGAGTCCCAGAGGACAGCCGGAGGGACGAGGAGCACAGGGTCAGGCAGCTTTGAGGCCACAGCTTCACCAGTGGGCTTTGCTTCCCTAGGCCCTTCCCACAGGCTTGTGCCTGCATTGGTAGGAATTTTTTTCCTGTGCTTTGTAAAACTTAATGTCCAGCCTCTTTTTTCTGTTTTTTTTCCCCCCTTTAGAATTACGTTGCTATCAGGAATGGTTTTCCAAGAACTATAGATGAAGGAGGGCTATATTTCACGGTGTGCAGTTCTGCTAGTAAAAATGGATGGTCAAGGGCGCCTGGGTGGCTCAGTCGTTAAGCGTCTGCCTTTGATTCAGGTCATGACCCCAGGGTCCTGGGATCAAGCCCCGCATCAGGCTCAGCAGGAGGCCTACTTCTCCCTCTCCCACTCCCCCTGCTTGTGTTCCCTCTCTTGCTGTGTCTTTCTCGGTCAAATAAATAAATAAAATCTTTAAAAAAAAAAAAAAAGGATGGTCAGGGGCACCTCGGTAGCTCTTGTTTTCCGCTCAGGTCATGATCTCAGGGTGCTGGGATTGAGCCCTGCGTAGGGCTCTGCACTCAGTGTGGAGTCTGCCTGCGATTCTCTCTCTCTCCCTGCCTCTGCCCCCCTGCTCGCTTGCATGTGTGTGCGCGTGCTCTCTCTCTCTCTCTCTCTCTCTCTCAAATAAAGATAAACTCTTAAAAAAAAAAAAAAGATGGGTCAAATACAAAGCCAAAGGAAAAATGTCACAGCCCTGGGCCTGGGTGTGTTTCATCTTGGGTTGCTTCCCACTGCCTGAGGCTCCATATTTTCCGCGGCTTCTCCCGAACATAGCTCCATTCCTGGGACTAAAGAGAAGAGCATAGAGCTCTCTTTCCCTTACTTCCGACCAGGTGCTCCCAGAGACATCTACTGGTGAGGTATGCATTCCTGTTCCCTCGGTCCCTTCTGGTCACGTGTTCATGGAGGTGAGGCCATTCGGGACGGAACCACCTCCACCTCAGCCTTCCTGTCTCGTTGGGGGCAGCGTCTTAATTTGGATATGATCCTGGCTCCTCTCATGCCGGTTCAGCTCCACAGACAGTAATGCCAAAGGAGACCCAGAGATACAAAAAACACTGATCCAAGTGAGGTACACTTGGAAAAAAATGCCTTTTAAAATACAGGACATGATAAAGAATTGCCCTTCCTCCCTCAGTGAAGAGTTTGTCTGGAAAGATATGGTTGGTTATTTGTCTCTTTGGAAAATATAATAGTGTGAACTTTGGAAAACATCAAAATTGGGCAGTTTCCTGATAAAGTCTGTGCATCCGAAAAAAAAAGCAATGGCACTGATCTCATGGCCATGTGGATTGCTCCAACCTCTTACCCATTCCTTTTACCACTTAGACGCTTTGTCTGGCTTCCCCAACCTCAAGGCCCCATGCTCTTCAGGAACTTGGCCAGCTTTAGCACACCGGAGTAAAACGTCTGGGGGCAAAGGAAGACCCCTTCAACAGCAGCATTGTGCCCTTTGAATAGTGGAGGAAATGGCCCCAGGAAAAGATTGATTTGTGCTAGAAAAATAGAAAATGCAGGGAACTATTCAAAAATAAGTTTGTGTTTTAAATCAATTATGTAGTAATCTAAAACTTGATAGGGCCCAACTGTAATTTCAGTGCTGTGTATCCAGAGTCCTCGTTTGTGTGTGTGTGTTGTTGGGGCGGGGGGGGGGGGTGGGAGTGGGGAGGTGACACTTCAAAAAACTACAATAAACTGTGCTGTGATCTCACCATATGTGTTGAATTGAACACAACTCTTCTGCTTTTAATGAAGACTTTAGCCTTTAGGGGTAAATAAAACATCACTAAACAGGGATGGCCTGAATATTTTTTACTGGCTGTAATAATTAAAGCCATGAAAAAGGTGGTGGGGTTATGTTACTTATTAACTTGAATCGCTCTTAGATTCGATCAAGACGTGGTTGCCCATGGCATTTTGTTTCATGTTTGTCCTTTGTTTCATTGACATGCTCTGCCCTGGCCTCCGTGGTACCATGAAAGCAGCAAAGCAGTTAGGAACCAGACCCGAAAGAGCTTTTAGACCTCCTCCTTAGTTTATTTCTCCACTCAGCCTGATGACCCCAGCAAACTTCTCAGACCCTAGAATTGAGCCTGAAATTCCCTGTGAAGCTGTGTGCTTGGGGGTGAGGGGAGGGACCTGGAAGAAGTTCTCCCCTCTTAGGAGGAAACAGATCAGAGTGCAAGTGTAGCTGAGAGCTTTTAAAGGATGTTTTTATTTTCCTCACATGTTGAGCAGCAGTGACATTGATTATAAGGGGAACTTGGAACCCAGATGTATTAGTTTCCTATTGCTGCTGTAACAAATTACCAGAAATTCTGGAACTTAACACAGACTTATTATCTGCAGTATCTGGAGATAAGATGTCCAATATCAGTCTCACTGGGTTAACCTCAGGGTTTCAGCAGGCCTCTGTTCCTTTCTGGAGGCTTTGTGGGAGCATCTGTTTCCTTGCCTGTTCCAGAGGTCCCTGCAGTCCTTGGCTCATGGCCCCTATCTCCACCTTCAAAACCAGCAAGGCTGGCGCCCGTCCTTCTCATACTGCTGTCTCTCTGGTTCTCTCTTCCCTGCCTGCTTTATTCACTTATAAGGACCTTGTGATTACCTCGTTCTTGCTTGGATAATCCAGGATCATCCCATCTCTAAGTCGTCTGATTAACCTTAATTCTCTTTTGCCAGCTAATCTAAAGTACTCACAGGTTCCGGGGATTAGAATGTGGCCATTATCCTGCTTCCCACACTAGAGAGTATTGACAGTGTAAAGGTTAGTGAATTGGGAGTTCATAGGGTTGGACAATAGTCAGATACAGCTATGTGGGATTAGAAGTAGGTTTTAGGGGCATCTGGGTGGCTCAGTCGGTTAGGCATCCAACTCTTGATTTCGGCTCAGGTCATGATCTCAGGGTCCTGGGGCTCTGAGCTCAGTGGGGAATCTGCTTCAGGATTCTCTCCCTCTACCCCTACCCCCATGCCCATGTGCTCTCTCTTTTTCTCTCAAATAAATAAATAAATCTTAAAAAAAAAAAAAAGAGAGAAGTGGGTTTTCATAGTTTCTTACCAAGGTTTCATATAACTACTACCTGGAAAAATTACATATGTATGTACATGTACACACATGGTATAACAGTAGAAAAGGTCATCTGTAGTTTTAGCTTAAATGGGTTTCTATTTTACTGTACTATCCAATGTCAACTACTGAATATAAAGAGGAATTTTAAGTCTTACATACAAATATTTATAATTTTAGTTTGGGGGAAAAATGGCATTTCTCTATTCAAAAGAATGACCCAATTATAGTTTTATTGACTTAAGAATAATTGAATTATTTTTTGTCTTGTGAATTTTTTGTGCTTTAATTTGTTATTAACATCTAACCTCATAGGAAAACCTCTAATAAAAATGATACTCTATTTTTAACACTCTAAACATCCTTTTTGGTACTCACATCTATACAATTTTTACGTAGTTTTAAGCACTGTGCATTTCTTGTGTCTTAAATAGCTCGACTTTCCTGTGTCCCCTTTCCCCAGCCATCTCTTTTAAGGCTCTGGGTGGTGTGTGCCCATGTCTGCAAAGCCATGGCAAAGTCAGCTGAGATGACAAAATCACAAATTTTTTCTCCCTGGGAGAAAAAGCACCACCTGCATTTGCATAAAGCAGAGCTGCAGTGGTTAAGCTGTCAACAGCTTCCGAGTAGAAAATGTCCCTGAAGTAGATATGACATTTACCTGTAATGGCTTTCTTTGCCTGTGAAATTAATGGTATAAGCCTTAAAAAAAAAATGTATTATCTTTGACTTTCTCTTTTAAAGTTGATCCTATTTTAACAAATTTTCATCATTTTATTTGCTAAAATTAGTACTAATGGGCACAAGATTGAAATTTTGATCTTGCCACAAGACAGGTGACATCAATTCGAAATTGGCTGTGCTGGGTGCTGGGTGGGGAGATTGAAAGAAAAGACAGTGCGGCCTTCCAGGAGCTCAGACACTCGGGGTGTGCACGGCCGAACTCCGCTAGTTCTGTTGCATGGCAGCGTGGGACCGCCTGCGTGGGGATGGATGAGAGAATAAAACCCACAAAGCACAAATTGTTGCCGGAAGGATTCCTGAAAAAGGTAGCCCCTGCAAAGTGATTAGGAGAGTCAGAGGGCATTCCAGGTGAAGGGACTGGTATTAGCAATTCATAGCAGTTTGACTGCAAAAATAAGTTTGAAAGGCTGAGAAGATTGGAACTGGAGCGGAGTGTATTGAATGACACACATTGGAGCTTACAGGTCACTCACTGTGTCAGAGAACAGAGCGGAGAGAAGGCCAGAATCAGAGTTGTGCCTTAGCAAAACTCACCTGTCCCGGTGGGCGTGGACAACGTGGGTTTGTAATCCCGGACCGCGCCACTACACAGGCCTGACGAGGCCCTGGGGCCCTCACAAAGGGAGGAAGGCGCTGCGAATCAGGGAGGGTGGGAGAATGGAGAGCTGCTTTTGACGACTGGTTGAAACTTGGCGGTTACTTTAGTAAGCCCAGCGGTCTCAGTTGGCGCTCCACTCCTTGTCGGCACAGTTGGTCTTTGGGGAACATGGGGGAGGAGGGTGGGCCGTTGTAAATTCATGCCCAGGACCAAAGTCGGTCCCTATCCCGAAAGGGCGAAGACGGTTTCCTGACACCCTTGAGAGTTGGATCGAGTTCCTTTGGAACTTTTGGATGGAGAGAACGGAAGTTGCCGTGTTTCTGCCCAAGGTCATTAGGTGAGTAGACCCGGGTTCTAGGTGACTCGCCAGCTGAAGGCCCCCTATTGCCTGCTATTTGTGTTCAGAGGAAAGGGCGCTGTTTTTAAAGAGAAGCAGTCTTATCCCCCGCAGCAGGCAAGACCCTGGTCCCGCGCGGCGCCGCGCGGTGCGCAGAGTGTGCGGCGGCGCTCTGGACACCTGCGGGGCTGGGGGGCGGGGCCAGGACACCGCCCCCTCCGTGGGAGCCCCGGCGTCCCGCCCACCGCCCGCTCCCTCTGCTGGGTGACCCCTGCGCCCCGTGCCCCACTCTCGGACTGCGAGACCGCCGGGACCCTGGCGTGCGAGCGGACCTTTATCTGGGTCTTGGTGGCCGATGTCGGTTGAGGGCCGGGGCGAGGAGGACGAAGCGCGCGGCCGGTGGGGCCCCAGGGCCCACACGACTTGCTTTGGTTGAAACGTTCTTATATTAGGTGTGCTCCCGTTTTTAGAGCCAGGCATTTGGGCACACCTGGAATTCCCTGAATCCCTCTCGTTTTTCATCTCCCCTTTGGGGACTGCCTGCGCCTTGCTGGTGGACGCTGTGTGCTCGGACCTCCCGGCGGAGGGCTTCTGGGAGTCTTGTGGAGGGATCCCGCGCACTCACCCAGGCTCTCGGCTTGGGAGCCCGAGAGCGTTGTTCTCGTCGTTGGTTGCTGCTGGAGAGCCGTAGTCTCCTAAGAGCTAGGTACTTTAATTTTGTTCTCCGCCCCCGCCTTTCATAACCTATTGTCCTTGTGCTTCTAATTAGGTCATTCTTTGCTTTTCAGAGACAGACGTGCTCCAGGGACAGATGTCAGTGTAGTTCTACCCGCCTTTAAACTTAGGTGAAGCTGGTTGAGAGCACGAGCGAGACGTGTAGATTTAGGGCAGCATGCCCGGCGGGCCCGTTGAAATTGATAGTGGCGTTTGGGGACCTGCTTTTGAAAAGCCTTGGAAAGGTGTCACCACCCCTGCTTTGAAGAGAGTTGGGGGCACACGGTGCTGCGCCAGTGGCTCCGGCCAGCAGGGGACTTCGCTCTGCTTAGGAAAAGGTGGGGACCCTAGATAGGGCTTTTTTCAAGAAGTAATAATCATAACAATAATTTCATGGGGTAAGGCTATTGATTTGAATTCCAAAAGGGGAAATGGTACTTGTAATAATAGTAGCTTGAGCAACTAGTATTGGAATCAAGGAGAAATGCAATCTCTGATGTTGAGAACTCGGTCTTACATGGAGATACTTTCAGGACAGTATGTGGTATTTTATCTTAACTCTTGGTGTTCACCTTTCAGTTTAAAACAAAATTGCCGGTTTGACCAACAGCTTAATTGACAATGGCCTTTTGCTTTTAAAAGTAAATGTTAAAATAAGTTTGTGTCAGCGATGAAGCTGATAGCAGCATAGGGGTTTGGCTGTTAGATGTTAACTTTTACAAGGCATTTTGGTATATTTTGTAAGATTTCTTCATTCTTGTCTGTCTTCTCATTGCAGAATATTTGTTGTTTATTATCTGAAGGAACATACCGTGGATTTTTCATACTGAAACTTTTTTAAGAGTTACATTGAATGATTTTTATGTTCTTATACATTTGAAAACATGCATAAAGCATATTAATGTTAACATTTAAAGGGAACTGTCCTGTCTTGTACACAGATTAATTTAGCTAAGAAAGACTTTAAAGCCGTGTAAAGATTTAGATGTTGA
This sequence comes from Potos flavus, assembly GCA_028534135.1. Classification (NCBI taxonomy): domain Eukaryota; kingdom Metazoa; phylum Chordata; class Mammalia; order Carnivora; family Procyonidae; genus Potos; species Potos flavus. The sequence goes on along the minus strand of CM052892.1, from coordinate 56,683,378 downwards.
CTTAATGGGGAATTTTGGAAGGGTAAGTTTGGGGGAAATACTATATTTTCTCTGGAGGAGTTTTCTCCCTATGTTCTCAATTGCTTACTCTGTTTATTTTATCTGCAGAACAAGTGTTTGGAAGTCCTTTCTCTATTTTTATGTCTCAGGACCTGGTTTTCTTAGTTTAAGCATTTAAGAATAATCATCTTATTTTCAGGGCTTTAACCTTTTGAGAGTTAGATACATTAACATTTGAAAGTGTTTCCATTTGGTTTTAGTTGTTTCTTACTTTCTCTACTTGTTTTAACTTAAAGTTAGTGGATTTTCTTGTTAAAAGAGTAACTTTTTTTAAGTGGTTACTACAGTGAAACTAAATTGTGTTCAGATATTTGTCCTGTTAACATCTAGAAAGGCAAACAGCTGCTAAACAAAAGTCGCATTTTGTAACAAAGGTACTAAATTCATTTTTCATAATGTGAACAGTTAAGATTTCCTTCATTTAAAAATGGAAAAATTTTCAAGCGTATCCTAGTAAATGCATGGAGTGGGACTGAAGACTATACTACTGAAATGTGGAAAAACTTAAAATCTGTATTTGGGGAAAAACATATTGAAAGAGGAAGAGACATATAAGACATGTAACCTGTTTTGTGCAACATTTTTGTGATGGTTTTATTATTTCTGTACTTCAGTAGTTGATTGCCTTTTTTTTACTCTTTCACATAAACTTCTGAGTATTGAATAATTCTTCTAAAATGGATGCAGATTGCTTTAAAGATCAAGCCAATACTGGACAATAAAGTGAGAAAGGACTTTTTTGTTTTTGATGTTCTGTTTTATTTTTCTAACACACATTTTACGGTTATAAGTTTACTCATCCTGAAAATTCCAGTGTACATTTAAAATTAGAACAAAGAGTTTCATACCCAAAAGAGCTGTGAATGGACTATTATAATTTTCTAGGGAAAACAGACCTGATCACATCCCTTCCTGAGGGTTCCTTGGGTTCGGGGCCTTATTTATCTTCCTGGTTTTATTGTGGAATGTATCTATCTTCAAGAAATGCCTTATTCCTGATAAGTAAATTTCCCCAAATCTTTGAAATAGCTATTCTGGGTGATGGTGGTTGCAATTTGAAATTGTTGAAATCTATTCTGGTGACCTTTATCTACTTGGATTGCTGTAAGAGTCTTGGAAACAAGACTGGTCTCTTGTGTGCTCTCGAAATATTCTGGTTGTTTCTGGTGAAGATGCAAGTCATTAGGCATTAAAGCTGTTCTTGCAACCAGGAAACTGAATGCTCCCATGTGGTGTTTTCCTCCTTGGACCGGCAGGTAGCCATTCAGCTGATGTTAGTGTGAACAATTAACAACCTCCATCCATGCTAGTTAAGAATATTGCAGATTGCTTACTAGAAAGATGCCCCGGGTAGTGTGTTTCCCTTTTATTCACATAGTCTATAAACTGTAAGAAAACAGTCCACCCACATCTCTGTACATCTTGCATCTTTCCGCCAAGTGATCCAGGAACATCGGTTCTGCAGGAGGGACCAAACTTACAAGTTTAAACATTTTTTTCTTTTTTTGAATCAGTGGTTTTCTTTTTTCTTTGTTACATGTAGCTGGTGTGTGCTGGTGTTTTTCCACAGAAATGCTGATATCCTTGTGAAAGGGCATGTATACCAGAGGTTAAACTTTTTTTTTTTAAATACAACGTGCAGTGAGAGAAAGTCTTCACATTCTATAAATTAGAGGAGAAATTGCTACAGCTGTGATTGCCTTTGTTCTCAAAGCCACTTGAATTGCAGGCTGTGTTGGGACTGGTTCCTACATTGTTTAACTGCTGAGACTAAGACTTCTAATTAGAGTAATTACCGGGTGGGAGCTGACTAGCGGGGCGGGGTGGGGGCCAGGGGTGTGGCCGGGCCGGGGCGCCGCACTCTGGGAACGCGGCCGCGAGTGGCCGCGCGCAGGGCGGGGCGGGGTGGGGCGGGGCGCGGCGGGCGGCCTCTCCGGGGATTGGCCGGGGAGGAGGAGGCGGTGCGCCGGGCGGCAGCGGGAGATATCAGCCGGCGCCGCGGCCGGGACCGGCGGACTCCAGGCTCCGGCCGGCGCCCCGACGCGAACCTCAGTCAGTGAGTAAGACGTTTTCCCCCTCCGGGTAGGCGGCTCCACCCGCCGCACGCAGCCCGCCGCGTCTGACAGCTGCGGGGGCCTGGGGCCGTCAGCTGGTGTTCGTTAGGAGAATTAGAGTGGTTTCTTCTCCGTCTACCGGATCCCTCCTCGTTTTCCTCCTTTTAACCTCAGTCTTTCCACCAAATGAGCTTTAGCGGGAGGGAAAGTCAAGTTTGGTTCACTGTTATTCGTTCTGCTTCATAATCCTGCCCTTCCTTATTTGCTCATGGCTAACAGCCCATTCTATGGAGTTTGCATTCCCACTACCGTGGTAATACCATTTGATGTGAATGGGGGCTCTCATTGCCTTCAGAAATACTATAGGGTGCTTCTGACAGGCCGTTGCCTTTGTTTTCACGCTTTTGTAGTTGTTGTAAACAGTTTAACTTGCAGAGTGTGTTCAAGGGCCCGGGCGTCGATGTTGTAATTTTTGTTGTGTTGTATTGAGTTGTGTTGTATTGACCAAGCCTTCAAGGAAAAAAGACCAGGTAAACAAGTGCATTCTGATGCGCACGAGAAAGCTCATTTAAAGGACAAACCCAGCAGGAAAAGAGTAACAAAAATTACTGCTTCTAGCTCGAGCCTCCTTTAGAAATGTTCCACAGAGTAACTTTAGAGAACTCTCTAGAGACCTGTTCTACTAAGGGTGTGTGCTGAACTGGAGGGGTTCTGGTCGTTGGTCATAATTCCTACCTAGCAAAAACATTCTTGGATGGAAATGTAGATTTACTGCCGGACAGCTAACCCAGACAATTAAAGCAAAAAAAAAAGAAAGAAAAGAAAACAGCTGCATTTTAAACTTTGACTCTAAAGAGAAGTTTGTTTGGCTTGCCCAGGATGGAGTAACCTGTTCGTTTTTTATTTGTCTCAACTATTACTTACAAAGTTCCGAGATGAGACCCTACATTGTGAAATCAGTGATGTGGTTCTCAACCTGTGAGGTTGCCTTTAGTCATTTTAAAATCTGTGTATCCATTTTGCATTTTTGGGGGAATCCGTGATCACTGGTTTTTCAAGTTAATTTATTTGAAATAAATCAAGCTTCACTTTGGTATAGAATGTGTAGATTATAATTGGTGTGCTGTAACTTTGATATATAGTAAAAGCAAAGTAGCAAAAATTTTGTTAAAACGTGGAAAGTACCATTTTTAAAAGTACTTCTCAGTTTTAATTAAAAAATTTAAAAATCTATATGATGAAACCTATATTTCATTGCTGTCTCTTTTTTTTGTAAAGATCAATTTCAAGTTAATTTACACAGATAATTCGGGATACTAAGGGGAGGGAAAGTTTGCTTTTTCCAGTGGACTATTCCCCCCTTAAAATTGAATAAACAGAAAACTTAGAAATGTCTTAACGTTTCCTGTAACTTCCAGAAGTTGTTCTGTGCTGTTAATTTTTTACATAAGCACATTATACATACCTAAAGGAAAATATAAAACTTAATTGCTAAAACTTAACTACAGTTTTTATGAAATTTCTTTAGGAATCTGTTAGGAATAATATGCACATCCTTGAGATTTTAGATTGCTGCTAGAAAGGACATCGTAAGTTTAATCATGTTTGTGCCAACACCTATTAGAAAGGTGTTAATAGGTCTCTGACCTACCAGGATTTTAGTATATGTACTGCCGAAGCGAGCATATGACCTACCAGGATTTTAGATCCATAGTTAGCAATTTTAGGATTTTAGATGCATACATTTTTAGATCTGTAGTTAGTAACTATCCGTTTGCATCTTTGAAGACTTACTTCTGTTGGATTGACTTTCAAGTACTTGAATTCAGATGAGAAAATATTTCCATGGCAGCAAACAAGGCCGCATTTCAGATTTCCCCTTCCCGTATCAGCTTTAGGCTGCTGCAGGCTGTGAGTCCCAGCTGAAGCTCACAGTAGACATAAGATTATAATGTATGAACTCTTCTAGCAGTAATGTGGACATTTCACTCCCAAAGAACATTTTTATAGAACTTACTATTTTAGTTTACTTGTTTAGTTGGGAATAGAGTCTGTCGTGATGGAAAAGTACATTAATTCGTGAATTATTCAACTGTTTGTACATAGCATGCAACTTGGGGGTAAACAGATCTGGCCTCGAACATGTCCACGTGGTTTTATTGTTGTGTTTTCCGTTCGCCTGTTTGTTTCGCCTTCTCACATGATGTGAATCCACAAGGCAGCCACTTCTCTTCATACAGAATGCTGGCCCAGTAGGAGCTTTCATTCCCTTCAGGTGAGCTGGTATTGAGGCGAAGGAGAGAGACAAGAAGTTGAAAATGGAGCAAACATTTTTCGAAAGTATGTGAAACTTGTTCTCTACCTTTCTTTCTCCTGAAGTTCTTAAGTCAGTATCTTTTTCAATAATCCGAATTGCTGTAAGTGTCAAAGTGACCCTTCCCAAGTTAATCCTTTGCTGTGTTCCTCATAAAACTTTCCAGAGTTAATCCTGGATATAAAATGTCTCAAATTCTGAACTCGAATCCAGAAGTGTACAGAATTTGAGCGAAATGCGACTCATGTGCTTTATATATATTAAGTTGTTTTGTGAAGTAACCCTCAGCCATTGGACAGTCAGTGGAACCGCATTCTCAACGTATATTTATTAAGTAAACACAACTTTATTGTTTGATTGCCCACAGTCACTCATGCAGCTTGACTCCTCACCCTCGTCTGCCCTACCCCCACCATCCCTCCTTAGTTGTGGTTGGCTATACATGTATTTAGGGGTATTTCTCCTTGTCAGCTTTATGACAAACCACAACACATTGTAGACATGTGGCTGAAGTCACGCTTGGTTTGGATTTGGTAGAAAATATTGAAAGAATATTAGAAAATAAAGTCTAACCAAAAGATGTTCCTGTTGTTTTGACTCTGCGCCTGTGAAGAAGAAAGGGCGGGAACCAGGAGTGATGGAATGTTAGCATTCTAGACCAGAGTAAAAACCCAGGAATGACATTTGTTTATAAATTATGTTCTGCATTCAAAAACACGTTGAGTGTGTGTGTGTGTCCATCCATGCCTGAGTCCGTGTCCAAGCTGAGGCCAGTGATTGACTTGGTTTTTCCTTCCTCCTGTTTCTGGTCTTTTTCTCACCTTGCAGCCTTGTTAGTATCATTGTCTCTAAAATGCTTTTGTGGCTTACTTTCTTCTTAGCGTGTAATTTTGATAATTTGGAAAAATTTAATCTTGAATAGCAAGTTTTAACAAGGAGACTTTGGAAAGCAAAGGGCAGATCTCTCTTAGAGGTACTGTCAAGTTTTTGCACTTAGAGCAGAATGGGTTGTTGCAGCTCCTCATACCACCTAACTTATTTATTAGCTCTTTAAAGACATCACAGAGCCATCATTTTGTTGAATACAGTTGATTACAATTGCAGAGGCATTTCAGTTATTTTACCATTAGCTTTTAAAATAAGAACTCTCTACTGCATCTGTTATTAGAATGCTTATAAAACTTTTTAAATTGATGTATTTGAATGTGTACAGTTTTTGGAATTTGTTTTAGTTTAGAAGTGAGAATCACTTCTGGCTTGAGTTTTCACTTGTAGCTATAAGTTTTCTTGTAATAGATTTAAATTGCCAAATCATTGATTGCCAACTATTCTCGCAGTCATTCTTACTGTATTACTCCACCTGCTATATTGAACATTAATTCCTTTGTTTAAATTTGATAAACATGTGAATGTCAGGCCAGGGGTAGATGGCACAAGAAATGAGCACTGTCGGGTTACAGTCTATAAGGAGTTGCCTTAAACTTTTTTCAGAAGTTAAAATATAGTTTTGTTTGAACTCACTGTTCTTTGTTTCCCCTTAAGAGGATCCTGTTTTTGTCCATAAGATACTGAAGAGTGTATTTTCAATAAGAGTTTCGTTTTGTTTTTTTTTCCCCATTCACTAGTTGTTGTTTAGAGGGAAAAGTATGTTTTTAGACTAAATGTTCCTAAGGGTTATATATTTGTGCTTATGAACGCCTTTTGTGTATGTTCTGTAGCTCACTCTACCAGGAACGTAGGGCTACATGAAATAACATTCACCCAAATATTACAAGGGGAATCTATAAAGGTGATGTAGTTATTGACTCAAGTATTTAATTTGTAATAAATAATGCCGCACAGACTATGATTTTGATATTTTGGGGATAATATAGGAAGTTAGAGAAAGATAGGAAAATTCTGAATTTGAATGAAGTTACAGTTTACTGGGTTTTTTCTCTTGGAAAAAAATGAAAATATTTGATAGTCCATTTATATTGTAAATGACAACATAAAAATCTGAGCATGCAGCTGTTTGATGCAATTCTTTATATATGCAAAGCATTCAGAAAATGTAGGATTATAGCAATATTTGAGTGTTGTGTGCACAGAACTAATGTCTTCTGATAGTGTTAGCATTCATCTTTATGGAGAAGCATGGAAATCTGAACTTTTGAGATCTGTGTTATTTTCAGATATCGTTCAAAGACTAGAGAGATGCTGACAGGTTTCTTGTGACACTAGTGCTAGGGACTCTGCCTGTACTAACTAGACCTCTTCATAGACACCCCCCCCCCCCCAGTCCCCATTTCCAGGTGCTAGCTCAGCACTTCGTTAGAGCACGTGCTTTAATCATTTACACATTTCAGTGCTTAAATTAGATTGCAATATTGACTATCTTCATAAAGTAGATCTTCTCTTTATTAAGTAAATAATTGGGAAATGTTTTTGACATGATTTAAGAAAAATAGTTTACAGCTGGAGGCAGGGAAAAAGGACAAGACCAGGCAGCTCATGTCCTATACTTTTGAGCCATGGGTTGGTCGTGGTACTTCCAAAAGTGGCACCACAGAGACTAAAACCGACACCATCATTAGCAGAGAGGATCTGATATAATTGGCACATCGATCATTCTCGTGTTTTCACATTGTATAAAGGTCACAATTTCCTGTGCTAACTTAATTTCCCCAACTTTTGTAAAAGTATTAACCAAACTATATGCTGACACAAAGTATGTTATTTAAAGTACATAAAATACAGTCCTCTTGTCAGCTTTTATGGCCATGTGTACGTTAATAGTTTATGTCATTATACATCTTGGAAAATAAATCTTTGTAAACACTCACATTGGAAATTCCCAGAATTTTACCAGAGCATTTAAGGATCTTCATGTCTGCTTCCCCTACCCAGCAACCTGCCAGATCGATATAACCAAAGGGGCCAAAGGGAGATAATTCCTGATCTGAATTTTATGCTTCTCAAGAACATCATCACTCATGAAGAAAAAAATATATATATAAATTCCTAAGTGATCAGTCTATTCACTCTGCCATGACAACAATGGCATGCTCAATATTGGGCTTGTTTAAGGCTTTCTAGAGAATTTGGAACACCTGAAAGTATCAGAGAGTACTTCTAACTTTTCTTGGTTTGCAGGTTTTTTTAAAACAGGAATCTTCTTTTTATTTCCTTAGAATTAATGCTCTTAAATTAATAATGTGTGTAGTACTGATGTATTTATCTTGAATAAGAGTATATGTTTTATGAGCTGGAGTTCCTAACTTATAAATAGTAATATTTTCTAACTCAAAATTCTAGTCGCATACTAATTTACGACCCTCTGAAGTCCAGCATATGTATACCTTTATTGTGAAAACTGTCAGCTGGTTTTGTATGTCAGATTGTAGCCATGGTATGGAACCACATAATGGAATACTATGCAGCTATTAACAAATAGTTAATAATAGTTAAGAAATAGTTCTGTAGTATGGTAAGATGGCAAGAAATGTGTGTGAGGGGTGTTTACTGTATTTTTGTTTCCCAAAATGTTTTGCAATTTTTTTTCCCTGTGAAATGAATTATATGAATATTTGCTTCTGCTTGAATCTACCTACTAAACTTTGACTACAGACATAGTCCTTAAAGATGTTTGATAATCACAAAGGACTATGCTGGGTAAATATGTCTGTTGATTGCTTTCTGTATTTTGAAGGAAATTATTTTCATTTTCAATTATTTTATTTGGTGACTTTCATTTGTTGGTAAATCGAGTTTGTGTCCCCAAAATACAAAAGAACTGTGACTTCTTTTCTCAAATTTGGCAGTTCTTTAAAATGTATTAAGTTTTTGTGTTAGCATGTAGAGGTTGATTCTTCTTTTGTAAGTTTTGTTTTTTAGTTTTTCAGTAGCAACTCAAACCAATTGTTTTTTTCTCTATACAAATTACGAAGTTTAAACCAGGAATATTTTAGTTATACCATACCTTAGTTGACAGCAGCTCTTAGGCATACACTTGTCTGTGTACATATTAAATAATTTCATTTTTGTCACTTAAAAACATTTATCGTTAGGAAAGTGACAGATGATGGAAGATCATATTCTAACATCAATGTGAAGACCACAGTCCTGGCTGGTGTTTGGGGTCTGGAAGGTCAGTTTCACCAGGGTTCTGATACTCTTAGGATTTTGTGTGTCTTCTGGGGTTGTAAGGAAGGAGAATTCTTATGTTTTGAGGAATTTTTAAAATTATATCTTAATTAGACCCCATTTTCAAAGGTCATGATACAAAAATTTGTATGACTTAGAGATTTTTACTTCCTTTGTTTTATTTTGGGTGAGAGCAGCGTCTGAAGGATGATCTGTTAAGGCTTCGCCTTGTGTCCTGTCGTCCGTTTCTGTTGCCCGTGACGAGAGGAGTTCACGCAGGGCCACTGTCTGTCCTCGCGCTGTGGACTGTGGGGCACCCGAGGCTGTGTGCCGTGGTGTGTGTGTTCTGGGAAGAGCAGAAAGGAATTTATTCGACTTTGGGGGAATTTTCTAAAGAAGACTTTTTATATCTATGGGATTACCTTTTTAATCCAAGGGGCAAAGAACTGCCGTCTCTCTTGTGCGTCTATGCCCGCAAGCCTGTGACTTTGAAAGGTCAGCTGCTTCAGTTCTGGTTTGGACCCTGCTCCTGTTGAATTTCAGCCAGCAAGTCTCCAGCATACAGGAGAATTTGAGATTTTTCTCCCTCCCCCATTTCTTCTGTTTTTGTTCAGTGTAAACAGTTCCTGCCGTAGTAACATAGACAAATATAGCAGAGAATGCTTTTCTGGAAGAAGAATGCTCCCTAAGCATTTTTTAACCATTTTTGGGAAGAATTGATCTTTCTGTGTATTTCAGATAGACTGAAGGAGGGAGGCTGTTGCTGTAAATTGAAGTGACATCATATGTATTGCCCCCATTGATCCACTTTTAGTCTCCAGCCAGGATAAAAGGAAATGGCAGCAGGGAGGAAGCAGCCTTCATTTAGGCACAGATCCAGAGTGATAATGGGGTAATAATAGAACTCACGCCACCGGCAGTCGGTGGCTGCCTCGGTCCCAGGCTCATTCCCCGTCTGGGAGCCTCTCGGAGACTTCCTCCGTGTGCGGCTGCCGCGGGCCAGCTGGGCCCCGAGGGGAGGCGCCCTCCTCTTGAAGGGCTGCAGGCAGCCAAGGCGCCGCGTTCCTCGCGTCGGTTCCTGCCTTTGGAAGGTCGGTGGTGGGACGTGTTGGTGACATTTTCTGATCCAGGCGGCGAGCTGGCCTTTTCTGCGTCCTGCTAATGGCAGCAATGGTGGAGGGGCTCAGTTGCGTGGGTGGTCCTCTGGGAGCTGGGAGTGAGTGATGCCCCTCTGACAGCGGTAAGGGGCTTCTGGAAGAGTCAGGGCTTGTTTGCTTTGCGCTGCTTGTAGGACTAGGAGGGTGGGTTCGGAAAATTTGTATTTTCTTTCCAAGAGCCTGTGTGGAAACTCTTTAAAAAACCATTCAGAGTTGTGTGGCTTCCCTCGGCTCTTAAGTTGACTGGGAAAAATACCAGGTAGACTCCTTTTTTCTTTGTACGTTTCTGGGTAATTAGCGACTATGGAATCCTCCCTCTTGAAAGCAAGAATACAGACTTTTAAATCCTTAACGAATAGCATTTGTATTGACTGACCCCTTTTAGCATTTTATGTTTTGTATTTAAGTGAATTTTAGTGTTGTGAAGTTCTCTTTCACACACGAAGTACACACATGACTTTGGCACCCCGTTGTCTTATTTTGTCTAAGTTTCTGAGGCAGATGAATTTGTAAAATGCCTAGGTGGTTTCCCTATGGAAAAATAATCACCCCGTCATGAAGTCCTTGTGTGTGCAAAGGAAGGGACCTTCTATTCCTGTCACTGTGAAACGGGGCGTGAGCACCATTAGACCCTCAGGAATAAAGGCAGGTTCACGTATACCGTTTAGAGGAGCTGCTTTCTCAGGAGATAACGCTCTGAAATGCGCCCTTTATTTTTCTTAATCACCCCATAGTGTGACGGAAGCTCTCAGTACTGCTGCATTAAAACACAGTTGGCGTAGAAGTCATGTGAAATTTAATTTGATTTCTACGTGGGTGGGAGTGGAATGACCCACACAATATTTCCCATCGCCGCTGTGCCAGCTGCCGGCGCGAGGGGTGCCCAGCACCGCATTTTGAGCACATTTACTAGTGTACGATCTCTCTCCGCTGCTGTGCGAAAATTTTGGTTTATTATATAGTACTTCTTTTTCCTTGTGGGGTGGCTTTACAGGGAGTAAATGTTTATTTTATGAAGAGAAATGTACTGTATTAAAGGGAGCTACTTACCACATTTTTTGCTTTCATATCCTCTTTTTTCAGGATCTGTAATGTCATGTAAAAAATTGTGTAATGTTTACTTATTTGTGAATGAAAGATACTGATTCAGTTTTATTGTCTGTGTACTGAAATAGCATTTGGTCGCTGATTTCTCTACTTTCCTCATTGTTTAAAAGCTGCATTTTTCCTGGTGAATTGGAAGAGCCACAGTTGGAAGCCAGATGGCTACAGGTTGTTTACTGAGAGAGAGGCATTTCTGCAAGTCCGCTCTGAAGCATAGGACTAGCAGAGCCCCCGGCGTTCGTGGGGGAGAAACGGTCTCAGGCCTCTGTGTGGGCCCTTGTTGCCTTCTGCCCACTCTGAACAGGCCGAACAGGCCGACTCGCCAGCAGCGCTGCTGGGTAGGGGGTCTCCCTGGCGGGGCGTGTGGCTTGCTGTCTGCCTTTCTCTGGTTAGAGTAAACGAAACGTGTTCGGGAGCCCTAAGGGTTTGACTCCCTCCCATCTGTCTCCGCTGTCCATCTTCAGGCAGGGGGCTTGGCTTTAAATATTTTTCCATCGTGGAAAATTTGAAGAGGACAAAGGCCTTCAGTGATCCTTTGGTTTTGTTTCTCTGTTAAGATGTGTGACCTTTCTGCTCAGAAGAAAACTTCAGGATATGAAAGTATGAATCCAGATATCTTGATCAGTTCACAAGCTAGTAATTCTTTGGTTTCAAGCTGGAGTTGTGTTTGTTGGTTAAACCCAGTTGGGGTAAGGTAAGGACCAGGCGAATCAGCTTACTCAAGGGCTTCTTTCCTCCTTGGGTCTCTCTAGTTTAAACCACATCCCAAACTCGGGTTGTAACAATAGGCCTCTTTGTAAGTGCATACACATAATAGGGAGATGCTTTCCTTCCTTCCCTGTAACTCCGCAGATTGGCAGGGCTGGTTCCTGCTGTGTTTACTTAGCCAGCAGGGCCCGCACCCCCAGCTGATGGGGGTTCTGTGCTCTGTCAGGTGGGCCCCTCCCCAGAGGCCGTCTTCCTGCATCCAGAGTGGCCTCGACATCAAGCTGTTGCTCCCCGGGGGTGGCTAGCTACAGAAGTGCCGGGAAGCAGTTTTGAGAGCGCCCATGAGGGCATCACGGTGTAGGGTTGGATGGGCCCCTGGCTCACTCTGGGGCTCTCCTCTCCACAGCCCCTGCAGAGGCAGAAGCCAGGTCACCACCTGCTGGGGGCCGCTGGACACACTTTATAAAGGGCCCTGGTGAGGTGGGGGAGAGAGACCGTGATGGGGGAGAAAGGCCAGCTCTGTGAAGAGGGTTCAAGTGCAGGAGGACAATTGGGGAGCGATCAAAGGGCACCTGATAAGGAGTGTATTAAGGCCAGGGCTGAAGGATTAGCCCCCACCAGAGAAAGGCCCCTCTTGGAATGTAAGAAAGAAAGATCCAGAGAGGGAGGCTGCAGGATGCTGTGGGTGGAAAGGAGGGCCGAGGGAGCCTGGGCGCCAGGCAGGGCCTGAGGCGATTGCTCGTGGTGTTAACTGGTGAGGGGGCTCCCTGGAGGCTGCCGGCCCTGGAGTAGTTAGGCTGTTTTATAAAGAGCAAATTTTTGAAAATATAAAAGCCTCATGTTTCTGAAACTATAAAAAATGAAAAACTGGCATTTTTGTTACTGGTTGTTATGTAGTGATCTGCTATCTTCAAACATCTTAAAGGCACATGACTTACAATGAGAGAAAATGAAGTGGTAGCTGTTCTTTGAGTCCTCCTGTAGGGACTCACGGGTCACAGCTGGTTGTAACCCTCTATTTTTGCTGAAGGCACCTTGTTTCAGTCCTGTCAGCCTGAGAGAGGATCCACAGCATTGACTCTAAGGTGGATGAAGTGATGTTATAAAATAAAAATGCCCAGGAATCAAGTGATGTACACTCATGTTTGTAGGAAAGTGAGGGTTTTATTAGCATTTAGAAGGTGCTGGGAGAAAATACAAGAAATGCTTTCACTGTGAAATTACCTGGTGAATATTGTGCATGCTATCTACTTAGTTTTCCTCCATGTGTGTTGGGAAATGTGTGTGCGTGGGGGGGGGGATGGGTGTGGGGCAGAGTGCACACTTGGGGGCCAAAAGGTAGAGAAGTTAGCAAGACAAGTCAGTGATTTTTAAGTTTCTTTCAAAGTAACAACATGGGGATTAAAATCCAGGCGGTGGTGTGAATATTCTGTTGATTGAGGATTGACTTCTGGACCTGTAAAATCGAGTTAGCTGACAGGGATTATGTGGTCATAAGCAGGGATGGAGAAAAAGCTAAATGTAGAGAATAATGGAATTCAGAGTCATAATTTTAAAACCTTGATTTCAGAATAAATATTTTTCAGTTCCTACAGTTCCCACAAGATGTATCTTAAATTTATTTTTTCCTCCATTTATAGTTCATTTGAGCACTGCCCTGTGGTCGGGGCTGATCCAGTTCAAGAGTGAATAAGACATTTTAAGTTCTTGGATTTCGCAAATACTGTTTGCTCATAAATCTTCGTTGTTTTTATGTCCTATGAAAACATCTTCCTCTCTTTGCCTTTAAGTGATAAACACCATTTTTTTTGACTGTATGAAAACTCAGGAGTAAGCAGAGTGACCTTGTACATTGTGTGTGTGAGATTATACATACACATGTGTATAAAATCACCTGTACAATCGTTTTAAATTTTTTAATGGAATAGTAAACTTATAATTTTTATAATGGATTGTGAGACCTGGTTCTTGTTTCATCATGTGCCCTTTATCTCTTGGTGTATATTTGTAAGGTTTAGGTGGTACAGGAAATCCGAAAACTGCTTCTTCTTCTCTATGTGTTCACTTAAGATCAGATGGCTTCTTGAATCTTTATCTGGGTTAAATGATACTTTCTGGCATTTATGTGCCATAAAGAAAGAAATCTAATGAACCCTGATAATGTTTTATTAAGCTCAGTATAGTTTTTATCATTTGACAGCACATATGTATATTCAGTAGGCATGTTGCACACCTTAAAAAAAACCCCACATTGTACAACCTAAAAATAAAAAGATAAACATTGGATCTTTTGATCTGCTCTAAATATAGAACTGACATGAAAAGCCATGGAGAGTGGGGCTTAATTAGGCCCCAGAGTGCAGTGTCTTCGGGGATATGGTGTAAGCTCTGAGGTTTTACCAAGGTCAAGTCTCTAGTCTTTTCACAGACTTTTTGGTTTTGCCCTTAGCTCCTCCCAGACCAGCTTGTCTTGCTTCTGGAGCATCTCTTGGAGCAGAAGACTCTGCACCCTCGAACTCTGCACAGCCTCGAGAGGACGTACCACCTCCCCCAACAGGATGCAGAGGTAACCAGGATGGCTCTTGGGGTTTAGATGGTAGGCCCCTGCTGTTGGTGACCAGTGAGGGTCCCACTGCCTCCCAGGCCGTTGACGCTGCTGTGTCCCCTTAGCAGCGTCTGTGTGTGTGCCGCTGAGTGGTGAGCAGGTACTCTGAGCAGAGTGTAAACTGCTCCCTGGTTGTGCTCACTCTGGGAGGGGCCTCTGCTCCTGGCTGTCACCAGGCTTCCTTGAGGTCCTGAGTTTTTCCCTTTTACTTCTTAAATCATAAAGACGGACAGAAGTCTCCTAAAGGAACGAGCAGACAGGGTGGAGTGTTTCTGAATTACAGACTCCGGCGGGTCACTCTGTGCACGACAGTGGCGCCATCCTGCTGCATGTTAAGGAAACTTGGCTCAGACGTGCCAGAACTTCTTGGTTGCATTCAGTTAGGACAGGAAAGGAGCCATGTGTAAAGGAAATGAAAACTAAATCTAACAGCCGTGGTTTGAAAAGCAAAACTGGATGCTTGTGGGAAAGCAATATGATGTGGTTCGTAATATCTTTTAGCTTATTGTGAAGAATGTGGTGTGAATCCTAAGATGAGTTCCAGGAGTTTTTATTTACATAAAACAGTAAATATTTATTGTATTAAGTCATCCAAAGTAAAAAACAAGCACACGGTCAAAATAAGAAAAAGTCTTTTATATAAAACTCCTAAAATGCAAGCGAGTTTAGTTTGTGTTCGGTTGAAGTCACTGAACATTTGAGACCCATCCAGGGCCGAGTGGCAGCCTGTGGGGACACGCGGCTCTTGAGTGCTTGATCCATGGCTGTCGTGAGTTGAGATAGGCCGTGAGCATGAAAGGCACTGTGGATATTGAAGACATGGTGTACAAAAAAGCAAATTATCTCATCATTTCTTCTTATGGATTACAATTTCGAAATGATATTTCGTGTATGTCAGGTTAACTAAAGTATGAAAACTTACACAGTCACTGAAATGGAGTAAATCGGGAAAAGCTGTGACATTATTAGATTAAAAAGTAAGATGGACATTATTACGCATTTTAAAGCCCCATAAATTCAGGAGTTAATGGAGAAACTTCAGAGAAGACACATGTGGCTTTTTACCCACCTGAGCATAGATCAAACAGTCAGCTGTTGCTCTTTATTTCAACTCTTATGTTTTTATTTATGGGAGTTTCCAAATGCCAGCCTGTTATTTTTAATTAGCGTGTAAAAGACATTTTTATTTATAGGCATGAGGTTATGTTTTAATCAGAGCTGAATTCTTCTGTAGTGCCAGGCCCCCGTGACCGGCAGCGGACAGGCGAGGGCGGGCGGATCAGAGCAGGCGCCGGCACCTGTCGCTCTGTGCCCGGAAGTTGCGAGGCACGAGACCCTGTTTTACCCCCTTCTTGTTATTTTTAAAAACTGCGGCACTCCTAGCTGCAGGCTGATTTGGCCTGCTTTATCCAGAGTTTGTTGACCCCTGCCCTGGGGCCTGCTGGATTGAGGTCAGGGGTGGGTGGGGGCCAGACCGAGGAGAGCCTTGAGGCCATGGTGCGCAGTTGGGATTTTTCCTAACAGTGTGCCTCGCCCTGCCCCCTTCCTAGGTCCTCTGAGGTCCTGGCATGGGGTTAGTTATACCGACAGCTCGTCTCACTGTGAAGTTTCCTTGAAGTGTCACTCAGAACCAGAAAAGCAACAGGGTTTTGGCCAAGCAGGCTGTTTTCTAGAAACTTTATTAGTTAAGTGTGATTTCTTGTGACATTGATTAGTAGGAATTTAGTTGAATAACCATCTGCCTTTATTTTAAGTGACAGAACATTTCATGGGAGAAAGAATTCTTATTTGATGGGAAGGTCTTGAGGATTCTGACTTTATTCTCGGTGCTTCTCCCTGCCCTAAACAAGTACGGATCATCCCTTTCAGTCATTATCAGAGCTTTTAAATATGTCCTAAATAGCAACCTTTGGAAAGCTGGCCCAATTTACTGGACTGTGGCAGGCCGTGTCTGGAGCACGCCTGTGGGAAGGGGCTCTGGGGTGACTTTGCTGGCAGGGATCCGTGTGAGTTACGGCCCTGCTACCCCTTGTTCAGGGCGCTGGGACCTGGGGACGACTGGGCTTCAGCCCTGGGGACGACAGGGCTCTCTGGCGCAGAGCAGGTGTGCGGAAAGGCTCCCCTTCCTCCCCTCGGGTGGACCGCAGCGTTTCCACAGCTTGCTGGAGCCCAGTCTCCGGCTGCTTATGGCCCAGCTTACGGCCTGGCTTGCTTGGCGGGCTGCTGCGCCCCCCCCCCCCCCCCCACACACACACCGAGGACGCTCAGCTGTGTGAGACACCTGTCCTGCCATGAATCGGGGCCCTCTGTCCGGCGGCTGCTTCGCCTTCT
>CM052892.1:56594595-56666420 GCA_028534135.1 Potos flavus | reverse complement strand
GCGCCCCCCCCCCCCCCCCCACACACACACCGAGGACGCTCAGCTGTGTGAGACACCTGTCCTGCCATGAATCGGGGCCCTCTGTCCGGCGGCTGCTTCGCCTTCTGTGCCGTCACCCTCCTGGGCCTTTCCCTCCTCCCTTCTCTGTGTGTGGGCAGGCTCGTGCGGTTCCACTGGGAGTCTTATTTTTAATTATTCTCCAGGTGGCTCAGTATCTGGATCAGCCGCATTGCTCCGGGGCTTCAGCAGTATTCCTGGACGTCCGGTGTGTGGGTTAGGATTTCTGAGCATGGCGTCCAGGCTGGCGTTGCTCACTGGCGTGCTGCGTGTCACATCGCTGGGTGTCAGCCTTCTGCACGCCAGTCCAGGTTACAGGCCTCCTGGCTTCCAGGCGCCTGCATGTCACCCATGGCGTGGGAGCGATGCCACGTGCTCCCAGGCTTACGGGAAGAGCGCTGGAGGACAGATGTCATCAGAAGCTGGGCACACTCACATGTGTCATCGTAGGCCACTTTGTGCCTTGCCAGACCCTTCTCATTGCCACCACCTGAAACGTGGGGCACTGGTGGGGGGATGTTTGCCTTTCTTAGCCTGGAAAGTAACCCCAAGTACAGGAAGGAGTCAACCATCTTTTACATCCTGAGCTATGAAACTACTAGCTGCTTTTAACCAGGATGGAAAATGAGCTGAGGGGAACCTCAGTTCACAGAAATACGTTGTCTGCAGTTTTTGAGCATACTGGCTTAACTAAAGAGCCATGAAAATTAAAAAATAGAAGTTTAACTGACTCTTGGAACAAAGGATATTTTCTAAGATCCCTTCTAAATGACGGCTTTCCTGCCCTCTTTAGCAGGTCTCTTGAACTGTAGCAGTAGCTGCTGTAGTCGGGGGAGGTGGGGATCCACGCAGCGTGGCTCTGGGGCCTTTTTTCCCAAGAGCTCCCCAAGTGACCTTGAAGTTAATTTCTTTCTATGGACTACAGATGAACACTTCAAAATCAGGGGCACACCTCAGGTGAGTTTTCAGAAATTCAGAATCAGCAAGCAGCTCAGCATCTTAATATGGCTTAGACGGGAATGGAAGACATTGGTCAGGAAGGTCCCTGAGGTGTCCTCTCTGCTCTGGTGCTTCAGTTGGTAGATTGAGCCAGAAAATTAATTCTCTGGGAGAGGCCATTCCCAGCATCAGCTCCTCCCTCCATTGTGTTCAGGGAAGTACTGCGGGCTGAAAGGAGCGGTCTCCTGGGTGGGGTTGGAGTGGGCCAGCAGGTGCCAGCCCTCTAGTCTCCTGTCAGGGGACACGCCTTCATGGCCGGCCATGAGAGGGGAAGGGATGGCGCCTGCTCCTGGCCTTGGGAGCTCCTCGTCCATGTCTTGCTCTCCTCTTAACACCCTGGCTGAGCCCCTGGTCCTGGCCAAGGCACTGCCTTGGTAACAAGTTCCACTCTAGTCCCAGACCCCCAAACGGCTGGTGACCGACCACAGCTGAGTCGACCCCTTCCCGGGTGCCATTTTCTTGTCTGCACAGCCTTTGCCTGGACAGGACTGCAGACTTCCGGCTTTTATGATCACAGCCAAGTGGCAAAGAGAGTTTCACAAAATCAGTTTTACTCTTCAAAGTCAGTTTTTCTCTTACAGTTACTATCATTTCCTATTTCATTTTCTTTTAAAACGTGCATTGTGATGCAATAAATTGATTTTATGACCCACCAAATGGGTGTCAGCCTGCAGAAAAATGCCGGGTGGGGTGATGTCAGGATCTTCCTCACCAGCTCCCCTGCTTCCTCCTTGGGAACCATGGCCAAGAATCCTGAGCCTCCATCTCCTCAGGATTAAAATGGAGCCCTAAACCCCTTCTTCATGGGACTATTAACACAATGTGAGAAAATGTCTGCCAGCGTCCATGGCTTTCATGTAATTTCTGTTCATGTCCGATTCACAGTCTCTCATTTGTTGTGAAATGGTCAGGTTTTGTTATTTATCTGAAACAACCTTTATATTATCTCTTTCCTTTAATCTGGAGGGGAGAAAGAAAAGCATAAGCTACCTGTTAGGAGCCCCTAAGCATCAGGTCACAGAGTTCTTGATCTGGGGGCATGGTGCGCTGGGGGGTAGGGTGCAGGGGAGAACTTGCCATCAATCATGGTTTCCTAACCTTGGCACTTCTGACATTTTGGACGGGGTAATTCTCTGTTGTGGGGTGGCCTGGGCCTTGTAGGAAGGTTAGCATCGCTGGCCTTTACCCGTGAGATGCTAGCAGGAGCACCACCCATCCACCCCCAGTTTGGCAATCAAG
Source organism: Potos flavus (assembly GCA_028534135.1). Taxonomy (NCBI): domain Eukaryota; kingdom Metazoa; phylum Chordata; class Mammalia; order Carnivora; family Procyonidae; genus Potos; species Potos flavus. Next base: position 56,664,125 of record CM052892.1, on the reverse strand, counting down.
AGTGTCTCGGGACATAACCAAATGTCTCCTGGGGGCAGAGTCACCCCCATTTAAGAACCCCAGCTCGACAGCACCGGCTGATTCACAAAAGGCAATTTTTTCCTCTCACCTGATAAAGTGAGTGATGGTTACAATACAGCATGGAGGAACTAGAAGGGTAGTCAACAACGTTTAAAGGCCACCCTGAGTCCGCTGTACTTCTGAGGCTCCAAAGAATGTAACCTTGGGAGAGGTGAAAACAAAATCTCTCACGAGGAAGAAAAAGAAGGAACTTACAACTGAAGTAGTAGTAGCAAGCAAATCTGAGGAAGCAGATTAGCAAAGAGGGACAAACCTGTTTTACCACTAGAATGCAGAAGAAGCCATGCCAGCATCCGACCGCTCCGCTTCAAAAAGGGCACATTCAAGGTTGATTGCAAATGGAAAAACCTCCAACCTTGCAGGCCTTTCCCACATCACTGCCTTTCCCCTGGTTTCTGCTGAAGAGCCCTTCAAACCCGATGGACGGCCCCCTCCCATGGTGGGCTTCACATAGTGTATTTGAGCGCGTTGTAACCGGGAGAACTCACTGTTTGCTGGAACAGAAGACACCACAGCTTGTCTTCGAGTCCGGAGGGGATGATTCCAGGAGTGTGGTGGTCTGACAGCTCTGGTGCTCGTTTCTGATTTCATTTGGGCCCAAAGCATAGATTTGTGAATGGAGAGAATTTTGTGTTTCACAGACCTTGGCATGTTAAAAGGGCAGAGAAGAAAAGCTTAGTCAGTTGCTACATCTCTGAATTCTAAAGTTGATCCATCGCTGTGATTCTGCCTGCTCCTTTTAATGCTAACACTCCTTCCATTCAAGGTCACCGTCGTCTTCTCCAGTGTTCACGTCCGTCCCGGTCATGCAGAGCTCCCTGTTCCCCTTCACTCCTCTGGTTGCTTTTCCGCAGCATCCCAGCTACAAAATAAATAAAGCACTTCTATTTTGTTTCCTCACAGAACAGTTTAGAGGAGAGGTTAGTTGTAATCTCTTCAGGCTCTGTTGCCACTTCAGGATGCTCAGTTGGTTACATTTATTTTTATTTATTTATTTTTTAAAAAAGATTTTATTTATTTATTTGACAGAGAGGAGAGAGATCACAAGTAGGCAGAGAGGCAGGCAGAGAGAGAGGGGGAAGCAGGCTCCCCGCTGAGCAGGCAGCCCGCTGCGGGGCTCCATCCCAGGACCCTGAGATCAGGACCGGAGCCGAAGGCAGAGGCTTTAACCCACTGAGCCACTCAGACGCCCCAGTTGGTTACATTTATTAAAATGCCGTGTCCCGAACTCCGTGCCTCCTTTGGCTCTGGTCCGCCCCCTCGCGGCATACGCGGCATAGCGGCACATGCCGTGGCCTGGCAGGTGGTGGCCTGGCCAGTGTAGGCCCATGAGCCCACTGCTGTGGGAGGGCGTCCCAGGGCACGGACGCCGCTTCCTCCCTCCCCCAAGAGGCTGCGCACAACCCCAGGACCTCCCCACATCCTCACCCATTGTCTGGAGATTCCCTCCTGGCCTAGAGCCCCACGAAGCAGTTTTGGGATTAAGCATAAAAGAGAGACCATTGTGGAGAGTCAGAATGGGGTGTGGCAATTAGCGAGGTGGTTTTTCTGGGCGAGTTATGAGATGGGAGTTTCCCAAAACACCTGCCATATCCAGTATTGGGCTGTTTGTCACAATTTCTTTGCAGGGACGAGGGGTCTGACTTAGTGACTTGGTGACATGGTTAAGCTAAGGTTTTAAGTCAAGAGGTCAAATGCTGTTGAACCCCAGCATTTGGATGTGAGCTCTGTGGTGTGAATTAATACCCGTTTTTTTTAAAAAGCCAAGACAGTGCTTTGGAGCGGGTGGGGTGCTCAGCCGTCTCTTTGACGCAGTGTTGTAATTCCTTTTCTAGAGTTTTGAAAGCTTGGGCGAGGGTACGGATTGAAAAAAGAGATTGGGGTAATTTTCTTCAGTTGTTTCAGACATACCTGTCTTTTGAAACCTTGTGCCTTTTATGATGTGGGAAAGAACAGAGCTCTTATAGAATTCTTTGTGTATTTTTCTTTTGTTGTATTTGGTTTCTAAAACAGTTTTTAGACGATTTCCTTCCAAGTCATAAAAATATCTCTAGGTCTTTCTTGGAGTTTTCTTTCTTTCTTACTCAGTTCAGTGTCCCTAGGTTTTTTCTATGAAAATCTTATAACAAATAACGTGTCCCCTACTATATTATGATAAAGGAATTTTTTCAAGACTTATCTAAAATGGCAGTTAAAAAAACTTTTATTTTTTAGATAAATATTTCTTTCTTGTTCCTGCAGCCAGGAATTTGTGTTCTATTTACCTTGAATCGTTCTAGCATGTTGGGGCTGCTCAAATGTGTGTTAAGTGATGAAGATAAAGGAAAAGATGAGCCACTAATGGCATAATCTGCTAGTGTTTCTTAGAAGGATGATTTAAATTAAACAGTTAAAATCAGTTGACAATATTTATAATTTATCTGTAAATAGAAGAAAATGGAAAAGAACATTTAATAGAGGGGCGTTTAGCCACAGGTTCAGCCAGACTTGATCAGAAAAGTTTCTAGTCTCTTAGTGTTCTTTGCCATTTGGTACTCAGCAGCCCGTCCTGTGGTACAGAAGCTTTATATGCCGCCCCCCCCCCACAAAACTCCCGTCTATACAGCCTTTCTCGGAAAGATGCAGAGATGAACATATTTTCTGGAGTTACAGATAACATTGCCTTAATGCTCTTCTGGTAGACCCCAAAACCCAGCTACATATGTCCGTTTTGTCTTTAAAGGGCTCACGAGTGATATCAGTATCGGGTTTCATTGGTGCTTCTGGGTTCTTTATTCCTCCATCAGTAGATAACATATTTCATATTCTATTTCTGTGCTGAAATCCACAGCAGAAAAGCAAAATTGTCTATGAACACTGCTGTCTTTTTTGCACAGCTGTGAACTGAGCCATATTCACATGTAAAGTGTCCCATAAGTACCCTAAAACGGAGGGCTCTCTTGTGCCAAAATGCTCCGTCTTTCCAGATTGCTTTTCTGCCCTCTGGTGCCTTCCCTTGCTCCCTAGTTCCCCGGCACAGCAGGATTTGAGGGTTGGGGAGTCTGGCCTTCGGGCCGTGGAAGCCACGTAACACATGGGGTGCCGGTGCCCTGAGGCGTGTGGGGAGCCTGCCTGGGGGCAGTGCTCTGTGGCTCCACAGCGCGTCGTAGCTGCACACGCTCTTAACGTGTGCGAGTGTTTGTGCTGGTCCCTGAGAGCAAAGAGAAAATTGGATTTAGATTGTTTAAAAAATTAAAGAGCTCCCACTTACATGCAAATTGTGGCATTTCGTGCGTGTGTCAGTGTGTGAAATTTAAGGATCAGCTAAACTTTATGGGGTGACACTGACACTGAATTTGTTTTTTTTGTTTTTTTTTTTAATTTAAGCTCCTTGGTCTGCCTGTCGTTGCACTGCAGCCTTGAAGCACACAGAGCCGTGTTCCGTTGCCCGAGGGGTCTTGCTCAGCTGCAGGGTGGTGGGGGAGCAGCCAGCCGGGCCGAGCTTTGCTGTCAGGACACCAGGTAGTTTCCTCGAGGACAGACTCTGTTGAACAGCGCCCTTTGCCGAAACAGCCGGCCCGAGCTTGACTCTGGGATGGTTTTTAATAACAGCTTTGAGAAATAATCCAGAGACCACATGATACAGTACTTCACGTGCACAGCTCAGTGGGCTAGTGTATTCGCAGAGTTGTGCAGCCATCACCACAAAGGATCGTGGAACACCGTCGCCCTCCCTCACAGAAGCCCCCGTGGCCCGTGGCTGTCGTTGCCGTCGTCCCTGCCCGCACCCCTGGTCCTGGCAACACCTTCGTCTGTCTGTCTGGATTTGCCTGTTCTGGACGTTCGTACAGACGGAGCTGTACACGGCATGTGACCTTTTGTGACCGGCTTTTCACTTCGCGTCCTGTTTTCAGGAATCGTCCGTGGTTCACATGTCAGCACTCCGTTCCTTTTGTACTGCCAGCTAGTTCGATAGTCCTTACCCATCCATCAGCTGAGGGACAAGGGGCTGTTTCTGCATCGCGGCTGCTGTGAGTAGTGATTTTGTAGGGAGGGTATTGAAAGAAATAGTCATTAAAAAGACAGGGGAAAGGAGGGTTGAAATGTTCGCAGCATGTGTGGTATGGCTAGAAATCGGGCTCAGGAGGCCTCGCTCAGGAGCCCGTGTCATCCGTCTGCGCTCCAGTTGTGCGGCTCCTTCTCAGGGTCTTCTGCGCCCCCTGCTTTCCGCCGGGGCACCGCCCTACGTTCTCTCACAGTGTTGATCGCAAAGGTATTGCTGGTTTCCTGGATTTTTCTTAGACCTTCTGTTGAACTACAAGTTCCAAGAAGACGGGAGCTTGTCTGTTTTATTCACCACTTTGTCCTCAGCATCTAATACTTAGTTTTTGGAGAATGACCTTTCCCGAGTCTCCAGGTATTCTGGAATAGCCGCTAGCTAGCATGGAACGTGACTGGGTGATTGGAGTAGGGAAACGCCTGCAGGAGGGAAGAACCCTTTTTGACAGAGTCAGGGGAGGCCCTCCAGCCTCGAGTCTGCCTCTGAGGAGGGTTAGAGAAGGCACTGGTGTCCCTTCTGAGCTTATCGGAGGAGGTAACCCATGGTCCCGTTCTGTGCCAACAGTAAAGGCTTCCTTTCAGTAAAGGCTGTGTGTCACGTGGTAACGAAAGGAAAAAAGAAGGTGGAATGTGTTCCTTCCTAATTACAGACTTAGGTGTTAGAACAGACTGCCATCTAGTGCTCAGTTTTGATGGGAAAGGAAGACAAAGTGTGCTGTATTTCAAGGCAGACCTAACATGGGCTCCCGAGTTCTCCTTTTTGAAGCCAGTTGCCCTGAACAGCAGTAAGTATATCCACAGGAGAGGAAGAAGGGTTGGAACGTGCCCTTGGGAACTACGTAAGGCTACCTCTTCTCAGCCTTGATGTTTGTCATCCCATTTATGCTCCCGGTCGCCTGGGTGGACGTGTCAAGTGGGAGGCGGTCCCGAAGGATCCAGGTTTTACGTGTCGCTGCAGCTCTGGTTGCATTTGACTATAACCAGTTATAACCAGTTGTCCGTCACCAGAGCTTTAGGGGCTGACTCAGGCATGGTAGTGAGAACCCTGAGAAAGAGCAGCCAGCGTCTCATGCCTCATTTGTTGTTCTTACCCTCCCCACCCGGCTTTGTGGCAGCAAATGCAGTAACTTCTCGTTCCTTTTTGTTTCAAAAAAGTGCATGAAGATGGCAGCTGTTCAGAGTAGGGAGCAGCGAATACGGGAGCAAAGAGGAGAAGTGCTGGAGTCACAGTACAGATGTGACAGCCACACGGCTCGGGGCTCTTTCCTCTTTGCCCATGAGGCACCCTAGACCGTCACCCAGGCCACCGAAGGCTGCACTGGCCAGAGACGCTGTCGGTCCTGGAACCACACTCCGCGCAGGCCCTCCTGCCGCCGAGCTGCCGGGCCAGCTTCCCTCACCGGCAGGAAAGCCACGTCAGAGCAAAGTTAAATCTAATTTCAGACACAGATTGAAAAACCGAGTTCCTTTATTGCAGTGTTAGACATATTAATTCCCAAAAGCCATGAGCCTTGGTCTTTCTGTTTACAGATATAAAATGGAACTCTAAACGAGGTTTAATGGGCTTTCCAGATCATGTTCCCTAGACAGATTTTTTTTTCTCCTTTAACAGTAAATTTTGAAATCAAAAGGACTGAAAAGAAAGGGGAGTACTTCCTGTCATAAATAGGAATGGGTGACATTCTTCAAAGCGTTTTACAGCTTCCAACTGTGCCTTATAATTTCCAAGTAGCTGGAAAGCATTCTGAGTCTTTAAAAGGGCTACATTCATTCAGAAACATTTATCAAACATTTGTCGAGACAGGGCCTGGAGATGACCCGAAGGTGCCTGGGCCCTGCTCTCCCCGAGCTTGTGTCTCAGGGTGGTACGCACCCAACAGGAGAGCACTGCCTGCCCACGAGCACCGGGGGCGGAGCACATCTCCGACACGACTCAGAGAGTGGCCAGTGGGGGTGGAGTGCTGCTGGGCTTCACCCAAGGGGTGAAGTTGGGTGCGTGGAGAGAAGGTCCTGGGCGCCAGCACGGGTGTTGCTGGGTGAGGCAGGCCATGGCGATGCCATCTCATGTCACAGCCGACACCCTTGTCCCCTTCTGTCTGCTGGCTCCTCACAGCCTCCTTGTTAAAAAGGCAAACGCAGTTAACACACTTTGGGACTTTGTGGGACACGCAGACTTTAACGGAGCTGTGGTACGTTAACAAAAGGGCATCCCCGTCGCTGTTTCTGAGCAAAGGTTTGTGGGCTATGCTAAACTAGTGAGCCCGCCAGTGGCAGGTAGAGAAAAGGAAAAAGGCAAAATAATATATCCACGTTGAATGCTGCCGTGAGGATCAGAAACGAATTTGGCTGAATAGCGAGAATTTCATGTTCATTCGGTTGTTCGTTTGTGTAAAGTTACGTGTTTATAATTTTTAAACGTTTGAGGATAAAGCAAGGGAAGCAGCTCCCTCCAGGAGCCACAGGTGCTTTCTCAGGCTTGGACACTGATGTGCACCAAACCAAACCCTGGCTCCGGGACGACAGTGACAGAAGCAGCGTGGCTGATGTCCTCTCTCTGACCTGTGCTCGCGTGTGGTGGGGGCGGCTCGGTGGCTAGGAGAAGCAAGCTCGGGGGCTCTAGCTGAGTTACCAGAACTGATCTTTTTTTTTTTTCTTTTTTAAAGATTTTATTTATTTATTTATTTGACAGAGACGCAGCGAGAGAGGGAACACAAGCAGGGGCAGAGGCAGAGGGAGAAGCAGGCTTCCCGCTGAGCAGGGAGCTCAGGGATCCCAGGACCCTGGGATCATGACCTGAGCCGAAGGCAGACTCTTAACAACTGAGCCACCCAGGCGCCCCCAGAACTGATCTCTTGTTTTGTGTCTGCTCAGCCTCTCTCAATCCATTTATTCTTCAGGCACAATAATTCTGAGTCACTGGTTTTCAGGCGTCACCTCTGAGGAACCCAGGGCCCCACAAGTTTACTGTTTATCTTAGAGGTGTTTCCTACCTGACATGGAGGTTTTTAAACTGCTTGAAGAACCACTTACATTCTTTTCTCCAATTTGTCTTTAGAAGCTTTCAGAGTACACTTTTACTAGAAGTTAGAAGAATTATGTTCAAGAAAAGTTTGAAAACCACTTTGGAAAACTGGTCTATTAGTTAACAAGCAGGCTTATGGGGAACATTCCCATAAAGAATGTTTTATTTCTTTGAAATAGCTTCATGGAAAACACAAACATTGAGGGAAAAAAAAAAGAAACTTGAGGTAAAGGCTTTTTTGGCCTTAAGAATTGTGAAGTGTTACTAAGCACGGGATCTGGGGGATGTGGTGATTCACAGAGGGAAACTTCAACAATGTGGGGAGACTAGGAGCGAGCTGGTGTAGGTGGTCACTGTTCCCAAAGATTGCGTTTCCTTGATGTCGGTTCACCCATCCATGCATGATGCCTTACATACGCATTTGTGCTGGGCCCACCGGCTGGCTCGAGAGTCACTCTGTTTCAGAAGGAATTTAACCCACAGGGAGAAAAGGACTCAGAGGCTCCACATTCAGGAACATGCTAGATTTCCTGGCAGGACCAGGCTGAAGGAGGCCTGAGCCCGCTCACGAGGACCTCCCAGCCCTGTGTTCTGTGACCTCATGCAGGCAGCTTTGGGGGTTGAATGTTCACCAGCAGCCCTTCACCTCGCCTCACTCCGGGACCTGGGGTGTAGACTTCCGTCCTAAGCAGGGGTCAGCAAAGTGTAGCCGGGCCAGCCCCGCCCACCCCGTTTTTGTAAATAAAGTTTTATCTGAAGATAGCTGTGCTCACACCCACTTATTTACGGACCGTCTAGGCCGCTTTGGTGGTACACTTGGCAGATGGGCTGCAAGAAGCCCAAAACACTCACCGTCTGGCCCCTGACAGAAAATTTCCCAGCTCTTGTTCCAGAGTTTGGTAGGAGACCGGTTCTGGATACATGAAAATGCTCAGGTTGAGAAGACGTTGGGGTGGGGAGTGGACTTGTTTTTCAGCAGCCTCTCTCCTGTTTGCAGGAGAGAACAACTAAGTAAGGGGGAGCCCTGGCACGTCCTGACGAAGGTTACGGTCAGATCACACGGAGGCCCCGCTGGGTCATGGGACTTGTCCTCTTGAGTCTGAGACATGGACTGGGAATACAGATGACACTTGCGAGGCAGGTCTCAGTTTTGAGCACCGCCGGAAGTCAGGGGAGCGGGCCAGAAGTAGTTCAGCTCAGCCGAGCCTTCGGGTAGTAAGAACTTCCTTGCGATGGCAGAAACTCCATGGGGCTGGGGCTGAGGCACGGCTGAGCTGAGCGTCCTGTCTCCACAGGTGGTTCCGGAGATTCCTGGGTGCCCGGCCCCTGGGTGTACTTTCCGGATGACAGGAGAAGCGCCAGCTCCCCCAGGCCTCTCCGCCCCTATCTGGTGGCACCCCTGCTGCCTCTCCCGCAGGGAGTCTGACTCCTGAAACCAGTCGCTGGGCAGGCAGAGAGGGGCCTGGAGGCCTGGGGACCTCGTGCCCCTCACGCCGTCCCTACCCGAGAGCCCAGCAGCCATCTGACAGACACCTGGCTCTGTCATTTCACCAGTTAACGGTACTTCCTTGAGATGATATTCCTAAGTTTTTATAAATTCAATAAATAGCAGAACTTCTGAAGTAGAAAACAAAGCCAGAAACATGCCACTTCTGCTCCGCTGCCAAGCACCCACTATATGTGACTCTTAGCTGCACTCGCCGTGGGCAGCCTCAGTCCGTTTCCACAGCAGCCCACACTCTTCTTACCCCACCCCGGGGAGCTGGGCCGTGCTGCCGGGGCTGAGTGGCAGACCTCCGGCTTGGGGCCTGGGGCTCTGTGGCTCAGGGCATGGTGGTGGGTCATGAAATCAGTTGAGTAGGTGACCAGCCAGCATAAAGAAAAGGACAGAAAATACTACAGTGAGGCAGAGGATTCCGCGTGTGTGCATGTGTAGCCACGGGTATACGTGTTAGAGGCAGGATACCTTTTGGATACCCAGGCCCACACGTCAGCCTGGCCTCCCCGGGGCTCAGGCCTGTTGCCTCCCACACACCCCATCTCCCTGGGGGAGACCCTGCTTTGGGTCAGGGATCCACCAGCCTGGAGCAGTTATGTGGATTCCTGGGGGGTGGGGGTTTATTCTCTGTCACCAGAAGTGGGGTCGACATGAATCCGCTTCTGCACACCTGCCCACCTCAATTAGAAGACCTACCCATCTGCACCCAACCCCCAAGAACCAGTCGCGTTGTTGGGCACCCTGGGGAGAACATTAATGTCTGTGTACTTACCTCCCTTTGTTCATGGAGGCTTTGGAAACCTGGGAACTTCTGGAATCCGTTTCTAGTGATGCAGATCAGCAGCACGGAGGGCAGCACCCACATCATTTTTCTGTTGAGTATATCCCTTGAGCAGAACTCTGAAAAGCAGATTTTCAAACTAGCTTTTGCCGGACTGAAGGATTTATGGGCACACACCTGTATACGCATGTCTGTATGTCAGACTTCGTTGTGAGCTTGTGGGACCTAATGACCCCTAAATTCTTTCTTTTTATCATTCTTCCTCAGTCGTGTGCCACACGCTGTGCTCAGTGGTTCGTGTGTGCGAGGAGCCCCCCTCGGGGGGGGCCATGGCAGGCGGCGCACACTTGTCCTTGTATGGCACGGGGAGGGGAGGCAGAGGCGGGGCCGGGACCCACACCGAGGGTGCAGCAGGGGGAGGCCTCCAGCGCCCTGCCACACGCACACTGCCGCAGACCAGCAGGACGGAGGGTGTGGACGGGGGGCTCTGCTCTTCGTCACCTGAGGCCGCTCTGCCTCCCTTCACTTCTGAAATGCCCCTTTTCTCATCCTCTTCAGGTTCTGGTTCTTCTGCTCCCCTCTCTTCCTCCCTCCCCAGCGCCGCCTCACCCCTTCTCTGTCCAGCTGACCACACTGATGGGCTTTGGGACTAGGATGTTGGCCGCCTGGGCGCTTCCAGGTGATTTCCGGCACGAGGTTGGAGTGATGTGAATTTGAGTCGTAGTTCAGAAAGTCATTAAATGTTTTTCAACTCTCTTGACATAACTGAAGTACGACAAAACGTGGATCCTCAAAGTGTGATTTGATCGGTTTGGCCTGTGGGAGCGCCTGCAGGACGGAAACTCCGGGAGCAGGACCGAGGAGCCGCAGAGGCTGTGGAGGCCCGCCGGGCGCGGGCCGGGGGTGCGCCGTGCTTGGTGGAGATCTCACTGAGGACATTAGGGCGACCACTACCTGGTTGTGAAAATGAGGAAGAACAGACGTACAGGATGGACCGCCCTCTCCTCAGAGGCCTGCTCCAAATTCTCTGGCTCTAGCCCCCCAGCACGGAGAGCCTTACTTTGTCGCTTCCAGTGGGGGAGGGGGGGTGAGACACCTGTGTGACGGCCTCTGGCAAGGGTTATTCCGGTTTCTCGGGCATCCGGAGAGGAAATATTCTGTCAGTACCCACTTTGGAAATATTGCTGGGAAAAATGAAGACAAATGTCATTTTGCTGCCACTTTTTCAGGAAAAGCCTCCCCCCCCCCCCCCATTATGTGTGGTGACAAGTGGCCATGTGGATTGGGTCCTGGAGTTTAGGGGCTAAAAAATGAGGGTTTTCTTTGTGAAAGAAATAGGAAGAGAGATAAAAGCCCTGTGCGTGAGCAAGAAATATCTGAGCAAGAAACGCCCTCAGCCTCACGCAGCATCTCCGTGATGTCTTTTAAACATCCTGTCACTGAAATACTGAAATATGCTGAGCTCTTTTGTAAAGAAAAGCCTCGTTGTTTTTTCTGCTGTTCCAGGGGAGGGGACGCTGGACTGAGCTTCCTGGCTGCCATGTTGGCCTTCAGGGGTCAGAAGACTAGATCTCTTATTAATTGTGACAGTAAACTATTTTTAACAGTAAGAGAAGAAGTGGAAGCGCTGACTTCATGTTGGTGTCGAAGAGCCTTTCGCTCGGGCCTCCTGGACCTTTGCCCACTTGTGCTGGGACCACCCCGCCCCCTGCCTGCCTGGAGGCCTCACTCAGCCACGAAATAGGCCCCCATTTAGGCCTCGTTATTCCCGTCCACGTGCACTGGGGAGAGAGGTGGAAAGGGATGCTCTTTCCCGGGGGCCCTGGGTGGGGCACAGGGTAGCAGTCCGTCCCACAGGGTGGAACCAGAACCGCCAGGACAGCCCTGCTTGCCGGGGTCCTTCTGCTGGCCTTGCCGAGCTGGCCCCTGTTTTCTGCACACTCACAGGGTGGTGCGGTGAGAGGGCGTCCAGCGGGACCTGGTCGGGTGCTTTCCAGGGCTCGGGAGTGTGGGGGTCTGGTGGTTCTGGTGGCTTCTGATTGGTATAGTATGATGAGTTGGCTTCTCAGAGCTCTGTTCACTTGTCCTTTCTGTGAGAATATTTTAGGGGCTGCCCTTTCCCTTTTATGGTCTGTTCATTTCTGTTGGCTGTGTAGGAAAGAACATCTTGTTGAAGATGGAAAGACTGCCAAGACCCATCCAGTCTAGCCTCTTCGTGCTTGTTGTGATGCTTGGAGGCTATTAGCTCATTTCCATGAGCCTCTGAAATTCCTTCGTGGAGTAAAGATCGTTGGCATCCTGTCCTTAGAAGTTCAAAGGGCTTGCTGCCCACAAGCAAAGGGTAGCCCCACCAGAACCCCAGAGTTAACAACCAGTCTTGGGGTGCACTGTAGCCCAGGGGAAGGCTTCTTCCCAGAAGATTGGTTTCTTTATTTCTACGTGTTTGTATGTACATCTGTTTATAGTAGATTAAAGGAGAGATCCGGCCAGCAGTGGGTAATGATATAATTTACAGGGGCCTAGCCAAAATGTTGACATTGCTTACATTATCCCTCTGCCACAAATGGATTACTGTGCAGGGTCTCCCTCTTTCAAAGGCACTAAAAACAAAGAGGGAAGGAAGGAAGCTTTTTTGGTGCTTGTAATCACTTCCACGGAGGGCTGATGTTGAGCCAGTAAAGGAGTAGAAAGTGGTGGACTGTTGGTTGCGTGTAATGGAGAGGACTTAGGGCAGTAGACATGGGCCTGCAACCGGCTTCTGAAAACTGAATTCGGGTAGACTGTCCACCTAAAGAATGTGCCAGAAGTGCCGGGAGATGCTGGGGCTCTGCCTCTACCAGCAGAGCCCGCTAGTGCTGGGACCAGACTCCCACATCGTCTGGAGGGGGCTGGGGTTCCTGGCAAATTCATTCTGGGAAATCTTGAGTCAGGTGGATCTGGATTGAACGGCCCCCACAGTCGGCTGGGCTGTTTGCGGCAGGCTGTGTAAACGTGCAGCACCCCGCGGGCACGCGTTGAGGGGTGCTGCTTGCAGCAGGTGCCCTGCTCTCCTTCCTGGCCCCGGGCGCCCGCCCCACGTGCTGCGCGTCTCCTCGGGAACGTGGAGGACCGTGGCTTCCTGCTTTCCCTGTGTTTATTGTTGTGATCAGCGGTGTTGAACCGAATGGGTCATCGCTGGGAATTAAGCTCGCTGTGCTTGTGAAGGGAACGTCTTTTGGCCGCGTGCTGCAGGCAGAGCTGGGCTGGCTGGGCTGCACACCTCACTGCCCGGTTAGATCTTGGTGTCTTGCAAAATTGCATTTAAAAACATCAGATCAGGGGCGCCTGAGTGGCTCAGTGGGTTAAAGCCCCTGCCTTCGGCTCAGGTCATGATCTCAGGGTCCTGGGATCGAGCCCTGCATTGGGCTCTCCGCTCAGCGGGGAGCCTGCTTTCCCCTCTCTCTCTGCCTGCCTCTCTGCCTACTTGTGATCTCTCTCTCTGTCAAATAAATAAAATCTTAAAAAAAAAAAGATAAAAAAAAACAAAACAAAACAAAAAAAAAACATCAGATCACCTGACTGAACCATGTGCCTTGCCTTCTTCCCCTAAAGTTGACAGCAGTCCAGTGAGGAACATGGTTCCTTTCTTTGTACACGAAGTTAAACTAAAAATTTACAACAAAACATCAGCAACATTAATACAGTTAAGAGAGTAACTTTTGTTAATACAAATTCTCTCATTAAGACAGGCCGAGGAAACCCCTGGTTTGTTGCTTACTGAATTTTCTGTCGTCCTTTAAGGTTCGCCATCGATGGTGTGAACTCATTGTTAAGCACAAATACACAAAAGCCTACAAAGATGTGGAGAGGTTCCTCCAGGAGGATCAGGTAAGTTTCCTTTTTCAGCAGATGGGAATGCTTTTAATGCTGTCCCCTGATTGTCCGCTGCACTTACTCACACACAGACTCAGGTTGGGAACTTTTCTTGCATAACAAATATTTAAACATTTTCCAAAGATCTTTAAGAAGTAGGTAGGAGCTTCTCTAACACATTTTGGAGCTGATTTTCCCCTCGGTGTCCCTTTAAAGCATGAATTACACCCTTAGAAGCCACGTTGGTTTGCCGTGGCTGTGAGCCACTGTCCTTACCACATACATGACGCACATGCAGACCTCACAGCGTCACCAGGTCTCGGGCCAGGCCACGGCTTAGCTGTCCCGCTGTGTGTCCGTGTCTGCAGATGGGGCTAGTCAGGGGGAGCCCCGGCCGCCCAGGACGGTCTGGTGTGTACCTGCACCAGCCGCACCCCGCCACGCCTCTGTTTCCAGTGTCCTTCCTGCGAGAACTTTCCTCACTATTCACAGGGGAAGGCGGTCACCTTCCTGGGAGCCCGCAGGAAACACTAAGGTGCACGAACAAGGTCAGGGGTGCCCTCCTTGCCGCCACTGCACCAGTGTGGCTGTGGGTGGTGGTGTGTGTGCCACGGATGCTGTCAGCTTCCGGAAGGCGGCCTGCAGCTCGTTGCTGTTAGCGTGACCATTGTGTGGCGCCGAGCGAGCTTTGCGCCGGGCACTGTGGGCTGACAGAATGGAGCCGTGCTTCAGTGGGGGTGGGGCAGACAAAGGGACTTTTGAGAGGGCCCGAGTGTGGGGGGCAGCCAGCAGGGAAGGGGTCGTTCTTCCCACAAAGAAAAATACATGACTTTGTAGCAGAAGAAATGTCACATTTGCACAGTTGGAGCAGAGGTGTCTGGAAACACGGACAGGGACAGAATGTAAGAAGCAACTTAAGGTTTCTTCTGCAGACTGAAAGTAACTGCTTTTTTAGAGCCAAGTCCTTTGCCAAATAAGGATTACCAAACTCAGCTTTTTCAGGGAGGAAATTTTGAGCCCCAGACTACCAAGTTTTTATCTTGTGCTGTCTTTTTTTTTTTTTTTTTTTTTTTAAGATTTTATTTATTCATTTGACAGAGACACAGTGAGAGAGGCACAAGCAGGGGCAGTGGGAGAGGAAGAAGCAGGCTTCCCGCTGAGCAGGGAGCCCGATGTGGGGCTCGATCCCAGGACCCTGGGATCATGACCCGAGCCGAAGGCAGCTGCTTAACCGACTGAGCCGCCCAGGCGCCCCTCTTGTGCTGTCTTTGAGATCCTTCTTTTAATTTGCTCCAGCAGAATGTAATCCATGGCATAACTGTGCTTGGAACAAGAGAAGAGGCAGAACCTCTTTTGATCTTTTGATCTTCCAGGACATACCTGGCTCTTTGCCAGACTGTAGGAGCAGTTCAGGGATGCTGTTTGCTGTTGGGCGGGGACCACTGAGGGGCTCGGCTGGGCCGGGCTGAAGCAGCGGGCACCTTCTCCCGGGCGGCAGGACGGTTCTCCATCCCGTGGCGTGTGACATGCCGGTGTTCATTCCCCGCAGCTCAGGACGCTTTCCTGGGAGGAAGGCCTGCGACCGTGTGACAGGCACACAGTATCTCAGGGGCTGCTTGCAGCCGCGTGGGCTTCCGTGGCAGGCACTGTGGGGACCCACCTGCCTGTCCCTGGCGTTCCCGACACAGTCATCCCTGGAGAAATGGTTAGGTCACTGAGGTTCTGTTGATGGAACGGATAGCTAAGGGTTCTGGGGAGATCAGTGTGAACAAGAGAGAAGGGATTGAAGACGGTAGGTTGCAGAAGTACAGCTGGTCAGCTGTCTTGTCTTTCGAGGGTCTTTGTAATTTCCAGATGGGCAGGTGTGTGTGCAAGCAGCACAGACTGTATACGTGTGGACGCGTCATCTCTTTCCCTTCCTCGCTGTGCCTCTGCCCCTGCAGGCCATGGGCGTGTACCTCTACGGGGAGCTGATGCTGGGCGAGGATGCCAGGCAGCAGCAGGTCGCCCGCCGGTGCTTCGAGCTGACCAAGGAGCAGATGGATAGATCCTCAGCCGAGGTGGTGGCTGAGATGTTATTCTGAAGAGGTGATTCTCTCCCTTCCCTTTCTCCGCGGCTCAGCTCTAACCAGAGATTCCGCGTCAGAGCCACATGAGGCGATAACGAGACGCTGAGCCGCGGTCCTCCGCTCCTGCTCCGTGGCCAGTGGCCTGGGAGCTCGGGCAGAGCAGGTGCCTGCGGACAGCGCGAGGCCCAGTCTGGCCGGCGTGGGCCCGGGAGCAGAGGCCGCCACCCTGGCAGAGTAGCTCTCCTAGGCGCTGTTTTGGCCGCTTGGGGTTTCGTTACTTGTGGGGACGAAAACACGGGAGAGCACTTGGAGTAGCTTAAGACGGTGGCTGGGGAGGCCAGTGGAAGCACTAATCCAGTCGTCCAGGTGAGGGCTCACATGGCAGCACGTTGCCGTGTGACCCTGAACCCCGAGCTCCGTGCAGATGTGTGTGTCCATCCTAGGCCCCCCGGCCCCCCGTCTGCACAACTTGAGGGGCCTTCCACCAAAAAGTGTGCCGTGCACCTCTCAACAACTCCGTGCCCGGCTTATTTCTCACCTTGCATTGGAGCAAAATTTCTCCCTGGTCTACACTGGAGTGGGAGTCCTAAATTATTTAAACTGCTTCCAATTAATAGTGCTTGGAATTGACCTGTTAGATTTACATCCTAGCAGTTCGTTTTTAACTGGGTTTCTGCATTTTCAAAGTCATCCCAGTGGTCCGGGAAGCTTTAGGTGGAGCTGTGGGGTGCAAGCACAGCCCGTGACGGCCGCCGTGGCTTCGGCTCTCTTCTCAGTTCTGCAAGCTTTATGTGAAATAATAGGGCCTAAGCTTGTATCGTTTTTTTTAACTTCACATCAAATCTCAAGCATTTTTGATGTTTATACAGCTTTTCTACATGTAGAACTTTTAATGGTTATTTAATATTTGATGTCGATATTCTTAACCTGTTGTCAGACTTTCAGTGTGCTTCTGATGTCTTGCTGTTAACAAAACCATTTGTAACATGTTTAAGTATCTTATTTGAAAGAACTCTTGGTACTAAGGAGAAAAAGGGGTTCTAAAGTATGATCCTGTTCTTCCAGAAGAGTCCAGGAACTGTGTTTGCCAGGAAAAGGAAATAGTTGGAGTATTTGCCCCAACTGTACGTCTTATGGTGAAACAGCTGTGCGCAGTCCTTCCCCCACTGTCGCCACGGTGGCAGCGCATCCTGGGCAGAGCCGGGCCAGCAGAAAAGACAGCCTCTCTTGCCGCCACCCTTGTGTAGCCATAGTATAAATCCTATTTCTCATTTCATGGAGAGTTTGGGTTTTTTGAAGACTGCATACAGCGGGGCGGTTCCCCCCACCACCCCCTTGCTGCAGCTTGTGGGGAGCCACAGCGGGCTCTGTGCCTGTCGCTCCTCCATTGTGAGTTTTCGGGGTAGCCCCGGTCACGAGTCTGCTCCCTCCTGTCCCTGCCCCTTGTGGATGAATGCAGGGCCACGTGCACGCCCCTTCTCAGTGACCGTGGCACCTTCTAGCGGGGGACGTCCCAGCCCTGCTCACTGAGAACCCGGGCCCTTGGTGGAAGTGGTGAACCACACAGGGGCAGCTGTTGGTTGCATTTTTCATTTGATGTCCCAAAGCTGCACGGGCGCATGTGTGGTTGCTTATGAGTCTTTTGCTGTCGGCTAAGCCTCTAGGACGCCAGGTAAAATGCACAGCAAGCTGAAGTCAAGGCCACACGGTAGCTAGCGGGTGGACGGCGGAGCCCGGCGTGGGCGGAAGGCAGCGCGTGCAGTGTGGGCTGTGAGCAGGCACGGCGCTGCTCCGAGTGCTCTGGCTGCTTGGGTTCCTGGCATGCTGATTTGTGACTTAAGATTAAAATCACATTGCCAGGGATTACCACGCAACCATGACCTTGGCTGCTCCTCCAGAAGCCATAGTTCTCTTTCTCTGCAGTTCGGAGAACAGATGCATCTTGTAGCTCTTCTCCAGAAACAAGAAGCAACAGCCATGGAAGATGCCTGGCGGCCCGTTCCTTATGCCCAGCCGACGACCTCTCTGCCGAGGTGCAGAGCTTAGCTGATTGGTGAACAGTGACTGGTTTCCGCTTTGTTCACAGTGGCTAAGTTCTGCACCTGAAGAGAAGGTGAGATGGGGACAGTTAAGTTGGAGCTGCTGGGGCAGAGGCCGCCGCTGAGTGGCCTGCTCGGTGCCAGGCGCAATTCTGGAGGATGCGAGACCTGCTCGGCTCCGAGGATGCACTTTCTCCTGTCGTGAATACACGAATGTACCAAAAGTCTGCGGAAATATAAATCCACTAGTTAGACATCTGTCTGAAAGGTCAAATGTATTGAAAGCTGCAAAAATTCTTCTTCTATAAAAACTAAAGCCAAATGCATCACCAAAAAATCAAGTTAAAACTATGTCAGCAGTTGGTTGCATGTGAGTAGGGCCGGTGCTTTCCAAGGCGACCCCTGGTTGCAGTTTCCCGAGCATGGTAACCTCTGTTTTGTGTTCGCAGCCCCCAGCAAGACGGCGCCGCGCTCCCAGCTGAGGCACTGCTTCCCGGGCTGTCGATTGGACCCGCCCTCCGGTGCCTACTGAGCTGATATCAGTTCTCATTTTACACACTGGCTCAGTTCAGCAGGAACAGGAGTCGAGCCCTCGAGCAAAAAGCCTTCCTGTCTGTAAGTGCCCAGAGGCTCCGGAGCTGGCACCACGCTCACACGAAGAGGTCTCGTCGGTGGCGGCGGCGCCCGTCTGTATGTGGCCCCGGGGCGTGGACGTTGCTGGAGTCCCCGCACTGTGTGGACTCGCAGGGGATGAGCCTCCACTGCTAGAGGCAGAATGCAGTTAGCGCTGCGCAGACTCGGGCCGGGCCGCCTCTTTGCTGCGCAGAGTTCGGGCTGTGGAAGCAGGTGGAGTGCAGGGGGCCTGAGCTGTCTGGCGGAACGAAGGCTGGGGTACGGCCGCTGGCACCCCACTGGTGGGGTCATGAGGTGCAGCCGGTCTCATCCCATCTTCCGCTCAGAGTCCTCCGAAGCGGAGAGCAGAGGCACGCAGAGGTACAGGTTTACAAGAATTCCTTCGTTGTTACCAGGCAGTAACTTTTATTGCTGTTTCCTTTGCAGGAAAGATCACAGTGATTCTTTTTCATGCATCTACGCCTAGCGCTGGTGGGACCAGGACTGCGTTGACCCTGGACATCAAAGAAAGGGTAATGGGGCTGCTAAAGCCATCAGCCGCCAGCATCCACGCCTTGGTGCTTCTCTTTCCAGAGGCTGCTCTCCCCGGAGCTCACGGACCGAGTGGTGCCTTTGTCCCTTGCCCTGAACCTGCCACCTCAAGATACTGAATCTGCGTTGGATCTCTTCTGTGAGGTGAAGGCACTTCCTTCACACAAATGCTGAAAGCTGAGCTATGTTGGAAAAGCTGCCGGGCATCTTGGATTGATCCCCTCAGCAAATTCTAGGTCACAGCTTCTGCATCCTGGGACCAGTGATATTCTCTAGATCATTTCAGAAAGATTCTGCAACATTATTTTGATTGATAAGTCTGTTGTTGAGATTCTTCCAAAATGTTAATACTCTTGGTGTAAAAGGGCAGGTAAGAATCCAGGATGGATTCAAAATAAAACATAATGGGTCACTATTTTTGTATTCCTACGTGCTTCTGAATTTAGTGTTTTTTAAAAAGAAAAACGGTGTCACCCAAGGGGTATTCTCTGCAGGCTGGTCCCATCCCCCTCCTGCCCACTCGCCTCCTCGTCGCTCTCCCGGGGGTTGCTGTCCCGGGGGTTGCTGTCCCGGGGCGGCTGCGGGAGCCCTGCGGCTGGCACCTTTCCCGCGGGCTCGCTGCGTTCCCACGGTGGCGGCCCCGAGCCCGGCTCCAGGGCCCTGCGCGCCCCGCTCTGCGTCTGGCCTGTGGGAGGAAGCGCGGCGTCAACACGTTCCGTCATCAGAAGCTCTTGGTCTTCAGAATTCTCTCCTGGTGACAGTTATTGTAGAAGGTTTCCCGGGGGGTTGCTCTCCGCTGTTACTTGTGCTCTGCATATGAGGGTATGTGCTGTGTGCACCATGGTGGCACAAGAATCACTTTGATTTTTGAATTTAAGTAAATACAAGAATGCTGCTTCCTGTGCAGACTTGGAATAAATGGTCTGCGTGAGCGTGTCCGGCCCTGCCAGGCGGGGCAGGAAGGGATGGGGGGGGGGGGCACGGGCCGCACCTGCCCGCCCGCACACCGCACCGCCGCTCCGTACGTTCCCGTGGCTGTGAACAACCAGTCGGCCCAGTGGTTAAGGGCTCCCTTTGTCTCTAGACGCCACCGAGGCACGGCTGAGCCACCCACCCCCACACATGGGATTTTACACAGAGACCACTAATTCCCTCGTTCCCGTGATCCCGAGTCTTGCACGAGTTACCGCCCGTGGATGGTGGCCCATCCCCCAGGGGTCACGAACCGACGCCCCCATCACTGCCTTGGCTGAGTCCTAGGCGGTCGGTCTGTTCCGCCTGCGGGCACCAGGGTCCTTCCCTGTGCCTGGGGTTGTCCCCCACGGGGACGGTGAGGGAGCAGTGGTGAGTGCATTTTCCTAGCTCGGCCTTCAGCCGCTCCTCCGAGGGCTGCGCAGGAGCCTGGCCCACATGGCGGGACCCCTGGCAGCCGCCCGGTAGTGAGGGGACAGACAGCGCGCACTAGCGTGCTGCTTTTCCCGTGTGTCATCTGATTGCAGAAAAGCATTCACGCTGGTGGCCGTGGCAGACCACCCGGGCCACGTAAGAGGATTTGCGTTAGAAAGCCCGCTGCCCTCCCTGGGTTGCTTTTCTCCACAGGAGCACGGCGCACCTTCCAAGAGCGGGCTCGGAGCAGGCGGGAGAATTTGCAGGGGGCCCAGGAGCCCTGGGGACAATAGATGGGCTGCTGTGGGGACAAGGGTCGGGATGTGTCAGTGAAGGAGAGAAGCTGCCTGGCCCAGGTTCCCACGGCAGGCACCCCCACCCCCAGCCCCCAGATAGGTTTAACTGGACGGACCCCCAAGGTCACCTATTACGTGACAGGTACGAATGTGGGTCCGCATGGCTCAGGATGTCCCTCCTCGTGGCCTGGACTGTTCACGCACTCTGAGGCTCCCCGGGGACAGCCTACCGGTCATCCCACGGGCTGAGGTCAGAGAGGCCTGCACTCCTAATGCCATTCGCTGGAAGGATGGGCCTGGTTGAGGCCGGGGTCAGGTGACACCTGCTTTGGGAAAGCGGCATCTCGCGCCGGCCGCAGTTACATCACCATGGAGACGGCATAAAGACCTGTCCCCGTGGCAGTCTTGGACCCTTTCTGGGTGGCCCAGGTCCCGACCTCCGCTCCCCCAGAACGCCTTTCTGGCTTCAGCGCTTCCCTGACCCCTGCTGTGGTCCGCACGTTAAGCAGACACAGAGTGCTGAGCTGCCCCCCAGAAGCAGTGTGAGAAATCAACCAAGAACAAGCCTGCTCCCCAACAAGACGGTGCACAGAGGGCCCGGGACGGGAGGGGCGCCAGTGACCATCGGTCCCCTGGCCCAGTGAGAGCGGCTCCCTTCAGTGGCGCGTCAGTTTGACCCTGAACCACATTCAGCCTTTCCTGGCTGTCTGGAACCAGACATTTCGCAGGGGCGGTTTGGGGGCTCCCTGCCAGCACTAGTCCCTTAGCGGGCTCGCTCCTTGTGAGGCACCCCTGGCCCACCGAGCCCCTCCTGGGACATGGGGGCCACCGAGCAAGCCCACCACCCCCCCCCAGCCAGGCCGCCGAGCACAGAACTGGCGGTGTTTTAACAGGTTTATTAAAAAACCTAGAAGTAGCAGCCTTGTCCTTTGAGGGAGTTCATCGTTCACCTGCCAGTCAGCTGACCTCCCCAGAACCCAGGGCTCCAGAAATGGAAGCGCTCCTCCACCCCTTAGGGAGCAGACCCTGTGTCTCTGAAGAGCAAGTCGGGCTGGGGACAGGCGCACAATTGCTGGGTCAATCCATCGTCGGACCGAGGGGCCAGGCCTCCGGTGTCCCCGGGGTGCTCCCCACTGTGCCGCCCAGTTGGGCTGAGGGGCTGCGCTTCAGAAAGGGGGGGGCGAAGGGACATCCCCAGGAGCCCGTCTGGCTCCCACCACCTGGTCTCTGGACTTTGGGCAGCAGCCGGGGCAGGAGAAGTGCCGGGTGCCCAGGCCAGGGGGAGAGAAATAGAAGGGAAGAGGTTTCAGTCCTCCCTCTTGGCCTCTTATTTTAGGATGACAGGGTTTCAAAGCACTTATTTTTACTGGAATTTGAAATCAAAACATAGAAATAATAGTCTCCATCCCAAATGGGGTACCGACATGTCACAGCAGCAGGCAGAGCCCAGTGCCCCAAGTATTAGGAACCAGAAATAGTAAACTGTGTCTCTAACCTTCAACCATCCCTTTCAAATGAAGACTAGAGCTCCAAAAGAAAGGCCTCAGACAGAGGTTTCGGGAGCATGCTGGCTTCCTCCCCTGACCTGCCTGGGTCAGCGCGGGCACTCGGCAAAGCCCGAACACAGGGCGCACCAACACGATCAGAGCTGTGTTCTGGGCCCACACTTCCTAGTTGTGTAGCTGGGTGGTGGCGTGAGAGGGGCTCTGCCCACCCCTTCGGCAGGGCTGACGTGCACTGGGGAGTGAGCAGCCCGTCCCCACACGGCACCATGCCCTGGGGCCTCTGCCGGAGGGCCTGGAGCAGCAGGGTCCATCCCACCCCATTCCTGAGAAGTCAGGGAGGGGCTGCTGCAGGTGCCACCAGCAGGTGACAGCGTGCAGTCGCTTTGGGGTTGGATGGTCCCTTGGAGTGTCCTCTCCCCAGGGCACCTGGGGCTGAACTGCCTCCGACTGCAGAGAGTGGCGCGGGGACCCTCTGTGGGGGGGGGAGGGGCAGCTGCGGCAGAGACTCCATACCGAGCGGAGCGAGGTCCGGGCTGGGCGGGTAGAGAGGGCCTGGGCGGATGGGGGCTTAAAGGGCGGTCTGGACCTCCCAGGGCAGTGCTGGGGGTGGGGGGAGAGCTCAGTGGGGAGGGCTCTTAGCCCCCCAGGCCATGGTCCTGAGGACAATGACCTCGGCCTTCCCAGCTGGGCCCTGGGGGTTTACAAGGTGGAAGGGAGGAGAGGCGGATTGGGGCTATTCACAGGCGGGGTTTTATAGATCTTTTCCCACCCTTTGGTGCTGTCTGGGAGATTTATCGGCCAAATAAGGCATTTCTGTTCCAGTCCAGAAGGTGTGAAAAAAGAGGGAGGCGGCCATCGGCCCAGCCCGGGGGCAGAAGGAAACCCGGAGTTCCCAGGACCAGCACTGGCCACGAAGAGCCTTCTGCTGGGATGGTGGGTGGGCACTGGGCACCCTGGGGTCGGAGCAGGGCACAGAGGCTAACAGGGCCCTCGGGAGGACAAGCCAGAGCAGCCCACTCTCGGGAGCCAGGCCCAGGAAGGGTTGGTGACAGCACCACAAACGTGTGTGTGTGTGCGCGTGTGCTTGTGTGTGTGTGTGAGAAATGCAAAGCAGAACGCAGAAATGCAGATAAAGGCCTCTCTGACCACGTATCTCCATCTGTTCCACACAGCGCACAGAAAACTGACCTGGTTCCCAGAGGTGGAGAGAACGTGAGTTCAGGCCTCTGGCTTCTCAGCCCCAAGGGCCGGGACAAGACAGGCTGAGCTGCCCGGGGTCCCCCCAGCCTCCTGCTGGCTGCTCTGCCACTTCCGCTGCTGCAGCCAAGGTGGGCGCGGGGCTCCCTGCCCGGGCGGCTCCTCCGGGCTCGGCCTGGAAGCAGACATGCAGGGTGCACGCTGCGCTGTTTCCTTAAGCCTTCTTGGCGCTCCTCCTGCCAGCCTTTGGCGATGGGTCCACCACTGTGAGGCCTGGCCCCAGTGGCGTGGGTGGTGCCGAACCGCCCAGAGTCCCGTGTTCCAGAAGGTTCTTCCCTTGTTGCACTATGCCTGGCACAACAGGCAGTGGAGACAGAAGTGAGTGTCCTGGCCGCTCCTCTATGTTTATTTTTCCGTATGAATTCTGGAATCAGATTATCTAGTTTTCTTATTAGGATCCTCTTGAGCCTCATTTATATCTCTGTAACCATGTTTCTATAAGGACGTCTTTCCAGAAAAAACGAACCACCAGCTAGAGCAATGGTTCTCAATTGGAGAGTGGGCGGGGGGGGAGGGGTTCCCCGAGACATTCTGGAGAAGGTCTGGTCCCTTCTGGGCTGGTAGGTAGTGGGGAGAGGTCAGGGATGCTCCCCCCACACAGCGCACATGACACCCCGCCACAGGCTTACCTGCTCCGTGCTATCCAGCGCCTCGAGGACGAACTCAGCCTCCCGTGCCTGCACGCTGTCTGCCAAGGGCCCTCCTCCTCCTCTTCCTGCTGAGTGGTTGGGCTCTCATGGGACTCAACCATCTCAGCTGCTCTAGAAAACCTCTCTCAGGTTCATCGCAGACCCAAGCTCCCCACACTCCACACACTCCCCTCGGAGCTGCTCCCGGGGGGCTCAGGCCACACTACGCTGGGCCACGGCCCCCAGGGGGGGGTTGCTGGCGAGACGCTGAAGTGATGCTGAACCAACTCCGGGTCCCCTCAGCTGGATTCCAGTGCACAAGGCCACCCCCACGCTGCCCAGTGGGGAGGGGGGACAGCAGGAATGCACAGAGACACCTTTGCTAGTGGCAGTTAAATTCTCTCTACAAATTTTACAAAAACAGATGATCGTCGGAGCACGGTGCTGGGGCCTCTCCCAGGGCCTGTGAGGGGCCAGGGAGTAGAAGGCCCTGAAACTCGAGGCTCATCAGGGTCCTGATAAATCTGCCCACGGTCTTCGCAGCCCCATTCTGCTGTGGCTGGGTCTGCCAATGATGTAAGGGCACGTCCGGTGCGGGCTGGTGGAAGGGACAGGAGAATCTGATGGCCTTTTCCTTCTCGGAGGCTTGTCAGGCTTGTCTCGGCTTGGCAGCTTTCCTGAACTTGCAGAGAAAAGCCAGAACTCTGCTGAGGCCAACCCTGTTGTTGAGCGGCCGAATTAGCCACCGTTCTGGGTTTTCTGTGTCAGACCATTAGGTGTCTTCCTTGTTGAAGCCACTCGTTATTGGATATTCTGCTGGCGGAAGCTGGAGGCATCGGCCGGGCACAGCCAGCCTCTGGGTCTCAGTCTCACTGCGGGGTGCTGCCTTAGGCCTCAGTGCTCTGAGCTCTGCAACAGGGGCACAAGGCTCAGCAGCCTGCAGGGCCTTCCTGCGCATTCTCACCAGAGCCCATTTCTAACTCAAACCCTACTTCTTTGAACTTCAAAAAACTGAAAGAACCCACATGTCCAGACTTTCCCCCCAGTCCAAGGCAAGCGGCTGAGGAGGTGGGTGGCATTTACTAACTCCTTCTCAGCCTGCTCCTGAGTTTCTCTGCCCTGACTGGCTTCTCCTGCGGCCGCTGGGGGTGGGCTTGCTCAGGAGCGGAGGGAGCACAAGGCTCCTGTCTTCCCGGGTTGTTGAGGGGAGAGTGTTGCTTCCTACCCTTCCACTGCGCGCTCCCCCTCCGTCTGCACTTCCACTGCGCGCTCCCCCTCCGTCTGCACATTCCTCCCTCCTCACCGAAGTGAATGGAATGACGCATAACCCCTTCTGAAGAGGCCGGCGTGTGCCCCGCTGAAGACCAGGGCCTGCCGCAGAGGCTGCGTGGCTGCCCCTCCAGTTTGGGGACCACTCCTGCTTCCCCGTGTCTCCCCCTGTGGCGCATTTCTCCCCTTGTTAGTGACTTTATCAAGGAGGGAAGGGCAAGGGGAGAAAGCAAAATCGGTAAACAAACCAGTGCCTGCCGGCCCCTGGATGGAAGCCCTCACAGTCGGCGGGGGTTCGCTCCAGACACGGAACCGCCGGGCTGCCAGGAGGTCACGGGGCTGAAGACTAAAGCCCCACCAGATGAAAGAGTCTGGTCAGGGGCTGACTCAAGCGTCCAAGGCTTGGGAGACCTTAGAGGCTTTGTAAAGGAACTGGAGATACTACAAACAGGCTGAGGTAAGGTCAGGACAGGAAGGAACCTTCCGGAAAGGCAGCCTCAACAGTCTGAGGTGGGTAACAGTCTTGCCGTGAAATACGGCATGAATGAATCTCCAGGGCAGCACACCCACCACAGGAGCTGGGTTCCTGACTCGCACTCACGGTAGGGATTATCTGGGCTCCCACACCACGGGCCCCCTTCTTCATGCCCACAGAGGCTGCTCGCAGCTTCCATGGCAAACAACACAGAAGAGACATCCTCGACTCCAACTGAAGCCTACAACTCATTTTCCAACTACTGCACATTTTGATGAAACCTTTTCATACAAAAGTAATGATGGTGGTAGAACATTGCTTCAACTGCAACATTTCTCAAAAGGCAGGCTCAGGTTAAAAATTCTTGAATTTTCCAGATCTTTAGGTGGATCCATATACCAAAACAGTAATGCCCCCAAAAACACAACCTCTAATCCAACAAAATGTTACTCATACCTCAAACAGGAGCCCAAACTGAGGGCGACTCAGAGATTACTAACACATAAATTAAAGTGGACAGAAAGTCCTGACTTGAACGTACACAGAAAAGCACATAATCAATGCACAGTAAGAATAAACCAGAAAGGGGGAAAATTTTTTAATTGATGTGAAGTAATATTGGGGTTACCAATTCTTTATTAGAAATTTCTAATTCCCAGGGCACCTGGGTGGCTCAGTTGGTTAAGCATTTCACTTAGGTCATGATCTCAGGGTCCTGGGATCGGGCCCCTCATCGGGCTCCCTGCTCAGCAGGGAGTCTGCTTCTCCCTCTCTCTCTCTGCCCCTGTCCCCCGCTCATGCTCTCTTTCTCAAATAAATAAAATCTTAAAAAAAAAATAAAGAAATTCCGAATTCCCACTTTGGTTAACTAGACAACTGACATGTAATCGCTTCTAATGTTTCCAGAACATGTCCTATACTCTCCTCTGTCAGCCATCCTTGAGGTCACACGAGCTCCTCTGGTGGCAATGTTTAGCATATAGAAAGCAAAGAGAGCACTGGAACTGGCTTTACCCCCACTGGCAAGTAGTACCATCCTCCACAGCAGGGCTGGCTCACGCACCCCCCCCCCCCCCGTGAGTGGCACTTTGCTATGAGTCTCAAGTGGGCTCTGTTTCTCTTCGAAGGTCCCACGATGGGAAGGGAGAGACTCCTCCATGAAGAATTTCTTAGGGAAGCAAGACAGTGTGGCTTTATGTCAAATCCCTGCGGGTCAAAAGAAACACCAATAACATGACTTCTGAAAAAAGAGACCTGTGGAAAAGGACTAAGTTACTTTCTACATTGATCAGTGGTTCAGCAGTTCCAAAGACTCTGAACCAATCAAATAACAGTGCGTATCTTGGTTTGACATGAGGGAAAACAGAAGTAAAAATCTGTTCTCGGACGCACGCCTTTCTTCAGTGATTCTCTGACAGCTGGGCTGAACGGGAAGGGAATGCTCAAGGCACAATCCAGTCACGAACAATAAAGTGGACTGAGTTTGGGCTAAAGAACCTGTCTCCTCACTTCATGAAATATGTACCAGCAGATCTTGCCAAGCTGTCCAGGGCTCATCTCACTACTTATTCCCTGAAGAAACGGTCTCATCATTACCTGGCGAGGCCACGGGGAGCTGGTCCCTACACGGCCGTGCCGGCCGGGCGCAGCTCGGCGAGGAGCTCTCTGGCCAGCTTGCTGGACCTCGGGGCCTCCGTGCGGAGATGATCCCATTGGTACAAGGTCTGGTCAAGAAAGCCAGTCATCTCGTGGGTTAACTCATCAGTTGGAGCCATCTGCAATGAGGACAGAGGAGAAAGAAAACTAAAACACTAACCAGGCAGATTCATCCCTTGGTCCAGGCAACCAACCGTTACCATCCTTCCCCGAAAAGTGGCTGCATTCCTTTTAGCTTCGAAGGCCTCTTGTTTTGTTTGCAAGATGATTGGCAAAGCAAGTCTGTTCTCAGAGGTTGGCCATCCACTGGGCAGGGTCATTTCCTAATGACCACCCTCTTCTGACGGAAAGGCCTGCAACTCACAAAGGCTACAAATAAGCACCGCATTTCGTGGAATGCCAGTCACAAGCCGTGCGGTTATTTGCTGTGGGGAGCGAAGGCAAGTGAACGTGCTGTGGCCTGTCTGCAAAAAGCTCACACTAATATGAGAACCGGAAACTGCTGGAAGGAAAATGCCACCTGTGTTCACACCAACAGCTTTATAAATGGCATTCTTGGGCTAGCAACCTGGGCCCACTTGTTTTTTAATAGACATCTAAGGTTTTAACACCTGATTCTCAAGGGAAGCAGGAAATGCAGGAATTGTTAGCTCTGCTAAATACAGCCTCAAGGCACTCTTAGTTGTTGGTGCCTAAGTATTTTCCTAAGAATTTCAGCTCAGCAAAAAGGGAAGGGTGAGAATCTCACAACTGAATTGTGTGAAGAATTTACTGGGATTTTGTTTAGACACAGGCACATGAAGACGCCCTGGTTCTGAAGGTAATCTATATACTCACTCTGTGCGCCACAGCTTACATAGACCCCTCAGTCAAATAGCCAGCCACAGCAGCCGACGGCCGGCTTCCCACCCAGGTGCACACGGGGCCTCTGGCAGGGCGACTGCCCACCCGGGCGCACTCGGACAATCCCGCCGGCCCGGAAGCCCTTCAGTCCAGGGCCGCCCGGGATGCTGGGGGCGAGCGCGACAGCGGGAGTGCTCTTCAACTGCGGCTGACGGGGGCTCTGCCGGGGTGTCGGGGGCAGGCCACCGGCCGAGTGGGCTTCACTGTGGCTCTTGGTGTCCATATTAACCACTGCGTGGTTTTTTGTTTTTTATCGTGTTATTTTAGTCACCATAAAATATATCATTAGTTTTTGATGCAGTGTTCCAAGATTCATTGTTCATGCACCACACCCAGGGCTCCATGCAAGCCGTGTCTCCTTAATACCCACCACCAGGATCACCCCTCCCCCTAAAACCCTCGGTTTGTTTCTCAGAGTCCACAGTCTCGCGTGGTTTTGACTCAGAATCAGAGATGCTGTGGATGACCTCCGTCAGATACAGTCTGTCTTTGCGGATGAGACTGCGTGAGCCTCCCTGGGACACCTTAGAAGAGTCAATCTACTTCCTAGACCCCAAGTGCGGGGAGAGTGCCAGTGACCCCAGGGGCTTCCCTAGGCTGTTAGCATGGCGGGGGCGGAGCCACAACGGCTGACTGTGGAGGCGGCTTGCCCCAACCTTGTATCACGTTCACGAGCCAGCTCGAGGTCTCTGTCATACATGCCTGTCTCCCTGCAGCCCAGGCAGGCAACCGGCCCTGTGGGCTGACATGCATCTGTCTAGAGATTAAATTCATTTGAGCTCAACAACTATAAAACTGAACTCTCTATTTCAGATGCGAGCTAACTTTTACCTGGAACTGCTGTGGTCCAGCAACAAAGACGGCAGCAGCAGGAGAGAGAAACATGGACTCAGGACAGGACGGGAGGCAGGAGAGAGTGAGCCTCAAAGGCAGGAGGAATCCCACCACCACCCGAGCGGCTTCTGCCTCATCCTAGTCAAAGAGGCACAGAGGAAGTGACCAGGGCAAGAAACCTAGTAGCCAGAGGAGCAGAACACCAGACGTGAAGGTGCAGGGCTTCCGAGGAAGAAGTTCCGTGGAAATTCTCAGAAGCCCAAGGCGGGAGGCCACTGACGACGGGGGCCTGTGCAGGAGCCCGGGGGAGCAGGCCGCAGGGAGTGTCCTACAACAGAGGCTGGGGTGTGGGAGGCCACAGCCTTCAGACAGGGCTCAGCCCCAGCCCCTGCTGTGCGCAGCCTAGAGTGTGCACAGCTCCCTAAAGCTGATGCTGGGATAAGAAGGATAAGACAAGGAGCTCAGGAGCTGCTCTGCTGGGGCCTGAGTTCGCATCAAAGCCGGGTCAGGGATGGGGTCCTGAGGGCTCCCGGAAGAGAAAGGCCGTTCCACCAAGGCCAACACCTCTACCATTTGGCCGCCACCTGCTCCCCGGCCAAGCAGACCTGGCCCAGGACTCCTTCCAGGGGGCTTTCAGAGAGAGGAAGTGATGCAATAGGGGGGGTGAGGAGAAACCCACGAGACGCTGGCACTGCGCAGAGGACTCCTTCCCTCTGTCCCGTCTGTAGCTGCATCAGCCAGGATGCCCGCAACCTGTCATGAGCCACTGAAGGAAGCCCTCCAGTTAGGAAGTCTGGTATCTTACTAAAAATAGTTTCAAAACACCCACAAGGACAGCGTCCCAGAGGTTCTCTAGACCGTGATGGATGGGCTCCAAGGTGTCCGGACAGCCAGCACCTGCTAAAAAGCCAATGCGTAAAGAGAACTATTGGTGTTTTCTCTTCAATGAATTTTTTCGCAGCCGAGAGGACTTATGATATTTTATGGAGACTCACTGGAGTTTTCCAACTTCCTTTAGCCCCAGGTGTAGGTCAGCAGCATTAGTGTATGTCTAGGACTGGACTGTTTTGTGGGAATGGGCTGCCCAGGAGAGGCAGCAAACCTGAATTTGTGATATACTCTATCTCCTTATTCACAGCACCTTCTCTATGGGAGAGACTTATGGATGATCCACTCTGAATGTGGACTGTTTCCCCAGATTGGGTGGATATGTGGTTGGAATAACCAGAGGAGCCTGGTTCTTCCAGGAATAACCTGGAATTTTTCCTGGTTATTTCTTCTTCTTTCTTCCTCTCATACCCTATGGGCAGGGTCAGGCCAGCCATCATCTCCGTGGCCTGTGAAGCAAGGCAAACTCCAGCATGGGCCTGCTTCTCCATCCCCGAGGTGACAGGATAGGGGATGAACAGAGCAGGAACTCCCTGGGGAGAAGGAGGGCACAGGCTCCGGGAGGAAGAGCTTGAGTCCCAGCCGCCAGGCTTGAGAAAACGCCCTCGGTAGAAGCTCTATCCACAGGAGGGCATGGTCTGGAGGTCAGAGATCAGGTCACAAAAATGCCACCAATGTTTTCATGATTCACAAGTGCCTGCTGTTGACTTATCATGTTGAGAAATAATTGCAATATCCTGTTAGTTTCAGGCTTATATCATAGTGATTTGATAGTTTTATATGTTACGAAATGATCCCTGTGATGTCTAGTTATCTGTCATCATACAAAGTTATTATAATAAAATTGGCTATATTCCATATGCTATACATTATATCCTCATGGACTTATTTTCACTTGTTTTGTTTTTTAGATTCCATATGTAAGTGAAGTCGTATATTTGTTTTTCTCTGCATGACTTCTTTCACTTAGCATATACCCTCTTAGTCCCCCCATGTTGTCCGCAAATGGCAAGATCTTATTCTTTTCTATGGCTGTGTAATATTCCATTATGTATGTATACCACCTCTTCTTTATCCATTCATCTATTGATGGACACTAAGGTTGCTTCCATATCTTGGCTATTGTAAATAACGCTGCAAGAGACACAGGCAAGCATCTATCTTTTCAAATTAGTGTTTTCGTTTTCTTTAGATAAATACCCAGTAGTGGAATTACTGGATTGTATATTAATTCTATTTTGAAATTTTTGGGGAATCTTCATACTATTTTCCACAGTAGCTGCACCAATTTACATTCCCACCAACAGTGCACGAGAGTTCCTTTTTCTTCACATCCTTGCCAACACGTTTTTCTTGTCTTTGATTCTAGCCATTCAGACAGGCGCGAGGTGGTATCTCATCGTGATATGGATTTGCATTTCCCTAATGACCAGTAATACTGAACATCTTTTCTTCATGTCTGTTGGTCATCTATATATCTTCTTCAGAAAAATGTCTATTCAGGTCTTCTACCTATTTAAGTGGATTATTTGTACTTTTGGTGTAGAGTTGTTATTTGGTTTTTGTTTTTGAAAGATTTATTTATTTATTTGACAGAGAGAGAGACGGCGAGAGAGGGAACATAAGCATGGGGAGTGGGAGAGGGAGAAGCAAGCTTCCCGCCGAGCAGGGAGCCCAATGCGGCACTTGATCCCGGGACTCTGGGATCATGACCCAAGCTGAAGGCAGATGCTTAACGACTGAGCCACCCAGGCACCCCTTGGTGTAGAGCTGTGTAAGTTCTTTATATATTTTGGATATTAGCCTTCTATCAAATATTATTTGCAAATATCTTCTATTCAGTAGATTGTCTTTTCATTTTGTTGATGGTTTCTTTTGTTATGAAAGCTTTTTATTTTGGTGTTACCCTAATAGTTTATTTTTGCTTTTGTTTCCTTTTGTCTGAGGAGACATATCTAGGAAAATGTTGCTAAGGCCAATGTCAAAGGGATTACTTCCTATGTTTTCTTCTAGTTTTATGGTTTCAGGTCTCACATTTAGGTCTTTGGTCCATTTTGAGTTTATTTTTGTGTATGGTGTAAGACAGTGGTACAGTTTCATTCTTTTGCATGTAGCTGTTCAGTTTTTCCCAGCACCATTTATTGAAGAGACTGTCTTTTCTCCATTGTAGATTCTTGCCTCCTTTGTCATAAATTGACCATTTAAGCATGGGTTTATTTCTGGGCCCTCTATTCTGTTCCATTCATCTGTGAGTCTATTTTTGTGCCAGTACCATAATGTTTTCATTATTATAGCTTTGTAGTAGATCTTGAAATCTGGGACTCCGAGACCTCCAGCTTTGTTCTTTCTCGGGATTGCTTTGGCTATTCCAGGTCTTTTGTGGTTCCATACAAATTTGTTGTAGTTCTATGAAAAATACTATTGGTATTTTGATAGGGATAGCGCTGAATCTAGAGATTGCTTTGGATAACATGGATATTAATTCTCCCAATGAATCTTTCCATTTGTGTCATCTTCCATTTCTTTCACCAACGTTTTACAGTTTTCAGAGTATAGCCTTTCACCTCCTTGGTTAGTTTATTCCTAGGTATTTGATCTTTTTGGTGCTACTGTAAATGGAATTGTCTTCCTAATTTCTTTCTGCTTTCTTGTTAGTGTACAGAAAGCAACAGATTTCTGCATATTAATTTTGTATCCTGCAACTTTACTGAATTCATTTATTCTAACAGTTTTCCTGATGGAGTCTATGGTTTTCGATGTGTAGCATCATGTCATGTGCAAATACTGAGAGTTTACTTCTTCTTACCAATATGGATGCCTTTTTTTTTTTTTTCTTGTTTGACTGCTGTGGACAGGGCTTCCAGTACTATGTTGAATAAAAGTGGCAAGAGTGGATGTCCTTGTTTTGTTCCCAATCTTAGAGGAAATCTCTCAGTTTTTCTCCACTGAGTATGATGTTAGCTGTGGGTTTGTCATATACAGTCTTTATCGAGATACGTTCCATTTAAACTTAACTCTCTTGAGAGTTTTTTATCATAAAGGGGTGTTTAATTTTGACAGATGCTTTTTCTGCAAATATTAATATGAATGTATGATTATCATCCTTTGTTTTGTTAATGTGGTATGTCACAATGATTAATTTGCAAATACTGAACTATCAACCCCAGAAAAAAATCCCACTTGGTCATGGTGAATCATACTTTTAATGTATTGTTGAATTTGGTTTGCTAATATTTTGCTAAGGATTTTGCATCTATGTTTATCAGGAATAGTAGCCTGTAAATTTGTGTGTGTTTGTGTGTGGTGCTTTTGATTTTGGTATGAGGGTAATATGTCAGCATCACAGAATATATTTGGAAGTTTTCTTTCCTCTTCTATATTTTCGGAATGGTTTGAGGAGAATAGGTATTAACGTTTCTTTAAATGTTCGGAAGAATTCACCAGTGAATCTGGTCATAGACTTTTGTTTTTTGGGAGATTTTGATAACTGATTCGATTTCCTTACTAGTAATTGGTCTGTTCAGATTTTCCATTTCTTCTTGATTCAGTTCAGGAAGACTGTATGTTTCTAGGAATTTATCCATTTATTCTAGGTTGTCCAATTTGATCTCATATAATTTTTCACAATAGTCTCATAACCTTTTGTATTTCTATGGTTTTGGTTGTTACTTCTCTTTCATTTCATTATTTGGGTCTTCTCACTTTTTTTCTGCTTAAAGGTTTATCAATTTGTCTATCTTTTCAAAGAACTAGCTCTTGTTTTCACTGATCCTATTGTTTCTTTTTTTTTTTTTTAAGATTTATTTATTTATTTGTTTGACAGAGAGAGATCACAAGAAGGCAGAGAGGCAGGCAGAGAGAGAAGGAGAAGCAGGCTCCCTGCTGAGCAGAGAGCCCGATGCGGGGCTCGATCCCAGGACCCTGAGATCATGACCTGAGCCGAAGGCAGAGGCTTTAACCCACTGAACCACCCGAGCACCCCTTTTCTTTTCTTTTTTTTTTGGTCTCAGTTTCATTTATTTCTGCTCTGAACTTTATTATTTCCTTCCTTACACTAACTTTGGGCTTTATTCATTTTCTACTTCCTTGAGGTGTAAGATTAGATTATTTGAGATTTTTCTTATTTCTTACGGTAGGCCTGTATTGCTATATAAACTTCCCTCTCAGAACTGCTTTCACTGCATCCCAAAGATTTTGAACCGCTGTCTTCACTGTCTATGCATTTTTCTGATAGCCTCTTTGATTTCTTCATTGATCCACTGTTTCTTTAGTACCATGTTGTTTAGCCTCCATGTGTTTGTTTTTCATTTTTTTCTTGTGATTTGATTTCTAGTTTCATACCATAGCGTTTGGGAAAGATGCATGTATGACTTCAATCTTCTTAAATTTATTGAGATCTGTTTTATGGCCTAACATGTGATCTATCCTGGAGAATGTTCTGTGTATACCTGAAAAGAATGTGCATTCTGGTGTTCTGGAATATAACTTTCTGGAGTTGTTCAAAGACACTGTTTCCGTATTGATTTTCTGCCTGGATGATCTAGTCATTGGTATAGGTGGGGTGTGAAAATCCCCTACTGTATTACTGGCAATTTCCCCCTTGAACATCTGTTTATATTTGCTTTATGTATTTAAGGGCTTCAATGTTGGGTGCATAGATATTTATAATTGTTATATTCTCTTGGTAGATCAATGCCTTTTCATTACATAATGTCCTTGTCTTTTGTTACAGATTTTGTTTTGAAGTCTATTTTCTCTAAGTATTGCTACTCAGCCTTTTTCTCTCTCTTTTTTTTTTTTTGTTTCCATTTGCATGGAATATCTTTTTCCATCCCTTCACTTTCAGTCTGTATGTGTCTTTAGGTCTGAAGAAGAGTCTCTTTTAGGCAGTATATACAGGTATATATGTATTGCCATTTTGTTCATTGTTTTCTGGTTGTTTTTGTAGTTCTCTCTCTCTCTCTTTTTAAGATTTTATTTATCTATTCGAGAGAAACAGAGCATGAGCAGAGAGAGGGAGAAGGAGACTCCCTGCCAAGCAGGGAGCCTGATGCAGAGCTCAATCCCAGGAACCCCGAGATCATGACTTGAGCCAAAGGCAGACGCCCAACCGACTGAGCCACCCAGGTGCCTGGAGTTCTTCTCTCTCCTTTTGTCTCTTGGTCTCTTTCCTTATGATTGATGGCTTTCTTTAGTGTTGTGCTTGGCTTTCTTTCTCTTTATTTTTTTTATATCTATTATAAGTTTTGGGTTAGGACCACCATGAGGTTTATATGCAACATCCTAATTATATAGCAGTCTACATTAAGTTGATAGTCACTTAAGTTTGAACACATTCTAAAAGAACTTCACTTTTACCTTCCCACCCAGTGATATATATACTACCATCTTTTGCTACTTTTGTCTCTTACCCTTCATACTAGCTTGATATGTGATTGCTCTACTATCTCTACTATGTGTTTCCTTTTACTCATGAAATTTTTTCCTTTTATAATTTTTTTACTTCCAATTATGCCCTTTTCTTTTCCACTAAGAGAATCCCATTTAACAAGTTTTGTAAGACCGGTTTAGTGAGGATGAACTCCTTTGAATTTTGTTTATCTGGAAAACTCTCTCTCTTTCAATTCTGAATGATAATCTTGCCAAGAGAGTATTCTTGCTTATATATTTTTTTCCTGTTCATCCCTTTGAGTCCCTCATATGTTACTAATTGCTTCTCTCTTCCTGCTTTTAAAATTTTCTCCTCATCTTTAATCTCTGACATGTTACTTATTACACATCATGGTGTAGACCTCCTTAAGTTTATCTTGTTTGAAACTCTCTGTGCTTCCTGAAATTGGATGTCTGTTTCTTTCCCTAGGCTAGTGTAATTTTCGGCTATTATTTCTTCAGATAAGTTTCCTGAGCCTTTCTCTTTTCTCCTCTGGGACCCCTATAATGCCAATGTTTGTTCGCTTAATGTCTAAAACACCCCTCCCCTTAACCTCCTTTTTAAAAATTCTTTTTTCTGCTCAGCTTGGGTGTTTTTCCATTATCCTGTCTTTCAGATCATTGATCCATTCTTCTGCATCCTCTAATCTACTGCTGATTCCCTCTAGTGTATTTTTCATTTCAGTTACTGTATTCTTCAACTCTTGATTGATTCTTTTTTATATTTTCTATCTCTTTGTTAAAGTTCTCAGTAAGTTCAGCCACTCTTCCCTTCATTCTGGGGAGTATCTTTATGATCATTACTTTGAACTCTTTAGCAGGTAGATTGGTTATCTCCATTTCATTCAGTTTTGTGTTTTTTTTTTCCTGAGATTTTGTGCTTGTTCTTTTGTTTGGAGATTCCTCTGTCTCTTCATTTTGCCTGACTTTTTGTGTTTGTTTCTATGAATTCAGTGGTACGGTTACTTCTAAACTTGAAAGAATGGTCATCTTCTGTGTAGACTGTGTGTGCCTGGTGACTTTGACTGGATGCCTGGATCTGTGTCTGGTGTAGGCTGGGGGTCCCAGGATGCTCTGTGCAAGGGGCCTGTGATGGGACAGCAGAGGCCAAGGTGGGGATGGGCTGGGAGGGCCTGGGGTACGCTGCACTGAGGGTATCTTAGCAAGTCATCTGGAGCCAAAGTGGTGCTGGCTTGCATTTGTGTCACTTTGGTGAGATGGTTGGAGCTCTAGTGAATGTTGACAAGGGGTGTCCTGGTTTGCACTGTGCTGGGGGGGAAGGCTTGGGCTAGGATAGGCTAGAGGCCCAGGCTCACTGAGGGGATAGGCTGACTGGGGCACCTGAACCCTGCGCCCATCCATGCTATCAAGGTGGGGGGAATGTAAACCATGGTGCTTGCCAAGGTCTTTGATCTGGAGAGAGTCCACCCCTGCCCAATGACTGGCAACGTTCTAGGGATGGATCCTTTATATTCTAGTTGCTCTTTTAAATCACAACATTTTTCTGTTTCCCAAGGTGTCTGGAGCTATGTGGACTAGAGGCATGGGGCTTGCTGAGGTGGCAGGCTGGCTTTGGTGCCCAGGCCTGGCTCATGTCTGTGCTATGAAGGTGAAAGGAGAACATAAATCATGGTGCTCATCAGTCCCTCTGACCAAGAGAATTCCAGCAGCTCCCCCACTGTTTAGCAGGGCTCTAGGGCTCATTCCTTTATATTTGAGTTGGCTTTTTAAACCATGGCTTTTTTTTCTGTGCCCCAGGGCAGACAAATCTACTCATGGTCCCTAAGTACTATCCCTCTCCACTGTAGTTCACAGTGTGTGTGTGTGGGGGGGGGGGGGGGAGTATTTCCCTTCGTTACCGTGTCTCCATCTTTCTTGCCATTCTCTATGTGGTCTACCTTCTGTTGTGCAGAAGCTGTTCAGTCAGCCCTCAGTTCTTCAGGAGGAATTGCTCTATAAATATAGATTCGGTGGTCCATGGAAATAGGCGAGTTCAGCATCTTCCTAAATTGCCATCTAGGACCACAATTCATGACTTAATTATTTTATAAGTGGAAGTTTGTACCTCTTAATCCCCTTCACCTGTTTTACCTCCCCCACCCCCAACCAACACTACTTGGGTAACTATCAATTTGTTCTCTGTATCTATGAGTCTGTTTCCATTTTATTTTGCTTTTTCATTTAAGTTTTAATTTTTATTTTTTTAAATAGTCAAGGACATCTTAATTTTATCTATCTATCTATCTACTTTAAGTAAGCTCTATGTGAGGCTTAAACTCATGACCCCAAGATCAAGAGTTGCATGCTCTGCCAACTGAGCCAGCCAGGTGCCCGTTTCGTTTTTTAGGTTCTGCATATAACTGAAATCATATGACATTTATATTTCTCTTTTATTTATTATTATTTTTTAAAAATCTTCTCTTTATTTCACTTAGCACAATACCCTCAAGGTCTATCCATATTTTTGCAAATGGCAAGATTTCATTTTTTAAAAATTTTTTATGGCTGAGTAATATTCTATATACATATCACATCCTTTTTATCCTTTCATGTACTAATGGACACTTACATTGTTTCCATATCTTGGCTATTATAAATAATGTTACAGTGAGCATAGGGCTGCATACTACCTTTTTGAATTGGTGTTTTCATTTTCTTCAGATAAATACCCAGAAGTAGAATTGCTGGATTGTACAGTAGTTGCATTTTTAATTTTTTGAGGGACTTCCACATTGTTTTCTATAGTGCCTGCACCAATTTACATTCCCACCGTAGTGTACAAGGTTCTCTTTTCTCCACAGTCCTGTTAACACTTTGTGTCTTTTTGATAATAGCCCATCTGACAGGTGTGAGGTGATATCTCACTGTGGTTTTGATTTGCGGTTCCCTAATGACTAGTGATGATGAGCATCTTTTCAAGCATCTCTTGGCCATCTGTATTTCTTTGGAAAAAATGTCTGTTTAAGTCCTCTGCTCATTTTTTAATCAAGTTTTTTTCCTTAAGTTGTGTTATTTTTATATTTGGATATTAACCCCTGATCAGATGTATGATTTTGAAATATCTCCTCCCATTCAGTAGGTTATGTTTTCATTTTGTCGTTGGTTTCCCTTACTGTGCAAAAGCTTTTTAGTTTGACGTAATCCCATTTATTTTATTTTAGCTTTTGTTGCCCTTGCCTGAGGAGACTGGTTCAAAAAAATATTGCTAAGATTTATGTTGAAGAGCTTACTGCCTATGTTTTTTCTTCTAGGAGTTTTATCGTTTCAGGTCTTATATTCAAGTCTTTAATCCATTTTGAATTTACTTTTATATGTAGTGTAAGATAGTGGTCCAGTTTTCCCAGCACCATTTATTAAGTGTCTTTTCCCCATTGTATATTCTTGCCTCCATTCTTGTAGATTAACCAACCATATATGTATGTATTTATTTCTGGACTCTCAAATCCATTCTTCTGTATGTCTATTTTGTGCCAATACCATATTGTTTTGATGATGATAGCTCACAGTATAGTAGTATAGTTTGAAATCAGGGCACGTGTTACCTCCACCTTTGTTCTTTCTCAAGACTGCTTTGGCTATTTGGGATCTTTTGTAACCACAAACATACAAACATACAAAATTTAGGTTTCTTTTTTCTAGTTCTGTGAAAGATGCCATTGGTATTTTGGTGGGGATTACAATGAATCTGCAGATTGCTTTGGGTAATAATTTTAAGAATATTAATTCTTACAATCAATAAGCATAGAATATCTTTCCTTTTATTCGTGTTGTCTTCAATTTCTTCCATCAATGTCTTATAGTTTTCAGAGTACAGGTCTTTCATCTCTTTGGTTAAATTTATTCCTACAGAGTGCCTGGGTGGCTCAGTCCATTAAGCATCTGCTTCAGCTCAGGTCATGATCCCAGGGTCCTGGGATCAAGTCCTGCATTGGGCTCCCTGCTCAGCAGGGAGTCTGCTTCTCCCTCTCCCTTTACCCCTGCCCCTCTGCTCGTGTGCACGCTCTCTCTCTCAAATAAATAAATAAAATCTTTTAAAAAAGCAAATTTATTCCTACATATTTTATTCTTTTTAATGCAATTGTAAATGGGGCTGTTTTCTTAATTTCGCCTTCTGATGCTTCATGATTAGTGTACAGAAATATAACCCATTTCTGTATGGTAATTTTGTATCCTATGACTTTACTAAATTCATTTATTAGTTCTAGTAGAGTTTTGATGGAGTCTTTAGGGTTTCCTAAATATAGTACCATGTCATCTGCAAATGGTGAAAGTTTTATTTCTTCCTTACTAATATAGATGCTCTTTTTTTTTTTTTTTGCCTGATTGCTATGGCTAGGTCCTCCAGTGATATGTTGAATAAAAGTGATAAGAGTAGCATCTTTGTCTTTTTTCTTGATCTTAGAGAAAAAGCTTGCATCCTTTTTTTCACCACTGAGTATAATGTTAGCTATGGTTTTGTCATATATGACCCCTATTATGTTGAGATATATTCCTTCTATACCCACTCTGTTGAGAGTTTTTATCATAAATGGATGTTAATTTTGTCAGATGCTTTTTCTGCCATCTATTGAGATGATCGTATGATTTTTATGCTCTGTTTTGTTGAATTTGGTTTGTGAATATTTTACTGAGGACTTCTGCATCTATATTCATCAGGGATTTTGGCCTGTAGTTTTCTTTTTGTGTGTGTGGGGTCCTTATCTGGTTTTGGTGGCCTCACAAATATGTTTGAAAGTATTCCTTCCTCTTCAGTTTTTTGGAATAATTTGAGAAGGACAGTCATTAACTCTTATTTATTTATTTATTTATTTGAGAGAGAGAGAGAGAGAGAGAATATTAAGCAGGCTCCACACCAAGCATGAAGCCCAATGCAGGGCTTGATCTCACAACACTGACATTATCTGAGCTGAAATCAAGAGTTGGTTGCTTAACCAATTAAGCCACCTAGATGCCCCATTAGTTCTTTAAATGTTCAGTAGAATTCACCTGTGAAGCTGTCTGGTCCTGGAATTTTGTCTTTTGGGAGTTTTAAAATTACTGATTCAATTTCATTACTTGTAATGAGTTTACTCAGATTTTCTACTTCGTACTCAGTCTTAGATGGTTGCTTGTTTCTCGGAATTTATTCGTTTCTTCTAGGTTTTCCAATTTGTTGCTACATAATTGTTTGTAGTAATCTCTTATGATCCTTTGTATTTCTGTGGTGTCAGCTGTAATTTCTTTCATTTCTGATTTTATTTATTTCAGTCCTCTTTTTCTTGATCAGTCTGGCTGGAGGTTTTTCAGTTTCATCTTTTTAAAGAACCAGGTTTTAGTTTCATTGATCTTTTCGTGTGTGTGTGTGTGTGTGTGTGTGTGTATGTGTTTGGTTCCTCTTTCATTTATTTCAGCTCTAATCTTCATTAGTCCCTTACTTCTACTAACTTTAGCCTTCGTTCTTCTCTTTGTAGTTCCTTTAGATATAAAGGTATAAAGTTAGGTTGCTTATTTGGGGTTTCCCGTTTCTTGAAGTGGGCCTGTATTGCTATGAACTTTTCATCAACTGCTGTTACTGTATGTGATTAATTTTGGAAAGTTGTTCCCATTTTCATTTGTCTCATGGTATTTCATTTGTTTCAGATGGCAAAAATGCCTCCAACACTTTTATGATTCAAAAGTGCCTGCTGCTGACTTTTTGAAATAACTTTTAATTTTAGACCAGTTTTAGATTTATAGTTTACTGAAAAGATAATACAGAGAGATCCCGTATCTTCCACATCCAGTTTTCCCCTTGTTAACATCTTAAATATTATAGTATATTTGTCACAATTAATAAACTGATATGGATACATTTTTATTAACTAAAGGCCAGACTTCATTCTAATCTCCTCAATTTTTCCCTGATGTCCTTTTTTTGGTCCCAGGATCACGTCCAAGATACATTATATTTAATTTTCATGTCTCCTTATGCTCCTCCTCTTGGCTGCAACAGTTTCTCACACTTTTCTTTTTTTGATGGCCTGGACAGTTTTGAGGAGTACTGGGTAGGTATTTTGTTGAATGCCCCTCAACTGAGGCTTGTCAATTATTTTTCTCAATGTTAGACTGGGGCTACAGGTTTTGGGGAGGAAACCACAGAAGTGTCATTTTCATCACATTATACTCAGAGTACCTATAGTCAACATGACTTATCACTGTTGATGCTGACCTTGACCACTTGGCTGAGGCAGTGGCTGAAAAGTGACTATTATAACTTAAACCTGGCCAGAGATACGACGTTAGTTGGTACTGAGGTCTATGGACACGTGGGACATTTTTTAGCTCTCAGCTATGAAGTTCATCCACCCTAAACAGACTTGAAATTAAGCGAGGTATGCATTGTATAAAAGTATACAATAGGTTTTGTGCTGGGGTGGGCCCTGAGGAGATGGTGCCCGGCATAGGGAACAGGTGAGTCCTTGTCTGCTCTTGGCAATGCCCAGGCTCTTGAGGGGCCTTCTGTCTGAACACGAGAGGCAGGACTGACAGGGTGGCTGCTGTGGCCTGCCTGCTCCGTGCTGATTGTCCTACTAGGACAGAGGAGGACCTCCTGAGTGCTGGCTTCTGAGGTTCTTGGCCGTCCCACTTATCACCTTCAAACAGAACCTGCCCAGGGAAGGGAACAAGAGGGGGTTCTCTGGGTGCTGGGAACATTCCTTTCTTGATTTGGTTGCTGGCTGCATAGTTATTTTTGGTTTATGAACATTAATCAAGCTATTCCTGTTCTGTATGTGTATTATAAGTTAATAGAAACAAAAGCAAATAAAAATTCTAAGAGCCAGCAAGTGGGTGCTTTTTAAACTTGCTCTTTTAGCCATTTTTAGGTGGACAATTCACTGGCATGAAGTAAATTCATAATACTGTACGACCATCACTATTAACCATTTCCAGAACTTTTTCTTTATCCCAAACAAGCTCTCCATCCCTCTCCCCGCCCAGCTCTTGGTAACCTCCATTCTACTTTTTGTCTCTATAAATTTGCTATTTTAGCTACCTTATATAAATCAATCACACAGTTTGTGTCCTTTTGTGTCTCGCTTATTTCAGTGTAATGTCCTGAATAAGGTTCATCCATGTGGTAGCATGTATCAGAACTTCATTCATTTGTGGGGCTTAAAAATATCCCATTGTATATACCGACCACACTTTGTTTATCCATTTGTCTGCTGATTGACACTTGGGTTGTTTGTACCTTTGGCTATTGTGCATAATGCCATTATGAACAGGGGTGGCTAAGTGTCTGTTTACTTCTATAAATTCTTTTACGAAGAAATAGAATTGCCAGATCATATGGTAATTCTGGTTAACTTTTTTAGGAACCATCAAACTCTTCAATGGCTGTACAATTTTAATATTCCCAACTGGAAATATATGAGACTTCCAATTTCTTTCTTTTTTTTTTTTAGAGTTCCAATTTCTCTACATCCTCACCAACACTTGTTCTTTTCCATTTTCTTTTGTTTTTAATAGCCATCCTAGTGGGTTTTGATCTGCACTTCCCTAATGGCAAATAACGTTGGGCATTTTTTCATGTGTGTAATGGCCATCAGTATATCTTCTTTGGAGAAAAGTCTATTTTAATCTGTTGCCCACCTTTGATTTAGATTTTTGCTATTGCTGAGTTGTAAGAATTTCCGATATTGTGGAAACCCCTATCAGATATGTGATTTCCAAATGTTTTCTTCCCATTCCATGAGTTTGTCCTTTCACTGTCTAACTAATATCTTTTGATGAACAAGAGCTTTTAATTTTGATGAAGTTCAATTTATCTCTTTGTTGTTGTTGCCTGTGCCTTTGGTGACATTATCCAAGAAGTCACTGCCTAATCCAATGCCATGAACGATACTCACTTTTGACTTGAACCATTCTTTATCCCTCATGTCAGCTGGGTTTCAGGAAGGAATTCATTATAATTAGCAAACATACATATTTTTTTTAACATATTTTTTAATTAACAAACAAAACTCTTTGGATTGCTACAGTGAACACACCTCACTGAAGACTTCTTCCTCTTCATGAGGAGGAAGGGAGTCATGCAATGTAACTAAAAGAATACGTACATGGGGACACATAAGACCTAGCTTTGGCTATGGGCCCCGGTAGCAAGCTGTGACCTAGAAGAAGTCTCCTCCTTTCTCTGAGCCTCCGTTTTCTCTTCCATGTCATGAAGGTGTTGCAAGGGGCAGGCTCTGGGGTCCCAACTGTCAACTTCACTGCCTGTCCATCCACGTGTGGATAGCACCCTGGTACACACACTTGTCAAAGGCCAGACCCTTGGCCTCTTCCCTAGAGACAATCCACCTCTTCCCTGGAATGTGAGTGAGACTTAGCA
The DNA here is from genome assembly GCA_028534135.1 of Potos flavus. Taxonomy (NCBI): domain Eukaryota; kingdom Metazoa; phylum Chordata; class Mammalia; order Carnivora; family Procyonidae; genus Potos; species Potos flavus. Next base: position 56,620,703 of record CM052892.1, on the reverse strand, counting down.
TGCTCGAAAAGGGGAGACTTACAAGGGCAATGACTTCCCGGGCAATCGCATGGGCTCCAGGAGTCCAGAGCAGGAAGTTCAGGACGAGGCGCCTGATCAGCTGTGGACACAAAGGTAGTCTGGGGTCTGTGTCTCGGCTCCCTGCAGCTGCTGCCTGCAGATCCCTGGCTGAGAGAGTCGGGCTTCTGAGCAGCTTTTTGAGGCGTCCAAGCACCGCCTTTACCTCTACCTGAAAGTATAATTTCAAAGGTGAGAGATCAGGGAAGAGTCAGGACATGCGTGGTTCTAGGATTTATTTGAGACTTTGAAGCAAGCCCCCAGAAAGAGGAGACGACTGGCGCCCGAGGGAAGGCAGACAGAGGCGACTCATGTCTGAGCTTACACACTGCTCCACACAAACCCAAATGGGTGTAATGGAAATTTCTTGACTTTCTTTCGGCTTGCTCACTAAGCAGCGGAGGCACCATGCCAGGAATTGAATTTTTTTTTTTTTTTTTAGAGAAAGGAAATGGAGAAAAATCCTCAGCAGAAAGCAGTCAGATTTTTATATTGTGGGAAAAAGAACAAAAAGCTCCTTGAAGAGTTGCTCACTATCACAGTCACAAATCAATTAAAGCCCCATGCAACTGGACCTCCACTGAGCCAATGTTCTGATAAGAATGAGGTTTGCCTTCTGCCTTTTGCTATCTTTGAGGGGAGGAAACACACACACACACACACACACACACACACACACACACACCCACATTTGTTTTGTTTTAGACACTAGGACAGTCTGTTCATACATGTTTAAAGCCCAATCAGAGGTCACAAGTCTGTGGAATCCACATAATAATGGTGATTGTTATAGGTCTGTGGGTTGTTTTTGCATAAAAAATTCTTATTTCATGCTGAGACTTCTGCTTGCTCTAAGAATGGTACATCAAGTTGTGACTTGGAAACAAAAGAAAAAACTGAAAAGCCATAGATCCAAAATGCCACATGGCACTCATGAACGGCTATGTTCCGTCACTTTCGGAAGAATACTTAGGCCTATTCTGAGAATTCCCATGACCAATTTTATGGATTTTGTGTGAGTCTTTTTTTTTTTTTCCTGGAAGTTAAGGCCTCATTCAATGAAGTCTGTCATAAACTCCAGTACACTAGGAGTGCTGTGTGAGCTATTCTGACCACAGTCCAAGACCGTGAGAAACTGCACCATGGGGCTCTTCCACGGAGAATGGCAGCATTCCAATAGGAGAGGGCTACTCTCTCACCACCTCCTCTGTCAGCTGGGCCCAGCCTTCCCTCATCTGATGGCGTCTACAGGAGCCCAAGACCCTCCTGCCATCTAAATGGTGTGCAAAAATGTCAGAGCTTAGGAAGCTCTGCCTTCATATCTTTTTTTTTTCTTTTAGATTTTTATTTATTTATTTATTTTTTTAATTAACACATAATGTATTATTTGCCCCAGGGTACATGTCCGTGAATCCTCAGGCTTACACATTTCACAGCACTTACCATAGCACATACCCTCTTCAATGTCCATAACCCAGCCACCCCATCCCTACCCGCCCCTACCCCCCAGCCACCCTCAGTTTGTTTCGTGAATTTAGGAGTCTCTTATGGTTTGTCTCCTTCCTGATCCCATCTTGTTTCATTTCCCTCTCCCAGCCCCCACATTTTCTTCTTGACTAAAGAAAATCTTCTTGATTTTCTACTCTTGTCCAGTACTCCCTAAAACTGGTCTTCATCCCAGACCATCTTTCCCTTTAAATGCCTTCCATGTCCATAAGCTACCTGACATGCCAAAACTTTAAATGCTTTTAAATTTGTTTTTAGGTAAAAGACATAAGCTTTGTTTTCAAAGTAATACTTTTTATCCTAAATTATGAAAGTTTACATATGCTCACTGTAGAAATTTAGAACAAAAAAGTATATAACTCCACTACCCAAATAAAAGTTCTGATCTAACTTGATCTCGGACTGGTCCTGCTCCATTTTCTCCAGGGGAGATGGAGGAAACCAGGGGCATATCCTTCTCATCTTCTTCCCATGCCCTGTGAACAGAGCACTATGTTTTCTTATAGTTTTCACAATGCACTGGACGCAATGTCATGTATCTATGACACAGCGTCTTTGAGAACATGACTTTTCATGGCAGAATGCCAGTCCATGGTTAGAATATGTCATTTATTTAGTCAGTTCTTTACTATGGAAGTTTAGGCCATTTGTAGCATCTACAATTACAATGATGCTCATGTCTTACACATAAATCTTTGTATGGCTCTCTAATTACTTCCCTAGGATAATTCCTAGAGGTGGAATGACAAAGTTAGAGTATAAACCCTGGCCTAATTCTTAGGGATATACAAACGCAGGCATTTTTTGTTTTTATCATGATCCAATTCAAAGTTAGCAAGAGAAGATGGACACCGGCTGGCCGTGAACATGGTCTGCAGAGAGAAAGGTGGGTCTTTGTGTGGCGATTGCTCTTGCTTCGTTACTGAACCGCAAGGACGGCCAGGGGAGGCAGTGCTTCTAGCCACAGTTTGCTACCAGGGCTGAGCGATTAACCGGATTTAATGACACCTTTTGAGGAAAAGGCACAGATGTTGTCAGGCTCATTCAAATCTCCCAATAATCACACGTTCAAAGGCAGCTCACAGTTTGTTTCTCAAGTCACCCAACAGACCATCAAAGGGATTAAAGCTCAAAAAACCTAGGACAGTGAGAGGTATGTCTTACTAGTTAAACTAGGAAAACTGGGCCCACTTGCTCCTCCGGACGTCACACACACCAGTGCCTTAGGCTGGGCACAAAGGAGGAAGAAAGAGGCTTTGGGATCACAAACATGAAGTGTGGCTTCAATCACAAGACTGAACAGCCACCTCTGACAGGATAGCTAAGAAGGAAGCAAATATGCTGGCACTAAACTACTCTGAGTGAACAAATTAATCTTTTTTTTTTTTAAGATTTATTTATTTGAGAGAAAGCAAGAGAGAGCATGATCTGTGAGGGGGATGCAGAGGGAGAGGGAGCACCAGACTCCCTGCCAAGCAGGGAGCCCGATGTGGGGCTCAATTCCAGGACCCCAATATCATGACCTGAGCTGAAGGCAGACACTTAAGTGACTGAGTCACCCAGGTGCCCCGAGCTAATCTGTTTTTATCCAGTTTGCCTAAGCATCCCTGGAGTAAGAACTATGCACAGGTTTTATTTAAAAAAAAAAAAAAAAAAAAGACAAAGTTAAGTATTAGAAAGACGTGCCAATGCAGAACTTTCTAGAAATTACATTTTTGGGGGGACAATTTCTCTACAGTTCAAAAGTGATCCTCTGTTAGTTTCTATGATCGATATAGAATTTAACATATAACCTTCCAACTTAGCTTATAAACAAAGTATACATAACAGGGCTTTGGAAATCCTTAGTACTACATACATTTTAACTACTACTATAATTAAAAGTAAGGATTTCCCTTAATTAGAATTAGGATTTCCCTTTATTAGTTTAATTGAGATTTTATTTTATTTTTTTTAAAGATTTTTATTTATTTGAGAGAGAGAGAGAGAGCAAGAGCATGAGAGGGGAGAAGGTCAGAGGGAGAAGCAGACTCCCTGCGGAGCTGGGAGCCCGATGTGGGACTCAATGTGGGACTCGATCCCGGGACTCCGGGATCATGACCTGAGCCGAAGGCAGTCGCCCAACCAACTGAGCCACCCAGGCGCCCAGTTTAATTGATATCTTAAAAGGGCAATAGAAGGCTTTCTCTTTAATCATATCGCAACCCTCAAATACATAATGTGGATTATGATAATTTCTTTGAAATGTTCTATTTTTGATTCAAAATAAATTATCACCAAATTTCAACTTTTCAAAACCCAAAACCCTTTCTTTCCTCTACCGTGCAAGCCTTTAAACAAGTAAAATATACAGACCTATCTGTATTAGTCTCTGCTTTTTTCCAACAACGGAAAACATTAAGCAAATAGAAGCACTGTTCTCCACATAAAGGAACCTGCTTCCTTTAATTATTAAAATTAGCAAAAAGTGCTGGCAGTTAAAGTTTTAAAAACCGGCAAATAAATGTGTGCAAGGGAGGTGCCAATGCCTTTAATCAAAGCATAGCTTCCTGTAATCATTATACTCCACATAAAACAACAACTCTCTTTGCCACAGTCAGTCAGTCTAGTTCTTAGCGGCTCTGTTATTTATGGAATGCCCCAGTTCTTTCTCAAGCTAAGGGGTTAACATCAGATTACTTTAGTAAGAGTTCTAAACAAAGCTGGTAATGTGAGGATCTGTTGACTGATCCAAGAAAGCAGTGAGTCAAGATAGGCCAGGCTGCTGATCAGAGAAAAGACAGTGCTCCTCAGAAGAGCACTCAGACTCTGCACAGCAAATGCTAGAGGACGTGGCCCCTGGGCCAGGAGCATCTGGAAACGAGGGCAGAGGTGGCAGCCGAGCAAGAACAGAGAAAACATGGGGGACAGAAGGGCTATGCCTCATCTCCTCAACGCTTCCTAGGGAAGCAGAGTGGCAGCGTCCTGTCTCTAGTCAACTCTGTGAGGCAAGAGGGCATCTCCGACCACACACCCAGCACACAGGCACTCACTTATCTGGGTGGACATCCATTTGCTTCCACAATGAACACAGTGAACGCTCAGTGCTTAGGTGCCTGGGGGTTAGCGGAAGCCAAACCCACTATGGGGCCCCTTCCTGCAGCATCCTTTCTGATCCCGAGACGGACCCAGAGCCCCGCATGCAGTGGGCCCTGCCACCCACCATGGTCTGTGCTCGCTGCAGACTCCCGTCACGTGGGCTGTAGCTGAATGCCAAGAGCCAGAGCAGGGCCTCAGGGGGTTCAGCTTCTGACGTCACTAACTGCTCAGCCGCGATATCAGCCCATCCTCCAAAGTGAATGAACAAAAACCAGCACTCAAAGGGGCCTCCATAGGACCTGGAACAGAACCAAAACACATGGCAGCCCAGCAACTTGATTTCTTTCTCTTTTTGGTTCTTAAAGCTACTGTAATGTTTGCAAATGGTTGGCTTAAATTGTTCTTATGCACTGAAGTACAACTTGCAAGGAATACAAGTTAGACTCAGAAAAGTAGCTCACAGTGCCATGCTGAACTCATCACAGGGCCATCAAAGGCAGGTCTTTCAAAACCCCAGGTGCCCTGAGGACTTCAGACATTGAAATCTTTATATCCAAGGACCATGAGTGAGTACAGGCCTTTGACAAAGAAAGATTCAGGACCATGACCAACAGGAATGCTACAAGATGAGAACCTGCAGGCACCCCTCTGCTTTCTGCCTGGCCTGCACAGCTGGGCTGCGTGGAAAGTGGGGCCCCCAGCCATGAGGCGGCCACCCAGGTAGCTCCAGAGCGAGAACTGAGGGGGCTCCCGTGGGTCCAGATGGAGACCAGGGAAGGGACGCAGACAGAAACATGCCCTATTTCCTTTCCGACAAAACACAAGGTTCTGGTCAGTATTTTGGCAATTAGGAATTTTGAATGGGCTGCATACTGTATTCTTTCCTGTCATCACGTGTATGTCCAAGCTGAAAAGTTAGAAGCTTCTGTGAAGCTATCCATTTGTCACGCGGGGAACTGAGAGGTGCACTGGTTGTTTAAGCGTAGACTCCGCTCAAGGAAATGACCCATTAATATGCACAGTGACAGTGTCAGCAGCTTAATATCTGCCCTGGAGAAAATGGAACAGGACTGGCCTGAGATCAAGGTAGATTGGAACTTTCCTTCTGCACCAGGGAAGCTCCTGGAACAGGAGAGTCATGCACCTCTCTTGGTTGGCTCTGGGTCTGCTCTATCTGTTCCGGGAACAAGTGATTAAATGTTGTGAAATCTAGCTTGTGGAACAGTGGAGAGAAAAGAAGAAAGGAGGGTATTAATCTTACTTGTCCCATCGGAGGGAGAGGTGGTGTGCTCTGTGGGCCGCCTCAGTGGCCAGCTGGGTTACGATGTCTCAAAAGCAAGGGACAAGCCCCACAGGGTCTCGCCCCTACAGACCTCACTGTAAGCTGAGCACCAGGGCTCTCTCATGCTTCCTGCTCATGCGTGGGCATCACACCTGGATGAGAGCTTCGAGCTTGCCTTGCACAGATGGGCCTGGGCCTTCTTGGTGTTTTCTACCAGTAACTGAGTATGTGAGGTAGTCCCAGTGGCCGGGTGAGTAAGCATCTACACCTGTTCAGCCACTCACCCTGGACCGTGACACCTAATTAAGGCAGAGCTAGGTGAGGGAGGAGTCCCACGAGGTTTTGGGTCTAGGTCCTGCGCCGCAACAGAGACAACCTGAAAGGATGCACATGGGGCTGACAGGTGTTACAGGTCATTAGTGTGGCCAAAACTCTGATCCCTGCTTGGCTGCTAGTTCTTTTTGTCTCATTTATTGGTAAGAATCTTGTTGCAGAGGGGTAGGTGAGTAACTGGCACAAAGCCTTCATCAGTGATCATGAACATAAGGAGGACCAACGAGAATACGTGATGGCTCAGTGAGATTACAGAGAATTTCAAGAGGGAATAGGGGCAAAAGGAACAAATAAAGACAGTCTTAGTAGGTTAGAATAGACAACAAATAAAATATTTGTACTCTACAAAAAAGTAAGTCAAGAGGAAGCTGAAGGTTGTTATGTCACAAAGAACAGAGTAAAGCCTAAATGTGACTGCTTTTAGGAAAATAATGTATGTGAGAGGGTACTTAATATCATGTTAGAAATTAATTTATATTAGAATGGATTTTCTAACTTTAGACAAGTATTTATTAAAAAGAGGAAAAGGAGGCATTTTACCCTACTGTGCAAGAGAAGGTTAGAATTTCCTTCCCTAGAGAGTAAGAGGAAGGGAGAAGACCAGGGGACGCAGAGGGCACTGCCCTCTCCTTCTGCACGGCTGGGGGTGAGCCAGCATGTAGGTGCTGCTTTTCATAAAGGGTCTATTCTTCTTATTGTTATACTTGTATATTTCAAAATCCAATACCAGCCATCATTGAGGACAGTTTCTATACAAGGTATTTACATATGTACCTGTCGATTTTGAGCTGCTTCAAGTGATACATGCAGCTAGCTGTGTTTCCTCACTTCTCACTCAGCAATGTGCTTACCTCTTTGCGGATAGTCGGTAATGCCAACCTGTCAGCCCTCCGTAAAGTGAAGATCAGGATCAAGAGAAAACACTATGACGCAGACCTGGGAGTCATCAAGGTTTGCTTACCCGTGAGTCTGGTCTTCAACTATTTCTCTGAGCATTTCAGAAATATGTTTCAGTGGCTGGTGCCACAGTTCTTGTGGGATCTCTGTGGGTAGAGAGACAGACCAGAGGGAACTGAAGAAAAGTCAAACCTATTAGGACTATCTACTGCTAAGACCAGAGAGAGCTTTGGAAAAGGCCTTATTTTTCCCGGTCCATGGGACCCATATCACTGGTCTCATGCTGTTCCCAGCCGATATCCATCCCTTAGGCCTGGGAAGATCCTGTGTGAACACAGAACTAAACTTCAAAGGCTCTTTAACTCAGGTACGTGGAAAGAAACTGCATAAGCAGCCTGCCCTCGGACTGGAAATGTTGCATGGCAGATCCCCCAGCTTTTTTTCTTTTCTACCCCAACTCCCCCCCATCACTGACAATTCATGATTTCAAAGTACATGGAGATGGTAATAAAGTCAATGAGGAACTAAGGACAGGTTGCCCAACTGTTTTTCTATGACTGTGATGAATTCAGAATATGATTTCAGGTTTAAAGGAAAGAAAAGCCCAGGAAAATAATACATGGTATCATACAAACAAATGTCCTTTCTTGAGTTAGTTTTTCTGGTTTCATAATTATCCCATGGTTTTAGACACATCTGAACATGTACATGTCTGTAGTTCTAAACAACATCTGAAAAAGTTACCACTTTTCCATGCAGTGATAGATTCTGTAATTAAATACATCAGAAGATAATGTAAGGGATGGGGTAAGCACTGCTAACGGCTCCACAAATGTCATGGACTACAGGATCATACGCTATCTTTCCCTCCTCTGAAATGCCCATAACTCTTGATTTGTAGCCTTTGAAGGCATGCTTCATTTTCTTCTTTGTATTAATTATTTAGATCCTTATTTCATGTCCCCCTCTACTGTAGCTTTTGGATAGTCAGAGTTCATAAGTGATCTTTTATGCCCCACAGGACTTTACAGTGGGCACAAAATCAATTTCTGATGAATAGAAGATTCTTCTATTAAAAAATACTTCAGGATAAAAAAAAAGAATACAACAGAGGCGCCAAAAAAAAAGTGTTATTAAAAAAAAAATACTTCAGGGGCTCCTGGGTGGCTCAGTCAGTTAAGCTTCTGCCTTCAGCTCAGGTCATGATCCCAGAGTCCTGAGATCAAGCCTCACATCACGCTCCCTGCTCAATGGGGAGTCTGCTGCTCTCTCTGCCCCTCCTTGTGCTCTCCCGTTCTCTGTCTCAGATAAGTAAACAAAGTATTAAAAAAAAAAAACTTCAATTTGCGAACTTAACATTCATTTTTTTCCCCCAAAAGTAATATGCTGAAAAAAAGAATGGGAGGAACTTCTGCTAAAATTCACTTATTTATTTTTGGACATAAATCTAGGACAGTCACACAAAGGAAAAGGTAAATGGCTGACTTCATGCCCAAGGTATCACCCTAGTCTTTTGTTTATAGATTTCCCAACTTAAAAAATAACAACTCCCATATTTTTTCTGGAGCTCATTCAGCTTTTCACATAGGCTGACCTCAGGCTTCTCTAATCTGACCTAAGCTGTAAAGTGTACCCCTGGAAAGAGAAATGCTGACTTTTCTGTCTTGTTATTAAAGTTTTCCCACTGTGTTCCCACAGGATAAGTTTCACAACACTGCTGACCACAGGTCCCATCAGCCTCATCATCACCTCTACCGTGAGCACCTGAGAGGAGAGGCTCAGAAGGGTCACTCTGGGTGAGAATTTACATCTTCTAGAAAAAGGAAGAATAACTGGACTTTGTAAAATGCTCTGAAACTTAAAATCATCTACTTTCCTTGAATAAATCAATTTACTCAAGTCTCAGGAAAAATGCAAGCAAAAACAGCATAAAAAGGGAATATTACCAGCTCTTTCCCTCTTGTTTTTCCCTCCACAGTTAAAATGCCTTCTTCTCTGGCAGAGTCTGTGCTGTGTCAGTGCTGCCTTTCCCTCAGACGCCAGGCTTCCGTGGGAAGGACGACTTTATTCTCGATGCCTGAAATGTAGCCTAAACACAAGTCCCCCCGAGTTGGGTTAAGGATGGAATCACTTTCCCAACCGGATGTGGCCAACGGAAAGCTGGCAAATGAGATCAGAGAAGGCCATGATCTAATACACTTACTGAACTCTTTCAAAAGTCTTCCCTTGACTCAGTTAGGAGAAATTTCCCCTAAGTTTCCTAGGCTTTGTTCATCATTTCATCTTTCCTTCTGCAACAAGGGGCACAGAGTAGAAAGAACGAAATACAAATAAATGTACTGTTTTCATCTTCCTCAGCCAAATCTCAGCCTGTTCCCGGCATTCAGAGGGAGCTGGCTAGCACCAGTAGAGACCTATGTCATCCGGAGCAGAGTATCAAAACCTAACGAGAGGACTTTTTTTTCTTTCTTTTGGTAAGTGATGATAACTGGGAAGTCCAGAAAATTCTCATATCAAAATCCCACAGAATGTGAGACCCTGAGAGCTTAAAGGGATGTTAGAGATGACTGAGTCCATCTCCCCTGTTTTACAGATAAGAGACTGGTAGGGAAGGATCATGATTTGTCAGTGTTCTTTCTCAGAAATTATTTTAATATGGTCAGAATCAACTCTCACGTACCTTTCGGGTGTTGGAGCAGCACCATAACAAGAGATGGAGAAGCGTAAGGAAAGTAGGTCTTGAAAGTAAACTTCAGCTATGACAGAAAAAAATTCGAACATTAGGGTCGAAAGAGATATTAAGAAAGAACAAAATCTTGCATCGTCTGCCCCCAAAAGACCTACCAGTATTAACATGGTCAGAATGTTTTCTTAAACATTTATTTTTTAAAAAATGCTTCCAATAGCTTTGTAAATATGTTCCAGAAAAATGAACCTTTTTGAAATCACCTTCTGGGGCTTAAGAAAAATAAAGTTACGTTCCTGGTGTCTTCACAGCAGTTCTTTACCTCACATGAACCCAAATATGCACATAAATCTCCTATTTAAGTGAGAGTTTCCAAGGCGGTTGTGAGATGCTAGGTATTCCAGCATGATTTTTTAACAAAAAAAGCATGAAACAACGATGGTGCTCACAATACTTTGAGGGCCAAAGCGCTATCATTCTTTATGCCCTCTGAAGGCACAGTGGCTTTGAAGTACTTTTGTAAGAAATTAAATGAAAATCTAGAAATAGTCAAGTGCTTGGGCTTTGATGAGTTTTGGTAAATCTGTAAATCCATCACCCCAGTCAAAACAGAGAACATTTCTGTCACCCCAAGAAGTTCACTTGTGGTTCTACCACTCCCCAGCAACTAATATTTTGATTTCCACAAGAGAGTTTAGTTTTGCTTATTCTTGAATTTCGTATTAATAGAATCACAGAGTATGTATTCTTTTGTGTCTGGTTTGGCTTGACATTTTTTTTTTTTTGAGATTCATCCATGTTACTGTGCTTGAGTCATTCATTCTTCTATTCTTTTTTTTATTGCTTGAAATAATCATTGTATGAATATACCATAATGTTTATTCATTCTCCTACTGAAGGGTATTTGGGTTGTTTCCAGTTTGGGGTTACTATGAAAAAAGCATCAAATTAACATTCATATTTATGTCTTTTTGTGTACGTGTGCTTTCATTTTTCTTGGGTAAGTACCACAGGAATGGAATTACTGAGTAGATGCCTGTTTAACTTTATTACGAAAACACCATCTACAAAATGGTTGTACCAGTTCACACTCCCACCAGCAATTTATGAGAATCCCAGTTGCTCCACATAGCAAACATTTGTTATTGTCAATCTTATTAATTTCAGCCATTCCAATGGGTACGAAATGTTACCTCTTTATGCGTTTACTATGCATCTTCTTGACAGCAAATGATGTTGAACAATTTTCATAAGTTTATTGCCAATTTATAAATCTTTTTTGAAGTGTGTATTCATCTCTTTTGTACATTAAAAAAAACTGAGTTGTTTCTTAGGGAGTAAGAGATCTTTGTATATTCTGGACACAAGTTCTCTGTCAAATATATGTATTGACAATATTTTCTCTCAGCTGGTGGCTTGCTTTTTCCACTTTCTTAACGATGTCTACCAAAGAAAAGAAGATTTTCATTCTGATGAAATCTATAATTTACCCATTTTTTCTTGTATGGTTTACGCTTTTTTTGCATCCCTTGTAAGAAATCTTAGATTGTTCCAATGTAAAAAAAAAAATTCTATGTTTTCTTCTAAGAACTTTATAGTTTTAGCATTTATGTTGAAGTCCATCTCAAATTAACTTTTGTATTTTGTGAGGTAGAGGTTCATTTTTTGCCATATAGAAATCCAGCTGTTTCAGCACATCTGTTCAAAATGTTCCTTTCCCCACTGAATTGCCTTGGTGTCTCTGTCAAAGACCAATTGACTATACATACACACACGCATGTATATGTGATGCATCAACTATATGGATATATATTTCTGGACTCCATTCTTCAGTTCTACCAATCTATCTATCCTTTTGCTGATACCTCAGTCTTGATTACTGTAGCTTAAAGTCTTGAAATTAGGTAGTATGAGTCTGCTGGGGGTTTTTTGTGGGTTTTTTTTTTTTTTTTTTTGCATTTGTTTTTCAAAATTGTTCTGGATATTGTTCTGGAATTATATGGGTTCTCTCTTCAAATATTTGTTTCTTTAAGCAATGTTCTGTAGTTTCCAGGGTAGGGGTCTTATACATCTTTTATTAAATTTACTTCTAAGTATTATTTTATTTTTTTTAAGATTAATTTATTTATTCTGGTGGGGGGAGAGCATGGGGGCCAGGGAGGGAGGGAGAGGGAAGGCAGACTCTGTACTCAGCACAGAGCCCGATGCAGGCCCAATCTCAGGACCCCGAGATCACAACCTGAGCCGAAACCAAGAGCTGGACACCCAACTGACAGCGCCGCCCAGGTGCCCCTTAAGTATTTTATATGTAACTGCATTTGTCTTTCTCTCTTTACTTCTGTCAATTTTTGCTTCATGTATTGTGGAACTCTGTTATTAGGCACATATCCATCTATAATTGGTATTTCTCCCAACGACCTGACCGTGGTGCCTTTATAAAATGTCCCTCTTTATCCCCGGTCATACCTTGTCCTGAAGTCTACACCATCTGCTGCTCGTAGTGCCATGCCAGCTTCCTGTGCTTATTATCTGTATAACCTATCCCTTTCCTTTCTTGTACTTTAATCTATCTGTGTCTTTATAGTTACAATGGGTCTCTTGAAAACAACATACAGTTGGATCTTGGTTTTTTATCCAATCTGACATTTGTGCCTTTTTACTAGCATATTTAGCCAATTGTTATTTAATTTTTGTAATTAATGTACTTGTTAGTAAGTTTGGGTTTAAGTCTACCTTTTGATGTTAGTTTTCTTTTGTCCCATTTATTTATTTCTTGTTTCTCTGGCAGCTAACAGTCCTGTCTTATGACATCTCAAGTTCATCAGATTGTGCCTTCAGTTCTGGGCATCCGTGACCCCACAAAACCCCCTCCCATTCCTCACATGAGATATCTAAGGAGACAGTTAGCAGAAACCCCAATGTAGTTTCCTTTTTCAAGCCTTAAATCTCCTCCAATTTCTATGTGCTTTTTTGGTTGCTCTCTGGTACCTTCAAATAGTTTTTAAACATATTTTGCTCAGAGTTTATAATTTTTATTGGGAGATTTAGTCTAATACATTATTGGACTCTGCCACTGCTGGAACCAGAACCTGAACTGATTTGCTGTTTGTACTAAGCCATTACGCAAGTTTAGAAAAAGTGGCTTGTTGTGGCAACACTAGTCCAACCAGGCACATTGATGGAGCTGCACTGCGCTTGCCAAATACAACAAGAGTGAGAGGAAAGGATAAAAAGAGAATGAGAAGCACTGAAGACAAACATTTCTGACAATGGGAAAGAATGTGGATGAATGGGATTTCTCATAAAGTGTTGGGGGGGGGGGGAGTATAAATTGGCACATCCACAAATGAAAACAATTTGGCAGTATCTACAGAAGCTAAATCTTTGCATATCTAATAACCAGCACTTCCACTCCTAAATATATATCCCGGGATACTCAGAGCAACGCTATTTCTGAAAGAGAATAAAATCTGGAAACAGCCCGGAGGCCTAACACCACTTTCCCAACATTGTACTATACAGTGACACCCCACCACGGCCACACACAACATAGGGGAATCTTGGTGAGTGGAAAAAGCAAGGCTCAAAAGACTGCATACAGTATACTACTCTTCTTTGTTAGTGCCAAAAAGGAAAGAAAACATGGTTTAGGAAATCCCATATATGTGATCATACTATTTTCAGAAAAAGCAAAGGAATGATAAACATAAATTCAAAACAGTGGCTACTTGGGGGAGAAAGGCTGGGCTACGTGGATACATGTAAATTATTATTACTGGTCCAGGTCTTGTTTGGATATCAGATTCATAGATACTCATTTTATTAAGAATAAATGCATGCATGAATGAATAAAACATAGAAAGGAAAGAGTGTTATGCATGGATCACACAGGACACGGGGTGTTATGCATTAAGGATTATGATTAATCTAAAAATGGGCACTCAAGAAGGCAGGAGATCAATGATGAGAAATGGCCGTCAATGAAAAAGGCAGGCAATCAGGAATAGCCCTACAAAGGGAAATGACGTAATATATGTATATGAAGTCCTGTGCAAAGATAAGAGGTTACTGCTCTCTTATTCTGAGCCCAAAGTCAGAGCAATGAAGTCTTCTTTCTTTTTTGGATCCCTGCCCTGCTTTCCACTGGGACTCAGTGTGTACCCCTTCATACCACCAGACCCATGTAGCTTGAGCAGCGTAATATTCTAAATGAAAAGTAATAGAAATTAAAAAAGAAAAGAAAAGCAACAGAAATAGAACAATCTTCAAATTTGTATGGAACCACAAAAGATCCTGAATAGGCAAAGTGATTTTGAGAAAGAACAAAGCTAGAGTCAGCATACCCTCTGATTTCAAACCTTATTACAAATATATAGTAATCAAAGCAGTACAGTACTGGCATAAAAACAGACCCACAGATTTAAAAAACAGAACAGAGTGCCCAGAAATAAACCCACACATATACGGTCAAGGAACCAAGAACATACAAAGGGGAAAGGACAGTCTCTTCAATTAATGGTGTTGGGGAAACTGGACAGCCACATGTAAAAGAGAAACTGGACCCCTATCTTAACAACATACACAAAAAATAAAGTCAAAATAGATTAGAGATGGAAACATTAGGACCTGAAACTATAAAACTCCTAGAAGAAAACACAGGTGGGAAGTTCCTCAACAATGGTCTTGGTGATGATTTTTGTATCTGACTCCAAAAGCAAAGAGAACCAAAGTGAAACTAAGTAAGTGAACTACATCAAACTAAAAAGCTTCTGTACAGTAAAAGATACTATCAACAGAATGAAAAGGCAACCTACTGAATAGGAGAAAATATTTGCAAATCATATATCTGAAAAGGGGTTATATCCAAAATATATAAAGAATTCATTACAATGCAATACAAAAAAAATCTGATAAAAAACATGGGCAGAAAATATGAATAGACATTTTTCTAAAGAAGACCTACAGATGGCCAACAGGTACATGAAAAGGTGCTCAATGTCACTCATTATCAGGGAAATACAGATCAAAACCACAATGAGGTATCACTTCACATCTGTAAGAACAGCTAGCATTAAAAAGACAAGAAATAACAAGTGTTGGCAAGGATGTGGAAAAAAAGGAACTCTAGTGCACTGTTGGTGGGAATGTAAATTGGTGTAGCCACTCTAGAAAGCAGTATGGAGGTTCCCTGAAAAATTAAAACTATAACTACCAAATGATCCAGTATCCCACTATTGGGTATTTACCCTGTGAAAATGAAAACACTAACTCAACAAATAGTTAACTAACTGCACCCCCTATGTTCACCGTAGCACTGTTTACAGCAGCAATGACATGAAAACAACCTAAGTGTCCACTCACAGATGAATGGATAAAGGAAATGGACTATTATTGAGCCGTTAAAAAAAGTGCTATTTTGCCATTTGCAGCAACATGGATGGAGCCTGAGGGCATTATGCTAAGTGAAATAAGTCAGACACAGAAAGATAAATACCATATGGTCTCACTTATACGTGGAATTAAAAAAACAAAACAAAACAAAACAAAATACTGCTTGAGCTCAGAAATAGAACAGATTGGTGGTGGCCAGAGGCAGGCTCCAGGGTGGGTGAAATGAGTGAAAGGGATCAAAAGGTACAAACACTTCCAGTTATGAAATAAATAAATCTCATGGATGTAACGTACAGCATAGCAACTACAGTTAATAACACTGTATTGCATACCTGAAATCTGCTAAGAGAGTAGATCTTAATAGTTCTCACTACAAGAAAAAAAATTTTTGTAACTTTGTGGTGACAGATATTAACTAGACTTACTGTGAACATTTCACATTATACACAAATATTGAATCATTATGTTGTACACCTGAGCCTGGTATTTGTTAATTAGACCTCAATAAAAAAAAATAAGAATAGACAAATTAATTAAAGCAACTGCAACTCCAGTCCAAATCCACAGCGCCCTAGGCCAACAGCCAGGAGCAGGGCTGATAAGAAAAACACACTTAAGCTAATGCTTTAACCAGTATCTTCTGCCCCAGCCTAGGTGTTGTTCAGGAGTCAAAGGGGCAAGTTTTCTAGGGGTTGGTTCCTAACTGGGAATACAAAGAATGCACAAAGGGGGGAAAAAGATATTTATAATTATACCTCAAAATGGGTGTGAGGGCCAACCAATGCCTTTCAGCAGAGCTCTCCTCCCTCCCAAATTCCAGGCTGGGTACCACTGAAACGTGGTTTGCCTATTAAAATTAATTAAATTATTAATTACATAGTAATAATTATGTATTAATTATATAATATTAAATTAAATATTGCTATTTAACCTCCCTAGGGAAAAAGGATGGGAGAAAACACATCATAAATATTTATGATTGCCTTAAAAAGCAGAAACATCTGCTAAAACCTGAGAGGTTTCTTTGGAGTAGGGGTGTATGGAATTATAGCAGAGCAAGCATCACACGGCACTGCTCTCTTCAGTCTAGTTGCGGAAAGCATCGTGAGGGACTGTGGCCTATCTCCTGGGAAGCTGCAGTGGACCCAGGCACCTGGACAGGCAAAGCACCACACACAGTATAGGTCAGTTAAAATGCCTGGAAGTGAAAGCTCTGGTAGGAATGCTTCTCATTTCACAAGGTCCCTCTAATCAGTCCCCGGCCCTTGGCAGGGAGGAGTTGTCTGGCTTCTACTGATGGGGCCCCACAGTACAAATCTTCCTACAGCCCCCACGCCTGGCTTCTTGATTGCTGATTGTGTCCGACTTGCACCTCTTGGTCACTGCCATTCCTAGCTGCTTCTCTATAATGATTCAAATCTCTTCTTGTCACTCTCACTGGCTCCTTTCTCTCCTGGAACCCAATTTGCACTTGGGTCTCTCCTAGCTAGGCAAGGAAACTCTAATAATTAAGAATGTCGAGCATTGCTTTGTAATATGTGGCATTTCCTTCTTAGCACATGCCATATAGACTCCGGAATGCCTGGGCAGGGCAGAGGCCCACTTGGCAGACAGCAGGCAACCCGGGGCCCAGAAAATGCCTCCTCCAGGGTGGCACATGCTGGCATGACAGTTCTCTTACACAACAGTAGATAAATGCTTCTGGGTACCAGGCACAGGACAGACAGGAACTATCCTGATTTATTTTCAATTAAAATGGTTTTACCTTTGCTGGGGCATTCATTTGGAAGCTTTCTTCATAAGCAAAACAGTCTATCAAAATTACTAAAAATAAAGTGCTCCTTCCTGGTGGTTAGCTACATACTCTTCACAGCCTTTTTTGTCTTCGGGGGAATGAATAATATATGCAATATAACAAACCTGCTTGTTTTTTTTTTCCAGAGCTTCCACAAAGCACCGTGTAAACACTTGAATAGCGGCTATTACTTCTGGGGCTCCGTCGGTTTCCAGGAGTGCGTACCTGAGCAATGCAAAGACAGATGACAACACATTTAATGATTAATCTGGCAAACACACGAGCCTGAATTGTAAAAGGGAAGAGTGGAAACATTCTTTTTGTGCCATAAGCTTCAGCAGTATCTTAGCTCATCCGATTTCAGTCCTTGTGTGAAAGTAGGAGAAATTTGTTACTCCTTTTCTAAATTCTTTCGTTAAAATAGCAATCTGCGGGCCTTCCTTTGTTGGTTTTTAAGTTATTAAACACTGCATATCCCTTCCATACAGGCCTGAGTGCTCTTTAGAAATATCCACACGCTGTATGCCCAGGCATGCAAAATCAACAGACCTTTTGCTTTTTCAAGTGGAGAAAGAGCTGCCTGAGGGGGTAAAATGCCTTGGTCAAATCCACCCAGCAAAGCGGTGGAAGACTGTGGAAGAATCTGAGTTGTACCTGGATTGGTTTCTGTGCATTTTCTTACAACAAACTATGTTGAAACAAAAGAATCAACTCAAACTTTGCTTGCTTTAAGCTAAAAACATCATTCTGACTTACTCCTGTGCTCATTTATTTAGCCTGAAGTTGGTATGCTTCAAGAGCAACTCAAGGACTGGGTTATTTGCTGTTGTAAAAATTCCTCTCCCCGGTGTTGCTGTCTGCCCCGGAGGCTCTACTGCTGAGGGGAGGGGAAGGCTGGGGGAGGGTAAGCGCCCCGGCTACACCAGTGCCCAGGAAAGAGGATGGAAACCCTCCCGGGGTAACGAGCTCCCACTAACTGCCGACCATAACCCCACCTGCTATCCAGTGGTCTCCCATCTCTCGCCATCTGGAAATCCAATGAGCTTCCTAAGAAGTACTCATATTTGCAAAATTAATGTGTTGCAGGATAACACACATAACTGATTTTGCCTTTTAGCTCTCTTAAGAATGGCATTATTTATTTATTTTTCTTGGTTTCTCCTTAGCTTTAAAATCCTTTAAAAAGATTGGTCAGCCCTCATGTGGTGAAGGGAGTACACTGCTACGCTTTATTTTGAGCTGAGAAAAATCCAACATGAACATTTAATGATTTAATATCTAATTCAATTTTGCCTTTCTACTATTATTATTAGAATTTTAAATGGTTTAAAAAAAGTTATTTTAATTCTTAGGCATTGGCTTCTAAATATACACTGACATTTAGGTTTTACCAAATAGCTCAGAGCAGTAAGACAGAATCAGAAACTAACTTCCCCATGGTATAGCCAGAGACTACCACAAAATTTTTTATTCATATTTGGAAACTGAGCTTTTCTAGATCAATTATTAGCAAAAATAGCACATCATTTACCTGAACATTTCATCAACAATTCTGAATATGGCAGGGTGGCAGGCTGCTTCAGGCTGTAAAGGAAGAAACCAAAAGAAAGTAAAATATCAGAAGCATTTCACTGATAACATACGACCAGTTATTATCAGGGAGATGAGTTGTCCAGAACTGCTGGTGTCTAGGAAATGGGCATATCCCTTCAGGTTAGATTAAAAAAACAACCTTGAGTACGTGGAAAAAGTTTGCATTACAAACGCAAACTGGTTCTCTAGGAGCAAAGAGATTATGGGCAAGCTTTATTTCCTCTTTATATGCCTGTATGTTCCACATTTTCTCCAACGGGCCAATATGGATCCAGAGAAAAAATCAATAAGTATCATGGGAAGTATGCTGTAGTAAAGGCAGAGCCTGCTTGTGTTGCTAGTTTTACACCTGCCCATGTGTCTGACCACCCCCATGACCCAGAAGTGCCCCAAGGTCCGGTCTGGGCCCGCTATCTTTTCATTCCTCCTTATTAGGCAACGAGTACATAGTAACTTAGAATTATTATTGAGGATAACAGTGACTACTACCATCCTGGACTAACTTAGTGCACTATGAATTTAGCAGCTTAAATTATTTAAATTATATGAAAATAAAATATAGATACCATCATCTTGAACAAGAAAAGTAATTTATTCTGTGAAGATTTTTGTGATGGTTTTGATGATTTCAATATGCAGAAGCTGACCTACTGTGGCCTAGGTCGGCTTCAGTGGGCCTGACCCAGTTTCCCTCTTTTCAGCCAGAACTCAAAGCGTAAGATTAAGCCTAATGAAAATGCTTTGGGGGGCGCTTGGGTGGCTCAGTTGGTTAAATGTCTGCCTTTGGCTCAGGTCATGATCCCAGGATCCTGGGACTGAGTCCTGCATTGGGCTCCCTGCTCAGTGGGGAGCCTGCTTCTCCCTCTGCCTGCAGCTTCCCCTGCTTGTGCGCACTCTCTCTCTCTCTCTCTCTGACAAATAAATAAATAAAGTATTTAAAAAAAATAAAGAAAATAAAAAAGAAAATGCCATTTGTGTTCTGAAACAGAGATTTTACAGTAGCATCCAAATGTGAGTGGATTAAGCTCTAAAAGGGACATTTCTTTGAGTCCTACTGCACTTGATATGACCAGCTTTGGTAAGCATTTTTTCATAGCCCCCTCAACAAGAAAATAAGAGGAAAGGATATGCTTTGCCTCATAAGTTTTCTGGGCCATGCTGAAGAAAGAATGGAGCCTATCTCCACTGATTTTCTTTTCCACTCTCCAGTCTGCGTGCGCCTTTTGAATTGTAACATTGAACGTGTGCCATCTAGTGTTCACATACTGCCACTACAGGCTGTCACAGCGGGCTCCAGGCAAGAACACTGCCACTTGTTGAAAGGATGGGAAGATTTCCTTTTAATTACTGGAAGAGAGATTTGTGCTTTGCAAGTTACAAATTGCTACTCTTTAAGTAGAGTAACCCATATTCCCTAATCCTTCACTGATGTGCATTTTTAACTAAAAGAAACCAACTAAAAATTCTCATAGATAAATTCATTATGTACTCAAGAAATAATGTGGCAGGATCATGGTTCAACAGAAGGGAGGCAAATTATTTCTTGGCTTTGATCTCAGGCAAGTCAGTTAATCTCCCTGTGTCTCGGACCCACTGTAAATAATAACAGTTATTAAGAGGTCACTGGATAAATGCCCAGAAAATATCATAAACGTTTCTGCGTATTCATAATGGAAAAATGAAACGAGAAGGGAAAAGCAAACTATATGTCTTATAGCGATTCATCAGATTTTCCAAAAATTTTTCAAATTTTCATAGATGGACAATATGCCTGAAAAAGTGTTTAAGACCAAACAACACTGTTACATGCCCACAAGCAGACAGATACACAGAGCCTGAAAATGCACTGATAGAAAACCAAAATTGGAAAGGGTAAAATAGAACCATTCCTTTTGATCCAAATGGTCTAACTAATCCAAATCCACTATGTAAATTTGATGCTAGGAGAAAATTATTCAGTATTAATTACAGGGGGGTGCCTGGTTGGCTCAGTTGGTTAAGTGTCTGCCTTTGGCTCAGGTCATGATCCCAGAATTCCCAGAGTCCCAGGATCAAGCCCTGCATCAGGCTCCCTGCTCAGCGGGGTGTCTGCTTCTCCCTCTGCCCCTCACCCCACTTGTGCTCTCTCTCTCTCTCAAATAAATAAAATCTTAAAAAAATACTAATTACAGGGATTTCTAAATGGCCAATGAAAAGATAATCCGATGGGTAGAATAGGCTGCCATGAAAATAAAGGAGGAGAAGCAAAAATGTTCTAACTCAGTTTGTTAAGAAAGGGCTAGAGTTTGGACATACTTTTATTTTATGCGCTATTTTCTATCGAAACCACTCAATCCAATGTTTTAAATGTCTCCAGAATGTGTGGAACTGCCTGCTCTCTCCATGCCAATGGACTCTCTGCTTAGATTTCCTTCTGTCTAAATATTTCAGACTTTTGTTTGCTCTCAGCCTGCTTCTACAACCCATTTTAGCTTTTACAACAGATAAAATGCCAGGAGGCAGGAGAACCTTGCTGAAACAGCAGTGGCAGAGATTCTGATTTAAAAACCAGTCTTCCTTTCTGCCCCAGAGCTGTCAACAGCTTTCTCATCCGCAGCCTTTCTGATGGTTTTTAAAATGAGACTCTTTACGCTTCCCGAGCACATAATTTCAGGGTCAGTGAGCCCCCTCATGAGGCTGGAGTGCTCACAGGCCAGGCATGTGTCCCAGTGACATCAAATCACAAAGCAAACTTAAGCTGCTTTTCTTATCAAGAGAATCCTCCAAATAGAATTAAAGTCTTAATTTGTGCTTCTTTGGAAGCCATAAATCCTTCCCCTCCAAAATCTTTACAGCATCCTTATGAGGGAGGAGCCAAACATTTAACCCCTCTGTGTCCTGTCTTATTTGTAGAATGGGACCCTACAGTAACCCACCACAGGCCACTCTGCAACCCAGAGCCTCGAACCCTAGCTCTAAAGTCCTACAGTCTAGGCAATTGATTACCTTTCTTATAAAAATGAGGGAAGAAAAACTTTCTTGGGTTTCATCTGTTTGTCTGTTTTTCTCCATCCTACCAAAATCTGTTCCTTCTCAAGCTCTGTTCTTCTCCATCTGGCCTAACGATTTCCATGTACAGATTATTTTAAGTCTAGGGAAACTATGTCACCAAGAGGCCATCAATAACACACGTTTTACCCTTCTCCCCTCCCCTCGCACCACCCCCAATCCTTTCACTGAATGTCGGAGGATGAACAGAAGATGATGATGGAGAGCTCCGGACTCCGGCTTCCTTTTCTTGTGGACCAGATTGTTCTGTTGGGTGTGCATCCCCTTCCCATCTCCCACAGCCACCCAGAAATGCGTCGTTTATCTCCTCTCTGCTAGGACAGCCCATTCCCAGCCCTCAACAAAACGAGGGAAGACAAAGTCAACACAGAAAAATGCGCTGTGGCCGTGTGCTCTCGGCCTGTGTTGTGGGGGAAAGGTGAGAGAGAGGCCAACTGTACAAATAACATCCATGCACACTCTCTGCCCTTGATGCCTAATCTGTTATTTTCATCTCAATTCATCAAGGATTATTACAAGCCACTTGTCACTTGAAAGAGGCCTGAGAACATGGAAGAACAGAATTCTCATGGAAGAAATCTTTCCTCTTTTCTATGATTTTTTGATTCCTTGGGTGTGCTCGATAGAGTATGGAGAGGAGGAGAAGAAGGGGGAGAATACAAACCAGAAAGGGAAATTGTTCTATGCTTTGAGGTAATTCACAGACAAAAGTGAATGCCTCACAGAAGAAAGGGCAGTGAGGAAACAAAAAAGTTCTCAAGGCTTTTCCATTTACCATCCTTCACAGATATTTTTATCTAAAAAATAAAGAGGGGAATTGGAGGTAAGAGATAAGATGAAGTTCAGGAAGCCAGGAACAGATTTTAAGATAGTTAAATATTTTACTCAGGAATGGTCATTCTCTTCAAGAAGAAATGGCTGATAAGAAGCTTGTCCTCCAGGGGCACCTGGGTGGCTCAGTGGTTTAAAGCCTCTGCCTTCGGCTCAAGTCATGGTCTCGGGGTCCTGGGATTGGGCCCCGCATCGGGCTCTCTGCTCAGCGGGGAGCCTGCTTCCCCCTCTCTCTCTGCCTGCCTCTCTGCCTACTTGTGATCTCTCTCTCTGCCTGCCTCTCTGCCTATTTGTGATCTCTCTCTCTCTCTCTGTCAAATAAATAAATAAAATCTTTAAAAAAAAAAAAAAAAAGAAGAAGAAGCTTGCCCTCCAGTGTGTGCGGGCACCAGTAGTCCCAGCCCACTCCTCTGAACCCCTGACGGGTGGGAGCCCCTAAGGTGATACACATATATATAATTAAAGGGTGACTATATTTATCAGAAAATAACTTTGTCCTCTTTTAGAAAAGGGATTCTCCAGAAGATTCATTCCAATAGTGAACCCTTTTATGGAGTTCAAAAACAATTTGGTTTTTAAGATATTGACTTATAGGAAATCTTTATATCTACTGTGTAAAGTAAAGCACCTTTATTAATACATATGCTTTATTATGCCATTTTCTTCTTTTCTGCTTTCAGAATGCTAAACATAAGACTGTAAATATACCTTTCACATTTCAGGACCTATTTTGTTTCAAAACACTCAAGTTTCTTTCAACAAATTTGAGCTTGGAAAAGCTATTCTTTCTTTTTAATCTTTACCAGATGTTGTTTATACTACAAGCAATTTTTTTTCAGTACTCCATAATGCAGTTATTGTTTAATTAATGATAAATGTACCATTTCTGGGCTTAACAGAAAAACGACTTAAGCACCAAATGTACTTCTGTATTTTAAATTTACCCGTGCTCTCCAAAGGTGTTAATACATAGGGGATGTCAGCTCTGGATGCAGAACAAGATCCCCCAAACCTGAAGTTCTTTCTAGCCTTGCCCAGTGGCCTCTATCTAGTGAGCTAGTGCAGCTTGAACAGGAAGATAGCCCCTTATTAGCTTCCTGCTGCTTCTTGGCTGAGTCACTAAGTGGCACTGAAACCCCAGGTCGAACACTGCACTGTCTTTGTTTTTTTGTTTTTTCTCTCTCCTTTCATTTGTCTGGTCAGTTGCAAAGTCCTGCATCCCCAACAGTAAGAATCCCCAGCACTTTAAATCTGGGCCGCCTCCTTTACAGAGATGACGCTTAGAGCGGGGGAGGGGGTGTGTGTGTCTGGTGCCCCCCAGAGGTCAATGCTGGGAAGTGCAGCTACTGTCCCATATGCAGATTCTTTACCTTTTTGCTACAAGCATAAGCCACCACACCACTTTCTTATCTGACCACCGCTAAATTACATGCACCACATTAAAGAGCTTAAAAAAAAGAAAAAAGAAAAGAAAGGAAAAGAAAAAAGAGAAGAGAAGAGAAGAGAAGAGAAAAGAAAAGAAAAGAAAAGAAAAGAAAAGAAAAGAAAAGAAAAGAAAAGAAAAAAAATGCTTAAAAGACTGCTAATGAAAAAGCAGGAAAAGAAAACCCTAGAACATTAGTAAGAAGTTATTCAAGCACAGAAAACTGACATCATCTGGGATGTGGAGTTAATTCTTCAGTATAATCTTTTATTAAAGGGGAACTGTGCTTGGAAGGTTGTGCAAAGGAAGTTTTTCTTTTTGAAGCGGCTACAATTGCTCTTTGGAGAATAAAGACAAGAACACATCCTATCTCACATCAGAGAGGACACTGAGGTATCTGCATGTTTTTTACTCTTAAGCTCTTACTAGGTTAAGCATCAATTCCTACCCCCCAAAGCTTTACTGAGGTATACTAGACAAGATAAAGAAATTATCTTAATTGAGCTACAAAGACTTTCAGGTAGGAGGGAATATGAGGAGTATTTTCTGATTCAAAATCTGAATAAACAAAAACAAATGAACCCCATCTCTCTTCCCCCTCTCCTCCCTGCTCTTTCCTGGGCAAATCTATCTGTGAAGGCGAGGGAGCAGCTTCTCTGGACCCAGCTGGAGGGGCAGGCGGCGTGTGGGGTCAGCCAACGAATAAGTGAATGAAAGGGCATGGGAACCAGGGTACATCCCGGCCCTGGCATGCAGCAGGGCAGCCAAGCACAGCGCCACCGTGCCACCCAGCCAGCACTTCTCATTCAAATGTGGACTAGAAACAATAGCTTTCTGGGCTCCACAGACAGAATTGTAACTGGAAAACATAACATCCTTCTGATTCTGCTCAGTCTTGGGAAACCAAACAGTGTCAAAAACCCTGCATAATTAGCAAGCAGCTTTCACTGCTTTGGTGGCATCAGTTTTTAAGGTAGGTGTGAAGCTATGGATTACGGTCTTATAGTGTGTGTTCTGTCAAGGAAAACACAAAACTATCTGCTTTGAAAAGCTTCGGTCTGCAGAGTAAATGACAAACTGAGGCTAATACTGCAATTTATTTAGAAGCCACCAGATGTGGCAGGTAGCCATGAACTTGGGGGCAGTTTAGCCCATGGAAGCCAATGGGTAAGTCTCAAAAGTAAGCAGGTTTTGAAAACTTGTTTTTATTTTAAAGATTTTACTTATTTATTTGTCAGAGAGAGCGAGAGAGAGAGAGGGAGTACATGCAAACACAAGCAGGGGGAGTAGCAGGCAGAAAGAGGAAGCAAGGAGCCTGATGTGGGGCTCAATCCCAGGACCGTGGGATTGTGACCTGAGCCGAAGGCAGATGCTTAACTGACTGAGCCACCCAGCGCCCCTTGTTTTTATTTTAGAAGTCGAAAAAGATGTATATGCATTTATAATTCAGGTAATATTAGATCGGTGCCTTATTACTTAGTCTTCAGGCCTTACAATCTACACATTTAACACAATCTCTATCAAAATACTACCAGCATTTTTCACAGAGCTAGAACAAACAATTCTAAAATTTGGATGGAACCACAAAAGACCCCGAATAGCCAAAGCAATCGTGAAAAAGCAAAGCTGGAGGCATCACAATTCTGCACTTAAAGCCATATTAATCAAAATAGTATGGTATTGGCACAAAAGGAGATACAAAGATCAATGGAACAGAATTGAAAATCCAGAAATAAACCCACAATTATATGGTCAATTAATCTTTAACAAGGCAGGAAAGAATATCCAATGGGAAAAAAGACAGTCTCTTCAACAAATGGTGTTGGGAAAACAGGACAGCAACATGCAAAAGAATGAAACTGGACCACTTCCTTACACTATACCCAAAAATAAATTCGAAATGGATTAAAGACCTAAACATGAGACCTGAAACCATAAAAATTCTAGAAGAGAACACAGGCAGTAACTTTTTTGACATCAGCTGTAGCAACTTCTTTCTAGATTTGAAACTTCTTTCTAGCCATGTCTCCTGAGACAAGGAAAATAAAAGCAAAAATAAACCATTGGGACTACATCAAAATAGAAAGCTTCTGCGCAGCAAAGGAAACAGTGAACAAAATGAAAAGGCAACCTACAGAATGGAAGAAGATATTTGCAAATGCCATACCCAATAAGTGGTTGGTATCCA
>CM052892.1:56527831-56594095 GCA_028534135.1 Potos flavus | reverse complement strand
TGGTTGGTATCCAAAATAAATAAAGAACTTATAAAATTCAATACCCCTAAAAAAGAAACAACAAACAAGCAAAGGGAAAAAGAGAGACAAACCAAGAGACAGACTCTTAATTATAGAGAACAAACTGATGGTTACGAGAGGGGAGGTGGGTGTGGGAAGGGGTGAAATAGGTGATGGGGATTAAGAGTATACTTATCACGAAGAGCCCCAGGTGATATATGGAAGTGTGTATCACCATACTGTACATCTGAAACTAATATAGTACTGTATGTTAACTACCTGGAATTAAAATTAAAATTTAAAATAAAAAAAAGTACCAAGGGGGAAAAAAAAAAAAAAAGAAGAAGAAAAGAAAATACCAGGCTTTCAAGTCCCTGAGAAGCCAAAGCACATTTGGGGAGATCATTTCCCTTTGTACAACCTGTACCACACTTTTATCTTCTGTTTTTGCAACATCTTGTAACTATAGAATTTCCAGGGCTATTTCTGGACAGTCCCAAGAGGTGGAAACATAATTAACAGTGCTCCATATAAAATACAAGTTACGTAGACCATCACACTTTAATTACTCTCAGAATCCAACTCTAATGTAATAGGTATCGAGTTTCTTCTGGAGGAAAACACAGCAGGCCCCTGCTATCTGAGTCCTCCAGATCTCTCCGATACTTCTGCACGGCCTTGTCGCTGCACCAAGATACTGTGCTGCGATAAGTGAGTCAGATGATGCAATCAGGAAGCAGGTTCTTCAGGTTACCCTTGTAATCACTCAGCCACATCACAGGCATATTCCAGCCTGCCTGGTTCTCTGGCACTGTAGACCAGGCTGCCCGAGGAGAGTGGCCCACGCCAATCAGGGGCTTGTAGCTCCGTACTGTAATTACCTCCTTGAACCACAAGGCACAGACAGGTCACATCCTGCCAATGCCACAATAAATTAAACCAAATTAACACCCTCTGGAATCCTCCTTGAACCATAATGGAAGCTCCTTACACACATGAGCCTGATAAATACTTCTGTAGATCAACGGACTTCCAAGCTGTCTGCCTGGGGGACATTAAACTATGAAAGTTGGAGACGGAAGGTGATGTATGCAGCATTCAGTGCGGGTGCCTGCCTCCGGGCTCTCGTATGCTGGGCTAGCCTGTGCTCTCTGAAGCACTCTCAAGCCCGAGGGCCACAAGGAAAAAGGACATGGGGGAGCTTCAGAGAAGAACCACAGGACCAAAGAAAGGCTGCAGAATCAAACCAACTCAGAAAAGCTGACGGAACTGGAATTTCTCTATAGGGACAAGACCTAAAGAAAATTAGTAAGGACCCCGAAAGCAAGGAATAACTCAGTTACTGTATTTTGTCCCTGAAAAAGGACAAGGGAAAACTAAATTACACCATGTACATTTAAGTTAGAAATAGAGATTTACCTGAAAACAAAGGTAATGCTTGGAATGGGCTGCCAGGGACTTCTAAAAGCCTTTGTTCATTCTGAATTTTATTTTAACTATTTTTATGTAAGGTGCATTCCTATTTCTCACCTTACTATGCAACTCTTTTGAATGCTGAGGTCAAGCAGTAATTTTCCCCCAAAACAAAAAACCTCCCGTGCTCTCTCAGTCCTTTGTATCTATCTTCTTCCCTTCCTTTTTTTCCTGTCAAACACTGTAAACGTCCAAATCAGCGGGGTTCAGTTTGTGCCACTCGGCTTGCAGCTACATGGCTACGGGCGACAGCAGCACCATCCACAGCCACCTGGGAGGCCCGAGAACGTGAAGGCAGACAAGAGCCTGTGGAGTAAGGGAGAAGGCCTGGCAGTGCCGGGCAGTCACACAGGGGAGCTGGTGGGGACCTGAAGGAACAATGGGACAGAGGAAGAAGGCAACTGATTCAATTAGGATTCCCTAACACTGCCTCTAATTTTAAAGAGAAAGAAAACAGAAAGTTCCAACTAAATTAAAAAAACCAGAAGGTGTCTGGGAGGTGGGCATTGTGTGAACTCAACCAACCTCAGAGCTCCCCCCTTCCAAGTCTCAGCTCACGTGGGGAGGTAAACACTCTCTCTTGCCCAGTTTTCCTAGCCCCCAACTGAAGATCTGACCGTTCACCATCTCTGAACTAATTTTCTCCACCTGTACAATAGGAAGAAAATCTCTGTGCCCTATGTTCCCCAGGTTATGAAAGCTAATGAGAAAACATGTTAGAAACCACTGAGGTTCTCGTAAAACAGATGCCCAGGGAGCACGGCACCTCCTGTAGTTTTTGACTTGTTTTTTCAGGGTGCTTTGGTCTTTATTCCTGCTCTTACAAAAATGCACATAAATTCCACAGAGTTGCCTCCCACGAAGGGAAAACACCCCTACCGGTCAGGTTCTGAGGACTGCCTGTGAGTCCTGCCATCTGACCCTGGTTTAGGAGATGAAGCCAGTCCATTTGGCCCACTGAGCCCCCAAATTCCCAGGCCTGAGAAGTCCCAAGTACAAGGGAGGGCAGGTGAGCCACCACATGGAGGGAGGGTTCAAGGCCAGAAGGCTTACACCAAGAGAAAACTTACAGAATTCTTAGTCGTTTTGTTGTTTTAACCTTTCTTCCAGGGTTTGGTTTTATACCTCCTCTCATTTGTAAGGTCTTCATTTTTTAAAACTTACTTTTCATGTGGAAATAAGAAATACTGTTTTAAAACAGTGCGCCTTAATATCCACTCTCGTGCGTATGCCCTATAAGATCAGCACGGATCCAGTAAATCTCACACCTCTTCCTGTTTTCAAGACATGCTCCAACTATGCAGAAAAGCCCCCAGTGTGGGGTATTTCTATAATAGAATGCATACACACGATTATTTTAAAAGGTGCCAACTGCTCTCTTGTTTACATTTCCCCTTGCTTTGACAAAAAGAGATGATACCCAGCATCCTCTTTAAGGATTTTTCTCCTCATCAAAGCCGAGCACGTACCAGTAATGAATCTTTCAAAAAGCACTCGATCCTTCTCAGGAAATTTCTCGCACTGGAGATAAGCTTTTCAAAAAGATGCAGTGTTGCTTTTTCAAGGCTGGGAAGGTGCCGAAGCCAGAGGCAGACTACAGCTGACGTGGGCAGAGAAATCTTCTTCCTTTCAGAAAGAATAAACAAAATTTTAAACAGAAATGGGTTACTAAGAAAATAAGATTGAGAGAGATCAAAATGCAGTAACGAGTCCACTTTGTGAATCTTCTTTTCAACATGGTCGTACAGCAGTTAATATTTACAGTAATCAATGAATATTTACCAAGTGTCCGTTTGCAAAATAAAGGGAATCTGCTTCCAATTCAACTCAAGAAATTAGAGAAATGGCCAGAGTAAGAAATGCTTTCCAAAAGGAAAAACAAGCAGTAGTGATGGAAGTGTTAGTGATAGAAGATTCCTGATAAAGAATAAGATGGAAAAAGGCCTTGAAGTATCCAGTTCCGAATTTAAGAAATAGTTACGTTTGAATGTACATCGTAAGGATTTAAAGTATGTAAGCAGACCTGGGTTTGAGTCCCATAGCCACCCCCCACTAACTCGGTGGCCTTGGGAATTACTTAACCTCTAAACCTCAGTGTACTCCTCTGTCAAGTGGGCCTACCTCCCTCACCGTGTTCTCAGAAGGCTCAAATGCAATAATAATACATGCACGGAGATTAGGATAGTGCTTGACATCTAGTAAGTATTCAGTGACTGCATTTGTGAATCTGTTGCTCGAAAGTTAAAAAATATTTTCCTTTAATAACAATTTCAAAAATGGTGGTTATGGCCTGGTAGATCCATAGCTGATCCCTACCACGATACTCTATGGGCCCCCAGTTATTTTGTGTAGCTATGTTTCCACAGGAGAATGTGTTTGGAGGTTCCTCCTGAGTCAGATCAGTGAACCAGGGGTTCTACCCCCTCTCCTGGGAGGTAGCATGAGGGCACATCTAATTCTGATCCACTGGTGGCTCTGGGACAGAAGTAGGGCTATTGCCACAGGGCCCTCCCTATGAACACGAGGCCTGTTTTGGCCTAGTGAGACTTCTCTTTCTTCTTTCAGCCCAGCTCTTCCAAAGCCTCCCTCCCTCTTCACCTGTGGCACCACTGACAGCAGAGTGCTTTCCAGGTTCTGCCCAAGATGTTTACTGCCTTTACTAAGAAAAATAAAAGCTGAGGGCACAAAGACTCCCTATTACCCAAAAACCCCTTCAGGCTTTCCCTTCACCATTGCTTCTGGGCCATTTCTCTGCAGGAGCTGGCATGAAGCCCAGAGCATGGGTGCAGGGGCAGGAAATGAATAGGCGAGTCACAGTGCAATTTCTCGTGATTTCTCTTTTTTCTTCTCCCTCAGCATAACTCCTGTAGACCTTTGTCTTGGATTAACTCTGGGGCAAGGCTAGACAAAGCTGAAGTGCTAGAAGGACTCTCACAGAAGCAGGCAGAGTACAGGACAAAGGGCAGGAGGGAGGCCCCTCTGACCCTCTTTCTCATCTCACATTCTCACCCTGAGCTGTGACTCTTCTGGGAAGTCTTGCAGGACCCCTTTCCCTCACCTCCTCACACCTGGCCATGGGGGTCCCCCTCCTGCTTCACCTGGCACATCTGGGGGCCACGCTATGGATGTCCTTTCTTGTGCCACTGGGGCTTTGGGCTGCAATTCCCATGCCACTTCCCCTCTCATCCTGGATGACAAGGAGCTGGTGGGCATCTATGCAAGGAAGAGGGGCACTTTCTGTGTGGCATTCAAAGTGCCAAGCTCAGGCCAAGCAACTGGGAACAAAACAGACCTAGTCTGTACCCATAGCACTTGGGGCCCAGTGGGAGGTACACGTACACACACCAAATTGAGGAAAAGGCAATGAAGGAAAAGGATAGGCTGAGGTAAAACAGAGTAACAGAAGGGGCCCGACTTAGACTGGGTGGTCAGGACGGCCTCTCCAGCTGAGTTGAGATTAGCTAGGTGAAGAGTAGCCAGAAGGGCATTCCAGCAGAGGGAATGGCAGCCGTGATGGTCCTGACACAGGGAAGAGCAAGGTCAGAAGGAGAGAGAAACCCCAGACAGCGAAGGTGAGGTGGCTTGTAAGGCTTTGGGACTCTATTCAGTGATTATTCTGGTCTGAAGGACTTTACACATAGGAGTGCCAGGATGTGGTTTATAGTCAAAGATCAGTCCGGCTGCAGCAGGGAGGACTGAGCGTGGGCCTAGAATGGGTGTGGGGAGCCCAGGAGCCCAGGGTAGCTGGCACCGGTGTGACCTGGGCAGCAGTGGAGGGGTGAAGGGCACTGGCACGTACTTCGGCAATAACATCCGAAGGAACTGGCAAGGAATGTGATGAGAGGCGGTGAAGGTGAGGTAGGAATCAAGGCTGCCCAGGTTTCCTGAGCAACTAAGTTGGATGGAAAGAAGGAAAGATCAGATCTGTGAAGCATTTACTAAGAGCTCAGTTTGGGTGTGGGAATTTAGAACGTCTGAGGTGTACTCAAAAAGAAGGATAAAATAGGTCCTTGAATATCCAAGTTGGAAGTTGGGGGGGAGAGGCCTGGGCTAAAGATCTACATTAAGGAACCATCAGCCAGCATAGAGCGGCATAGGAATGGAGAACCCCAAGAGAGAGAGGTCTGCGTGGGGAAAGAAGAGGGCCCAGGTCTGCGCCTGAGTAGTACCAACAGGCAGATGAAGACGGAGAAGAAGATGGAGGAGGCAGGAGACACACCAGCAGGGAACAATGTCACCAAGAAGAGAAGGAAGGCCTGGCTCTGACCAGCACTGCTGAGACTGAGGACGTGGGGCGGGAACCACACCCAACTGGGCAGGCCCTTTGTCACTTCCCCAAGGACATGGTTTTGATAGCGTGACAGAAGCCAAGGGCAGTCAATGAGGAGAGAAGGTGGAAGTGCAGCCATTATTGGAGACAGGTCTTCAGAGGGACAGCTGTGATGGGAGCGACAGCAGAAGGCTGCACAGGGGTGGCGGTGTGCGGGGCAGTATGGCTGACTGGTGAGCCAGAGGCAGAGGAGCGAGAGAGGCCGAAGGCCTGGTAGCTGCCATTTATTATTCGCTTACCTGAAACCATGCTAAGCATTTTACTTGTATTTCAAACCTGCAAAACAGGTACCTTAATTATTCTTATTTTATAGACAAGGCATCTGAGGTCAGAGAGGGACCGCGGACTTACAGCTACGATCCGAACCCAGGAGGTCTGATCCCGGAGCTGGTTGTACACCTTGGGTAATCTGTGAGTTTCTCCACTCTGTGGACTGGAGAGTGGAGGGTGCTGCTCAGAAGAGGGGCCCTGGCCCAGGGGAGTGAGCAGACGGCCTTCCTGGGTAAGCGAGATGCCTGGACCCTGTGTTCACTCCCTTCAGTGTTTGGGGAGGTCTTTTCAAAGTCTAGGCTGTCAGCCAGTTTTAGTCACATAAATAGACCCTTGGGAGAGGTTTCCGTCCAGCTTTCTACAGAAGAACATCCCTGGACAGGGACGAGGGTTATCTGTGGCCTCTGTCATGAACCAGAAAGCCCCCAGAGGCTGGAGCACTCTGAGCAGCAGAGGGAACTTGGTTGCTCAGTGGCTCCTCCCTTCCCAAACAGCAGGGACGTCTTCTGATCTGCATTCACCACATGTTATTTTTTTTTCAGGATCCATATAATATAACTATGTATGTCATTAGAGAAGTTTCTCACTTCAGTGAGAGTTCTTCATGCAGCACCATTCCCAGGACCTCTGAGCAGCCGTGTGCATCAAGTGTGACTTTTACCTAATGGTCAAGTGGCCGAGTGATGCCTGGCAGCACAAAGGTATGAGCTGTGGAGAATGAGCAGTATAAAAAGGAAGTATAAAAAGTATAAAAGGAAGTATAAAAAGGAGTATAAGTACAAGTATAAAAAGGAAGCTAGTGTAAAATGGTAGTTCCATCAAATATCTGAAATAAAAGATATTGCTTAGTTAAAAATTTACATAAGATCTACAAAATTATATATTCAAGTCAGTAAGTACATAATATTTTTGTCCTATTCTCAGACACAGTTCTATTCTCTGTACTGTATTTTGGGCTCCGGGAGGCTCAGTTGGTTAGTGGCTGCCTTCAGCTTAGGTCATGATCCCAGGGTCCCAGGATCAAGCCCGGCATCTGGCTCCTTGCTCAGTGGGGAGCCTGCTTCTCCCTCTGCCTGCTGCTCCCCCTGCTTGTGTTTGCTCTCTTCCCCCTCGCCTCCCCCCGTGTCAAATAAATAAATAAAATATTTTTTAAAAAAATAGAAAATATGTATGTTAACAATTATCTTTTTATCACCTTTACTCAGAGTATACTCTATTATGTGCTGTGATTAAATTTATGAACCCACATTTAGTATTTGAACAAAACAATCTATTTTGCTCTAAAACATCAAAAATTTAACTCTTTATAATCAGTACTGGTGATGAAGAAATCACCAAAACAATATGATCTTAATATACTTGCGTAACAGAATTTGGACCAACACATTCATATTATGTAAAACGTTCTAAAACTGTATCAGGTTGGTTTTGAAATAAAAAAGGCAAATTACATTCTATGTCAATTATATCTCAATAAAACCGGGGGCTGGAGAGAGGCAAATTATGAAAGAAGAACGCAAATGGCCAAGAAAAATATGCAGATTTTCAACCTTATTAAGAGTAAAGAAAGGTAAACTAATACAGCTATCATTTTCCTCCTCACACATTGGTGAAGATTTAGGACAACATTCAATGCTGAAGTAGGTACAGGGAACATATGTTCTCAGAGGTGAGAGGGAATGGCTCTGCTCTTTTGGTCATGCATACCGCCTAACGAGTTGTAAAACAGATACCATCCTGTCCTTCAGAACCATACTTTGGTCGATCTGCCTGGCAGAAATACAAGAATCAGCTGTAGCAATATTATAAAAACAAAATTAAAAGCAACTTGAATGCACCTATTGGCAAGTAGCTGAACAAATTAAGGCCCTTTCATATCAGGGAATATGGTCCTATTTTATAAAAATGAGCTGAATTTATATCTCTCGAGGGGTAGCCAAGATGTATTGGTTAAAAAACAGGTTCCAGAATCATGTGTATGGTGTGATGCTGTATTCGGGTTTTGTTTTTAAAAATACTTAAAAAAAAGGGAAAAAATTGATTTATATAGATTCCTATGTTTACAAGAATATAAGGTATCGTTATCAGAACTACTAGAGGGTGATGATGAGAGGATAATTAACATTTTCTGTATATATTTCTGTGTTGTATCGTTTGACCTGATAAAATGAATATATATTTCTGTGAAAACTTAAAGAACCAATAAAGTCACAGAAGATAAAAATGTTTTAAGGGACACTGAAAAATTTCATTCTACTGAACATGTGTTAGTCATAGAAACACTAAGGCTGTCTGTCCTTTTTCTATGCTAACTATACTTATGTCATCTATCTAGCCTAGACACTGATCAAAACTTGGCTCTCCCAAATTCCTAGCTAATAATCATGGGAAGTTTTCTGCATTATAGCTATGTTTTAGGAAAATGAGATTAGGTGTTTGGGACTTATGTGTAATACACTAAAAGTTTCTCATTTAAGGGGTGCCTGGGTGGCTCAGTCGTTAAGCGTCTGCCTTTGGCTCAGGTCATGACCCTAGGGTCCTGGGATCGAGCCACGCATCAGGTTCCCTGCTCAGTGGGAAGCTTGTTTCCCTCTCTCCCACTCCCCCTGCTTGTGTTCCCTCTCTTGCTGTGTCTCTGTCTGTCAATAAATAAATAAAATCTTAAAAAAAAAAAAGTTTCTCATTTTAAAATAGGAGGAATGGGCTAACAGTCAGTACTTTCCTGTAGAACATCTGATTGTTTTTTTTTTTTTTAAGATTTATTTATTTATTTGAGAGAGAGAGAGAGAGAGAACATGTGTGTGTGATAGGGGCAGCGGGGAGGGAGGAGTGGAGGGAGAGAATCTTCAAGCAGACTCTCAGCTGAGTGGAGAGCCTGCATGCAGCTTGATCCCACGACTCATGAGATCACGACCTGAGCCGAAACCAAAAATTGGACACCCAACCCACTGAGCCACCCAGGTGCCCCAAACATCTGAGTCCTAGTAACAATTTCTGACACAAAGCAGGAGAAGCCTGACAGGACACTGTGTGTCTAACATCTCCTGCTATTGGAGTCTACTCGATAAATGCCTCCTTGGCATTTAGAAAACTGTACTTTGTTTTTCCAAAATACTGAGGCTGTTGTTTGCCCCATCTTTTCCAAAAATAGGCAGTACATAAAGAAATTGGTTTGAGTGCTTAATAAATAATTTTGGCTCCAACTTTTTTTTTTACAGCTCCAATAAAAACAGAATGTGGAATTCAATTCTTTGCAAGAACAGTTCCTAATGAGGGCAGTGCCTGTCGGTAGGGAATGTCAGAGAGGTAAAGGGAAGGAAGAAGTTTCCTCACTCAAGACAAACATAGGCAGTATTCCACCTTTCCAAACCAGAAAGAGATCAGGGCTGTTTGGGTTGCCAGAGAAGCCCACAAAAATTGGGATCAGCTTTTCTGGAGAAGTACTTAATTCCAAGGAATTGAAAAGCATACTCTCTATTATATCCCAAAGGATATAATACTTATTTCCATGTATTCCATAATATGTATTTCCATGAAAAGTTGATTTAAGAAGTAAAACAAATTTGAGGACTATGCCATCATCGCCACTTACATGTTCAAAGAAATCACTTTTCAAAACAAAGAGCAGCAGCACCAAGCAAAGGAAATGCCCAAACCCAAACATACTGGAATGTCTATTACAAATCAGAATCAGCAGGTTTTTATTTGAAAAGTAAACTTTTTCAATGACTAATTTTGTGACCATATCTTATTAAAGTTTAAAAAAAAAGGATCTCAGGAAGTCTCAATAAATGGACAAATAGAGTTTTAGTTACTACTACTCTTCTTTGCTACCTTTCTGTCCTTGGTATTACACTAGCCTTACTTCATTTATAGACGTTCGCCTATATCATTTGACAACACTTGAAGCCTGATTTTTCAGATCTGAGCTAAAAAAGTACAGAACCAGAAGCTTGGAAAAAGGTCAGCCTTTTCTTACAATTTATTTTCTTTACTCCAAAGGTAAGCACCTTTGGAGGCTGTATTAGTTCTTTCACCAACAAGATTTTTTTTAAAACTTTAATAGGGAATAAAATATATATATTATACATATATATATGTATGTGTAATATATATATTTTAGTATAGTTCAGCAAAAGGAATTTAGCTTACATTTGGCCTTAGCTCAGTAATATTTCCATTAGAAGGAAAAGACGTAAGCTTGAGAAAACCCTAATAAAACATTATAAAAAATGATACAATTACTAAAGTCAACAGTAATAGCAACATGTGAACAGTTACTGAGCATTTATTCTGGGTGTGAGGCACCATGCTAACCATATTACAGACATGAGACCCATTTAAATACATTTCAGTGTGCCCTGTGACTGTTTCCCCACCACAGTTATAAAAAGGCAGCCCCCTGTGAGCTCTCCGAAGTGTTTTGGTGAAGATTATGGACGGTCACACCATGAGGCCAGTTGGTTGGTCAGTCCTGCATCCATTCTTCCTTTCATTTGTTCAGTTGACTCATTCATTCTAGTATGTAGAAAAAACTCTCCACCCGGTCATGAAACTCCTCAATATTTTTGAAGCAATGGATTTAGATTTACCTTAGAGGCCATGTCGTATTGAATTACTTCTACTCCACAGACCCCTGGAAGGATTTCAGCAGCCCTCCCAGAAAGGCTGTATGCAGCCAGCAGCCTGCATGGCTGTGAGGGCAACTCCAGGAACAGACCTGAGACGTTAGGTTTGACATTTAGGCCAAGAAATTAAAGATTTCCTCTAGGTTATCTAAGCTGCAGAGGGGCGCAAGAATCTGCTGTTTAAAAGAAGACAGGCAGCCCTTTTCTGAAAATACATGACTGTATTTGGAAGCCAAGGCCACAGACACCTAGCCAAGAGTAAAACAGATGAAATTCCACTAGTGTATTGTGGTAGGCAAATAGCTGGAAGTCTAAACACAGGGCAGGGCGTGCTGGTCAAAGAAAGCATGTGGTTTCTAAATGACCACAGAGCACATTTGGGGAACTGCTCAAGGGGCTAGGGGGAGAGCCGTGTTGGGGGTGGGGGTGGTAATTTGCACTGACTGACTGAATCAGCCTCCCCATGTCAACATGTGGCTGGGATGCTCCGTCCATGGGCAAGTGTCCATGGAAAGGAGCCAGCCCTTACGCCACTACTTGGGGAACTTGCTGAGCTGAAGCCATAGGAATTGGACAAGTTGAAGGCCACCCAGCATTTCTGGACCGCCTGTCCCCTATGGATTAGCAGACTTAATTTTCCAAACCAAATAAATTTTATTAGTTGCTGAGGGAGAACATGTTATCAGAAGTAAAATAAACAGCAAAGGAGTTCAGGCCTACCCATGAAGCCACTGCACTCAGCTTTCTGTCTGAGCACTGTGGCTGGAGCAAAAGTAGCTATTTTCTGAGCAAGTCTCTTCCTCACCAGTAATTTCTGAAACAGTTTTGAGAGGTTTCACAGGGGATGCCAAGGGGCGTTCTCCTCCCATTTCCCTTTAATTCAAGTCTTGCTGAAAAAGGCTGGAAGCACAGGTTGCTAAGACCTTATAATTTGATGAAATGTATTACTAAATAAATCAGAAATAGAGCTGCAATGGTGAAAGGCAAAGAGCATTTTACTTAAAAGTAAATACTTTGAAAAACTGCTTTGGAGTATGGACAATGAAAGTTGGTAGGGTAAGCCACTAGAACCTGAAGTATGTACTCAGGTAAATGATGTGAAGCACATTTATCACATTATACAGACTTTTAAATTGATTATTACTCAGTATCTTACATAAATAACAAATATAACTGATCAGACTCCTCAGGAAATTCAGACTTATTGGGTAAACTGTGACAGGTTTACAGTAGGTAGAAAAAGACTGTATTTTTTAACCATGAGAATTCGGTTTTGACTTTTTTCAACATCAAATAATTTAACCTATTTTTTTCTAAATCTTACTTTAACAAATTCCTGTATTATAACATTCCATGTAAAATGAAATTAAAATTTACATTCTTACATTAATTTTTAAGAGTTATATGTGAAAAATAGCAAATACCCTACTGGTAATTACTTCCTCTGAGCTAAATGAAAGAATAATGGTGATTTTGAGATGTTCATTTTCCAAATGCAACGATATAATAAAAATCAATTTAAAGATGGGGAGAAGATACGCTTATTACAGAAAAAAAATCCAAAAATAAAAACCAACCCCAAATATAATAAAAAAACCAACCCCAAATATAATAAAAACCTTAGAAGTCAAAAAAATGTCTAAAACCTATATACGTGGAAACATGTAAAACACTCCTTTAAGATCAAAAAGTAAACCTGAACAAATGGAAAGATCTAAGTGTTCCTGGACGGGTGGGCACAAAGCCTTCATGTCAGAAAGAGCCAGTTCTCTCTCGGTTAACCTATTTCACATGAGCCTCCCCCAAACGACATTAGCTATCTTTCCTGAAGCTAGACACAATGGTTTCTAAGTTTATTTAATAGATAAAACAAGCAAGAATTGCCAGAAAAACCCTGAAAAGTTAGAGAAATGAGATAGAACTAGTTTTATTTTTGTATTAGGTGTATTTGAAAGGCTCCATCATTAAAACAAAGTGGTACTGGCACGTGAATATACAACAGGCAAAAAACAAACAAACAAACAAAAAACAACCCATAGAACAGAAAAAAAACAAAACGTCTGTTTTGCATACAGAAGTTGAAAGCATGATTAAGAGGGCAAGGGGTTTGCACCCTTTATCACACTTGAGATGGCAGAATACTCTGTAATCTGAGAGTAGGGTAAAGCAACCGTATTACTTCAACAAATACTTTGCAAAACCAAAACAAAGAGAAATTGGGAACCTACAGATTGAAAGAGACTTTTGAACCTATCAGCCAAATGCAACGTGTGGACTTTGGACTCTGATTCCAAAAGAACCAACTGTAAAAAAAAATTTCTGAGACAACCAAGAGAATTTACTGTCTGACTAAATACGTGATGGTGCTAAGGAATCAGTATCAATTTTTAAATATAATAATGCTATTGTAGTTATATATATTTTCAAATACACTGTATAGAGACCTCCAATTTCCTGTTACACATGAAAGGAGCTTGGAAGTCACCACTCTATCTTAAACAAGTACAAAGCAGAACACACTGCAAAATCAACAACTCTTCTTGTATCCTTAAGAAAGGGTAGGACATAGGACAAACCTTGGCCCCCAAGACTGAAAAGGCAGATAAGCAAATACAAGAAATCGTGACTTACTGAAGTAGAGATCTACAAGTAGAAACCGCCTTAGGAACCATTGCCAGGTAGGAAAACCTGAACTGTAATTAGTGAATGGCTGGAGGCTTAGTGTGGACAACTCTGAGAGTTAAAAACTCCAGTGGGATCCAGTTATGGAGGGTCCCCACAATATTATGAAATTTGCCTCCAGGAGCTTAACCAGGTTCGCACAGTAAACACTGGGAGTAAATCTACTTCTGCTTTAGGTTTTGAATATGATAGAGCGCTCCATTCTTAACAAGGTCTGCCCTCAAGGAAAACTAGTTTACCAGAGCCTAACCTCATGTCGTATTCTCAGAGCCTAACAGATCTGTGAGAAGGCAAATAACCAATTCCAGCCAGCTCTGGGCACCTGTCCTAAGTAAGGGGAAGAAAAAACTGAGAAACCTGTGTGAAGTTCACAGCTCAGAGGCATAAGCTCACTAAAGGACCGAGACCTAATTATAAGATCACAGAACACTTCCCCCTCTCATAAGTCACCACCAAACTACAAAAGCCTATTTACAGCAGTTTTGTTACCCAGTACATCGTCTCTAGCTATCAAGAAAACAGTGACAAAGCATATCAAAATGAAACAAACCCCCACAATTTTTTTTTAAAGATTTCATTTATTTGACAGAGAGAGATCACAAGTAGGCAGAGAGGCAGGCAGAGAGAGAGGGGGAAGCAAGCTCCCTGCTGAGCAGAGAGCCTAATGCGGGGCTCGATCCCAGGACCCTGAGATCATGACCTGAGCCGAAGGCAGAGGCTTTAACCCACTGAGCCACCCAGGCCACCCTAAACACCCACAATTTTAAGAGACTGAGCAATAACCAGAACCAGGCACACAGAGATGTTAGAATTATCAGACTTGGAATTAAACACAACTACGATTAATATGCTGAGCCCTAATAGCATGCAAGAACAGATGGGCAATGTAAGCAGAAATGGGAATCTTAAAAAAACAAAGAGAAATACTAGAGATCAAAGCCACTATAACAGAAATGAAGAATGCCTTTAGTGGGCTAAACCATAGACTGGCTGAGGAAAGAATGTCTGAGCTAGAGGATATATCCACGGGAATCCTGAAAACCAAAAAGAAAAAAAAAAAGACTGAAAAAACAGAACAGAGTGTCTAAGGAATGTGGGACAACTATAAAAGACGTAACATACATGTAGTGGGTGTACTAGGAGAAGAGGGAGAGAGAAAAAAATTTTTTTTTGAAAACGGTGACTAAGAATTTTCCTAAATTAATGTCAGATACCAAATTACAATTCCAGGAAGCCCAGAGAACACCAAGTGGGATAAATGACAAAAGACTACACCTAAGCATATCATTTTGGAACTACAAAAAAATCAAACATAAGGAAAAAATCCTGAAAGAAGCCAGAGGGAAAATACAACATCTAAATATATATATATATATATATTTACTTACCTATTTATTTATTTATTTAGAGAGGGAGAGCATAAGTGGGAGGAGGGGCAGAGGGAGAGAGAGTCTTCAAGCAGACTCCCCCTGAGTGTGGAGCCCCACACAGGGCTTGATCTCACTACCCTGAGATCATGACCTGAGCAAAAACAAAGAGTAAGACGCTTAATCAACTGAGCCACCCAGGTGCCCCTACATCTTAATTATAGAGAAAAGAGATAGGATTATATCCAACTGCTCAGAAACCATGCAAGCAGGAAAAGAGTGGAATGAAATACTTAAAGTGTTGAAAGGAAAAAAAAAATACACCATCTAAAATTCTATACCCTATGAAATTATTCTTCCAAAGTGAAGGAGAAACAAAGACTTTTTCAGAAAAACAAAAATTGAGTTTTGTTCCAGTAGACCTACCCTGTAAAAAAATTAAAGGAAGTTCTTTAGAGAGAAGAAAAATAACATAGGTCAGATACTCAGATCTACATAAGGAACATCAAAGAAAAAATAATGAAAGCAAAATAAGAACTTTTATTTTTCCTATTCTTAACTGATATAACAGAAAATAGACCGTTCAAATAATAATAAATAGGAACAATGTACTCAATTATGTATGTTTATGTGTTTATATATGCTTAGGGTGCTTACATATAAGTGAAATGAAAGATATAAGAGACAGAAAGGAGGTATTAGGATTATTTTGTTATTTAAAGGTATAGTGGCGCCTGGGTGGCTCGGTCAGTTGAGTGTCCAACTCTTGGTTTCAGCTAGGATTGTGATCTTGGGGTCATGAGATCCACCCCAAAGCTGGACTCCGTGCTCAGTGTGGAGTCTGCTTGTCCCTCTCCCTTCACCCACTTGCATTCTCTCTCTCTCAAGTAAATAAATAAAATCCTTAAAAAAGAAGGTACTCGCTATTTGTGAAGAGATATAATATTATGTGAAAGTAGATTTGGATTAGCTATAAATGTACATTGTAAAATCTAGGGTAATTACTAAAAAAGGTAAAAAAAAGTGTAGTGAATAGGCTAAGAAAGAAGGTAAGAGAATGGTATCGTGTTAAATGTTCAATTAAAATCACAAAAGGCAGAGAAAGAGTGGAAGACAAAAAGAGGAACAAATAACAAAAGTAACAAATAAAAAACAGTAAGGAATATAATAGATATTAATACAACTATGTTAATAATCACTTTGAACCTCAATAGTCTAAATGCACCAATTAAAAGATAGACTGACAGAGTAGGTCAAAAAACAAAATCCAACTATAGTTTGTCTACAAGAAACCAACTTTAAGTATAAAGAAACATACAGATCAAAACTAGTGGATGGAGAAAAATATACCATGCTAACACTAATCAAAAGAAAGCAGGAGTAGCTATATTAATTTCAGACACAGTAGGCTTCAGATCTAGCAGAGTTATCAGGAATAAAGAAATTCATTACATATTGATAAAGGCGTAAATTCTCCAAGAAGATATAATAATCTTCAACTTGTATGCACTTAATCATGGAGTATAAAATTATACGAGGAAAAAGTAACAGCATTGCAAAGTAGATGAATCCACTATCATAGCCAAAGACTTCAACATCCCTCTATCAGAAACAGCTGATCTGATTCAGCAGACAGAAAATCTAAGGACACAGCTGAACTAACATCATCATCAATCAACTGTATATCAACTGTATATATTGCCACTTGTAGTATATGTCATCCAAACACAGCAGAATATGCATTCTTCTTAAGTTCACATGGAACATTCACCACATTCTGGGCTACAGAACACACCTTCACGAGGTGCCTGGATGGCTCAGTCAGGTAAGCATCCAACTCTTGATTTCAGCTCAGGTCATGATCTCAGGATTGTGAGATCGAGCCCCACAGCTCTGCACTCAGTGTGGAGCCTGCTTGGGTTTCTCTCTCTCCATTTCCCTATGTCCCTCACCTCCCTGATCATTCTCTCTCTAAAAAACAAGCAACCACCCCCCACCCGCCCAAACCTAAATAAATAAAACACATCCTCACAAATATAAATGAATAGAAATCACACAATGTCTGCTTTCAGATCACAATTCAATCATAAACTAGGAATCAGTAACAGAAAGATAACTCGAAAATCCCAAATTATGTAAAGATTCAACAACACACTTCTAAGTAACACATGGATCAAGTAAGAAACCTCAAGAGAAATTTAAAATTATTTTGAACTAAATGAAAATGAAGGCAAAATTAATCAAAATCTGTGGGATGTAACAAAAGTAGTGTTTAGAGGAAAATTTATAGCACTAAATACATACTCAGAAAATCAGCAATATCTAAGATCAATAACCTAAGTTTCCACCTCAGGGAGGTATTTAGAAAAAGAAAAGCAAATTAAATCCAAAGTAAACAGAAGAAAAGAAAAAGTAATAATTAAAACATAAATCAATGAAACAGAAAATAAAAAATCAACAGAAAAATCAGTAAAACCAGAAGCTGGTTCTTGGAATTGATCAATAAAATCAGTTAAGTCTCTATCCAAGCTATCTTAAAAAAAAGAGAGAGAACAGAAATTACTGATATCAGAAATGAAAGAGGAGACATCATTATAGATCCTATGGACATTAAGAGGATAATAAAGGAACTGTATGAACAACTCTCTTGCCAATGAATTTGATAACCTAAATGAAATGGACTACTTCCTTGAAAGATAACATTCTAACAGAACTCACATAAGAAGAAACAGGCTGAGTAGGCCTATACCTATTAAAGAAATTAAACGAACATTTAATAACCTTTCAAAAAAGAAAAGCACCAGGCCCTGCTGAATTCTACTAGACATTCAGGGAAGAAATTATACCAATTCTCTACAATGTCTTTCAGAGAACAGCAGAGGAAATACTTCCTAACTCATTTTCTGAGGCCAGAAATACACTAATACCAAAAGCAGGCAATGACATTATGAGAGAACGTAGAGATCAAAAACAAACAAAACAAACCTCAGAGACCAGTATCTCTGATTAACATAGAAGTAAAAATCCTCAACTAAATATTAGCAAATTGAATCCAACAATGTATAAAAAGAATTATATTATACATCACGACCAAGTCGAATTGGTCATAGGTATGCATGGCTG
Organism: Potos flavus; assembly: GCA_028534135.1. Lineage (NCBI taxonomy): Eukaryota > Metazoa > Chordata > Mammalia > Carnivora > Procyonidae > Potos > Potos flavus. Next base: position 56,576,222 of record CM052892.1, on the reverse strand, counting down.
ATTTAACTTTTGAAAATGAGTTAATATAATCAGTCACATTAACAGGCTAAAAAAGAAAAGTCATGTGATCTTATCAATAGGCGCAGAAAAAGTATTTGATAAAATCCAAACCAATTCAATACAAAAACTCAGTAAACTAGAATAGAGGACAATTTTATCAAATTGATAAAGAATATCTTCAAAAACCTAACAAGAATATTGTTGGTTTTTTTTAAAGATTTTTATTTATTTATTTGAGAGAGAGAGAGACAGTGAGAGAGGGAACACAAGCAGGGAAAGTGTGAGAGGGAGCAGCCTGATGGACTCCAGGATTATGACGCGAGCCTGAGCAGAAGGCAGACGCTCAACGACTGAGCTGCCGAGGCACTCCAAATTAATATTGTTAAAATATCCACAAAGCAATCTATAAATTCAATGCAATTGCTATCAAAATTTCAATGGCAGTTTTCACAGAAATAAAACAAACAATCCTAAAATTTAAAATTTAAAACTTATATGGAACCACGAAAGTCCCCAAAGAGCCAAAGTAATCTTGAGAGAGAACAAAGCTGGAGTCATTATGCTCCCTGATTTCAAACTATTTTACAAAGCTATAGTAATTAAAATAGTATGGTATTAGCATAAAAACAGGCATACAGATCAATGTAATAGAACAGAGAGCCCCAAAATAAAGCTATGCATATATGGTCATTCTATGACAAAGGAGCCAAAAATATAAAATGGGGAGAGGACAGTCTCTTCAATAACAACTTGGGAAAGAACTAGGAAAATAATACTAAAAGCTGTATGGAACCACAAAAGACCCTAAAAAGCCAAAGCAATCATGAGAAAGAACAACAAAGTTAGAGATATCACAATCCCAGATTTCAAGATATACTACAAAGCTATAGTAATCAAAACACTATGGTACTAGCACAAAAACAGACACATAGATCAGTGGAACAAAATAGAGAGCCCAGAAAGAAACCCATGCTTATATGGTCAATTAATCTGACAAAGGAGACAAGAATATACAATAAGTAAAAGACATTCTCTTCAACAAGTGGTGCTGAGAAAACTGGACAGCTATATGCAGAAGAATGAAAACAAACAACTTTCTTGTACCATGCATAAAAATAAACTCAAATGGATTAAAGACCTAACTGTGAGACCTAAAACCACAAAACTCCTAAAAGAAAGCATAGGCATGGGGTACCTGAGTGGCTCAGTCAGTTAAGCTCCCTTCAGCTCAGGTCATGATCCCATGGTTCTGGGATCAAGCCCTGCATCAAGCCCCGCATTGGGCTTTCTGCTCAGCAGGGCGCCTGCTTCTCCCTCTTCCTCTGCCTGCCGCTCCCTCTACTTGTGCGCGCGCGCTCTCTCTGTCAAATAAATAAACAAAATTTAAAAAAAAAGAAAGAAAGAAACACAGGCAGTAATCTCTTGGACATCAGGCTCAGCCACATTTTTACAGATATGTCTCCTTGGGCAAGGGAAACAAAAGCAAAAATAAACTATTGGGACTATACAAAAATAAAAAGCTTTTGCAGAGCAAAATAAAAACACAACCTGCTGAATGGGAGAAGATATTTGCAAACGATATATCTGGTAAGGGGCTAATATCCAAAATATATAAAGAATTTCTACAACTCAACACACACACACACATGCACACATACATACCCCCCACACATACATCTCACAAATAGTCCAATTAAAAAATGGGCAGAGAACCTGAATGGACATTTTCCAAAAAAGACAGATGGCAAATAAATAACTGAAAAGATGCTCAACATCACTGATTATCAGGGAAATGCAAATCAAAACCACAATGAGATATCACCTTACACTTGTCCAAATAGCCAGAGTCAGAAGGACAACAAATATCAAGTGTTGGTGAGGATGTGGAGAAAAGGGAAACCTGTGCACTGTTGGTGGGAATGTATATTTGTGTAGCCATCATGGAAATTAAAACTATCCTATGATCCAGCAATCCCATTTCTGGGTATACATCCAAAGGAAATGAAAATAGGATGTCAAAAAGATATCTGTACTCCCATGTGCACTGCAGCATTCACAATAGTCAAGATATGGAAACAACCTAAGTGTTTATAAGTAGATGAATGGATAAAGAAGATGTGATGTATTTATATAGTGGAATATTATTCAGCCAGGAGAAGGAATGAAATCCTGCAGTATATGACATGGATGGACCTAAGGGCATTATGTTAAGTGAAATAAGTCACACAGAAAAACACAAATACTGTATGATATCACTTTATGTGGAATCTAATAAAAGAGCTGAACTCATAGAAACAGAGACTAGAAAGATGGTTACCAGGAACTAGTATGTGGTGAAATGGGGAGATGTTGGTCAAAGAGTACAAATTTCCAGTTGTAAAATGAATAAATCCTGGGGATCTAATGAACAGCATGGTGATTATAGTTGATACAGTATTATACATTTGAAAGATGCTAAGAGTAGATCTTAAATGTTCTCACCACAAAAAAATGGTGATTATGTGACATGATGAAGGTGTTAGCTAAGCTATGGTGGTAATCATTTTGCAATATAAAAAGTGTATCAAATTAACTTGTACATCTTAAACTTATACAATGTTATATATCAATTATATTTCAATAAAGCAGGTGGGGGGAAATGTAAGTAAATAAGTAAACTAATATTTCCTTTTGTGCCTCCACAGAAACATAACAAGAAGCAAGTACATTTTGTTGTCTAATTTTGCGATAATATTTAAGAATTTTTTGGAAAGGGGCGCCTGGGTGGCTCAATCAGTTAAGTGTCTGCCTTTGCCTCAGGTCATGACCCCAGGGTCCTGGGATCGAGCCCCACAGTGGGCTCTCTGCTCAGCGGGAAGCCTGCTTCTCCCTCTCCCTGCTTGTGTTCCCTCTCTCACTGTCTCTCTCTCTCTGTCAAATAAATTAATAAATAAAAATCTTGAAAATAAAAAAAATTTTTTTGAAGAGTGTAAATTTTATCTAAATTATTTTAGAGCTTAGGTATATTTATATATACTTCACAAATATATAACATTCTTATATTTTCTTGTAATTTGATATTTTATTCAAAAATAAAATTTATTTATATTGTCTTACATTTAAGAATGGATCATTGACTTTACAAAGGAGAATTAAAAGATTTGCTTTCTCATACATAGCTGTTTCATTGGGAAAAGATGAAACCAATGCACCAGAGATTTCCCTGACTCATGACAGGGAGACATCTACTCCAAAGGAACTGGGCTAAACTCTAAGTGAAAGCAAATATGAAGAAAGCTATTTTCCCCTTGGTTTCATAGATGTTACTAATTTACCTTATTATGCCTTATTCAATAGAATGTTTTCAAATACGATTATAGTGCTAGCTAACTGTGGCATCAATTTGATATTAATCATTTAGAGTCGAAACAAAAAGGAGTTAAATAATTCAAACATAGATGTAATAAGTTAATATTTCATCGAGACGATTATACTTCTGCCTTAAAACTGAACCTCCAGATATGGCTGAACTTAGTTGTGTTGCTTGTATTCATCTCATATCAACTCTGAGAACAGGGGTTCTGTTAAATGAGCTGGGCAGTAACGCTTATGCTAGAGAAATACTTAAAGTGTTGAATACTATTTTGAATCTCATGGTTTTTCGTGGAACAACTGTGTTGACATTTGTACTCATACTGCAGAAGCACTAGCAAGTAAAACTACTATGCCCCACACGAGTCAAGCAGAGGAAGTAGTCACTGTATTCTTCACCACTACATACAGTAAAAACTGCCAGTTTCACACAAAAATGTGTTTGAGGAAGCAGCATAAAATATTAATTTTACTAAATTTTGCACTTGAAAATACTTTTTACAAAAAACATTCTGTGTGGTGAAAAGGAAAGCATGCATACTCACTTCTGCTGCATAACAAATCAGGATGGGTGTTGGGAGGAAAAGCCCCTGCAACTATGAGCAGCAAGATCAACTAGCCACCTTTTTGTAATGGAAATTTACTTGAAAGAATAGCAGACAGCGGTTACTCAGAATTGAGTATTTGGCACACACTTTCTCAAAAATTAGTGAAATGACCCTTGTACCTCAAGGAAAACAAATGACAGTATTTTGTAGCCAATGGTAAATTCGAGTTTTTAAGTAGAAATCTGAATCTTGGAAAATTTGTTCCTGCCAATGTGAGCCTGACAGCTTCCTAATACCTAAAGACATTTCTGATGAGATTGGTGCTGACAAGAATGAAAGTGTTGATGCTATAAAATGAAATATGTCAGGTTCAGAAGATCTGCATAACTTAATAAACCAGTATCTCCCAAATGAAGCATGTGTTCAAAAACCAGGCTACAAAATCCTGCTTGGGCAGAAGAGCTATCAAAAGTATACCATCAAAAAAAACCCCAACCAAACAAAAAAGTATCCCACATTCAATGGGTTTTAATGTAACAGTATGAAAAGCTGTTATAATTTAAGATTCTGCGTAGCAACTAACCTTAAAACACTAACATTTTCAAATTTGGGTGAGGTATCTATCCAAGGAGAAAATCCACAATTATCTGAGATAGCTACTGCAATATTCTTGTCTTTTCCAAGTATGTATCTGTGTGAGGCTGAATTTTCGTCATATACTTCGACCAAAACAACATATGGCACCAGATGGAACAGAAACACATATGAGAACCGGCTGTCTTATGTCAGGTAATAAAGAGATGTGCAAAAATGTAAAACAATGCTGTTCCTGTTAAACAATTTTCTTCTTGGAAAAGATCACTTTTTCATAAAAATATGCTATTTGTGTGAAGATGTAATCAATTTATTATTTTTAAATGAAGTAATAAATATTTTTAAAGCTTGTTTTAATTTCAAACGTGGTGTAAAATATTGATAAATACAACACACGTTAAAAAAAAAAAAGTTCATTGGGATCCTCAATAATCTTTAAGAGCTTAAAGTGTGCTGACGCCAAAAGTTTGAAAACTGCATTTCCAATATAATGAAGCATTCTAAGAAAAGGAAAAGCAAAGATGGATGAGAAAAGTCAATGTGCATCACTTACAGCAGAAAGGCCTCATTCACAGCCTCAAAGAACTCAGGCCAGAGCATTTCCTGAGGTTCATGTCCATGGTAGGTGAGCAGAGCCTCCACCAGCGGTTCAATATCTGGCAGAGTTATCAATGGTATACAAACTCGTGACAGGAACCTTATTTTTTCAGGAACCATTCTACAGAATAAATAAGAAATAATTATCCAAATCTTAGAGCCACGTATAATTAAAGACAGAAAATCTTCAGGCTGAAGACTGATGACAAGTTACTTGCTTTGTCCCTCACATAGAGAGGGCTAACACCATTGATGAACCCTTTCTTACTCAGTCGTCCAAGAAGAAATCCTTTAGTTGAAATTCCCTTTAACACCACTTATTGTCGGGACTTTGGCATAACTATCTACAGGCACTTGCAATTTACCATGCCCAAAACAGAACTCTTGAATTCCTTCCCCAAACGTTCTTTTCACCAGTGCTGTTGATTTCATTTGCTCAGGTGAAAGCCCTTCAAGGCTGTCCTTGATTCCCCACCCCCATTCTCATGCCCCTTACGTAATTCAGCATTAATACTGTCAACATTTGACAACTTGTCAACGCTCCATCACTACCCACTAATTCACCATCACCTGTGGTCTGAGTTACTGTAGGAGCTTCTTAACTTTCTCCCCGGTTCTGCCCTCATCCCTACTGTTTATCATCAGAATAGTTCCCACAACCCCTTAAAAATTCAAATCACTTCACTTGTCTGCTCAAAGCCTTGCAATGGTTTCCCACCTCCAAGAAAAAGCAAAGTCGTATACTGGCCGCTGTGGCCTTCCATGATGGGAGCCGCTTCTGTTTCTCTGGCTTCATTTCCTTCTACTCTTTCTCTTACTCATCATGCTCCAGCCTTATAGGACTACTCCTCCAACTACTCCAGATGAGGTCCTGGTTTTCACTCTGCCTGGAACCTATGGTTAGCTCCTTCATTTCGTATATGTTTCAGCTCAAATGTTGCCTTATGTGATGGCATCCCTGACCATCCCATTTAAATACACTGACCAATATGGTAGCAGTGAGCCACATGTGGCAATTTAAATTTAATTTAAATGAAATAAAATTTAAAAATCCATCTGTCAGTTGCACCAGCCACATAACAAATGCTCAACGGGTACATGAGGCTAGTGGCTTACAGTATTGGACACTGCAAATTTCCAGAACTTGTCCATAATGCAGGAAGCACTACTGGACACCAGAGCTTAACATAGAAAGTGCTCTCCAACCCCATTTCTCTCTTTTATCCTGTTTTACTTTCCTTCAGAGTACTTTTCATCACCTGACCTATAATGTATTTGTTTATTGTTCATGGTCTGTTTCTTCCTGCTAGGATATCAGCTTTATGAGGACAAATACTTTTTTCTATTTTGCTCTCTGCTACATTCCCAGCATGCAGAAAACAACTCCTTACATATATTACATGCTTGAGGAATAGATGTTAAATGAATAAACAAACAATTAGAGATCAATACAATGAAAGTTTGAGATGTAGGCTATTAGATCTTTTTCTAGTTATATTCATATATAATCATAAATCTGGAAATTGAGTCTGGTGTTTTCTGAAACACAAATGTAACCAAAACAGAAAACAAAAAGCTCTTCCCCATTTTTTTTTACTTGCTGCCTATTATTAAACAAATATATGTGTTCTGTAAGTTGACAATGTCTTTATTTACAGGCATTTAGGTTATTTCTAATTTCTCACCATCACAGACACCGCTACAGTAGTACCCTTGCACACGCCTATCGGAGACCCTGTGTGAGCATTTGCATTATTAAATTGTACTCCAAAAGATGACCAGTTTCCTTTTCCCAAACTCCAACCCAAGTGCATAATCCCCTTGCAATACATTCAAATATATCTGACATTCTAACATTTTCATCATCTTAAACAAGTTTCTCCTAGAACACTCTGACCTGTTCCAACCCGGGCAGGTCACTTTGTATTCCCTCTGTACAGGTATCATCTTGGGATCTCTGTCCTGGGGATTTCCTTCACTTCTCTCCTGAACCCTCCTTCTTTCTCTTCCTTGGTTCATTCTTCTTATGTGGGAAAAGGTAGGTACATGAGAGATAAAATATTTGAGACCTTGCATGTCTCAAAATATCTTTATTTTATGCCCACACTTGATTGATACTTTAGCTGAGTATAGAAATCTTGTAACTTTCCAACAAAATTGTGAAGGTGTGGTTCCACTGTCTTCTAGCTTCTGTTTTCCTGAGAAGGTCCACGCTATGATGAATCTTTATCCTTTATATAAGTCCTGTGTTTACTCCCCTGAGGGTTTTGGAAATCCTCTCTGAAATTTCACAGAGAGGCGTTGGTATGGATTTCTTTTTACTCATTGTGCTGGGGACTCAGTGGAGCTTAAATCAGAAAAGTTCTCTTGGATTGTTTCTTTGATAATTTTCTATCCATTCTTTTATCTCTTTTCCCTTTATGAAAACGTAATATTTTTGAATATTGAACTTCCTGGATACTCTTCTGTCTTTTCTTTCTTATTTTTCATTTCTTGGTCTTTTTACTCTAGATTTTGAAAGAACTGTTCAAATTCATCTTCCAATCCTTTTTTTTTTAAGATATTATTTATTGAGAGAGAGAACATGAATGGGGGAGAGGGGCAGAGAGAGAGAGAGGAAGAAGCAGACTCCCTGCTGAGCAGGGAGCCCAACGTGGGGCTTGATTCCAGGACCCTGGGATCATGATCCGAGCCAAAGGCCCACTGAGCCACCAAGCGCCTCCTAATCCTTTTATTATGGTTTTCATTACCACTCTCTCACAATTAATTTACAAGAACTTCTTTTTTAAATAGCCCAGATATTCCTTTTATTTTTTAAATAGCATTCTGTTCTTATTTAATGAATATAATATTACCTTTTATTTTTATGGAGGCATTAATATTGGTTTATTTGAGATAGTCTTTTCTTTGAATAATCTTTTTTATTTGTATTGCTTTCTATTTTTTCATATTATATGCTTAATATGATTTCCTTAAATATCTTGTGACCATTGCTGGTCTGCTTATAATACACGTTTTTTGTTTCTTTGTTTGTTTGTTTTGAGCTGGGTACAGAATACTTTATTGATGATACATCACAAGATAAGTCTCCCTAAGCCTTTCCCCTTCTTTAGGGGGTCTGGGAAAGAAACTGTGTAGAGATCTGGAGATTCTCAGTGTGTTGAAGTTTAAAGATTAAACTTTAAAAATTATTGAGAATACTGGGGCGCCTGGGTGGCTCAGTCATTAAGTGTCTGCCTTCGGTTCAAGTCATGATCCCAGGGTCCTGGGATCGAGCCCCGCATCGGGCTCCCTGCTCAGCAGGAAACCTGCTTTTCCCTCTCCCACTCCCCCTGCTTGTGTTCCCTCTCTCGCTGTGTGTGTCTCTCTCTCAAATAAATAAATAAAATCTTTAAAAAAAAATAAAATAAAAATTATTGAGAATACCAAAGAGCTTTTGTTTATGAGGTTGTTTATGTTTGAAATTAAAGCAGAGACCTGAAAATCTTATTAATTCACTAAAAATAACAATGATGAACTCATTAGGTGTTAACATTATTTTGTTAAACAAAACTACATTTTACAAGACAAAAAAACAGTGAGAAGAATGACACTCATTTAAATGTTCGTAAATCTTACTATACAGTCTGAAAGAAGACATTTGGATTCTTGTATACATTTCTGTATTCAATCTGTTGCAGTATGTTTTGACCAAAGTATATGAAGAGAGCCTAGCCCAACACAGAGGTAGTTGTAAAAGGCAGGAGTATTTTAATAGCCTCTTCATATAACTGTGCATATTATCTTTTGATACTAGATCAAAACTCATCAAGTACTGTCCACCCCTTCTACTACAAGCCTGTCTATGAATGCAGGTTGTCCATCAGCTGTCCATCATGGACAGTTGTCCATCATGGGTCTAAGGTATTGGAGATGGGTAGACTCTACCATGATAACAGTTGAAATTTACTATCCAAGGCAACCCCCCCAAAGCTGCAAGTCTTTGATGTAACTTCCAAAACAGTTACATCAAGCAGAGTCTCTCAGTAAAATTTTGGTCTAGGTAAAGAGGTAGATTCCTGGCCCTTCATATTCCATCATCTTCCCCAACATCAGCCTCTGATATCTTGTATTAAAAAGGAAAAACAAGGGACGCCTGGGTGGCTCATTCGGTTAGGCATCTGCCTTCAGCTCGGGTCGTGATCCTGGGGTCTCGGAATTGAATCCCACATTGGGCTCCCTGCTCAGTGTGAAGCCTGCTTCTCCCTCTGCCTGCTCTGCCTGCTGGTCCCCCTGCTTGTGCTGTCTGACAAATAAATAAAATCTTAAAAATAAATAAATAAATAAAAAAGAAAAAAGAAAAACAAAACCAAAAAACTCCACCTTCTTACTTTCTATTTCTCTGTCCTTTTGTACTTTATCCTAGGAGAACTATTTGGCTCAATCTTTGAAGTCATTATTTGCTATTCAGCTCTCCTATTTAGCCTTTTTTTTTTTTTTTTTAAGATTTTATTTATTTATTTATTTGTGAGAGAGGGGGAGAGAGAGAGAGTGAGTGAGCACATGCAGGAGGAGCAGCAGAGGGACAGGGAGAAGCAGACTGCCTGCTGAGCAGGGAGCCTGATGCGGGATTCGATCCCAGGACCCTGGGATCATGACCTGAGCTGAAGGCAGACGACTGAGCCACCCAGGCACCCTCCTATTCAGCCTTTTATTCATTTTTTCCTATAAGTCCCTTTTTTTAGAAATGTAACCAATTTATTAGTATTTCAAGGATGTGGTAGTTTCTCTCATTATTCCTAGGACAATTAATTATTCCTTTTAAAAAAAACACTTGCTTGTCCCAATGTAATGCATTTAATTAGTGTATTTGTATTTTCTGTTTTGTTGCATTTAGTTCATTTTTCTTCATGGTGCCAGTTTTCCACGAATATCTGGTGATTTCTGTTTGCTCTTTCTGGAATTTGGAATTCCCCATTAGCCTCTCCATGAATGCTTTTTACTATACCCTCCTCTGGTACTTGTGGGGAGGTCAGGATGTAGTGCTGGTTGGGGTTGCCAATAAACCACATTCTGCACATCGGAGCACCCCCAGAACTGCTGGAAATTAATAGCCATGTGCTGCTTACTTCTCCAAATCTTCCTCCCGCCTTCCTGCTAGAAACAGGACATTTCTGTCATCTCTGGTTTGAAGGCAGTGGATAAGGAGAAGTATAGGAGGGCCTAGCCTGGCTTCTGTGAATTCCAAGAGTCCAAGAAGCTGTCTGTTTGGGTGCCACATACCCTCTTGCTCCATGAATCCACCCCAACGTTACTTTTACCTTTGCAGTAGTACTCTCCTGCAAGCTTTTTGGGCTGTGATGTTTTCCTTCAAAAATATCCCACTATCTGCCATTTGAAGCCTTTGTAATTTGTGGGTCATCAAATGCTCCCTTGTTTTACAGTATTATATACGTAATTGTTAAAATTCCCCCATGATTTCTAGGAGTTGGAGTGTAAAGTGAATGCTAGGTCACATATGCACTTAGTTCATCACTTGATTTATGCTCTTGCATTACATTTTCATCTTATTCTCTCCTGATTAGATTATAAGAGCCACTATTCTTCAGAGGTCCTACATTTTATTTTTTTTAATTTGTTTATTTTTATTTGGGAGAGAGAGAGAGAGAACACAAGCAAGAGCATGTGCATGAGTGGGGGGAGGGGCAGAGAGAACTGCCAAACAAACTCCCCATTGAGCAAAGCCCGATGATGTGGGGCTTAACACCTCGACCCATGAGATCATGAGATCATGACCTGAGCTGAAAACAAGAGTCAGATGCCTAACTGACTAAGCCACCCAGGCGCCCCAGGTCTTGCACTTTAATCTTTAGGATCTGGCCAAGTACTCTGTATCAAGAGCTACTCCAAAAATACGATCCTCAGAATCAGCAGCATCGGCATCAGCATCCCTATGAGTGGGGCCAAGAAATCTGCTTGTTGACATCTTTTTAAAAAAATTTTATTTATTGGGGTGCCTGGGTGGCCCAGTTGTTAAGCGTTTGCCTTCGGCTCAGGTCATGCTCCCAGGGTCCTGGGATCGAGAATCGAATCAGGCTCCCTGCTCAGTGGCAAGACTGCTTCTCCCTCTCCCTCTGCCCCTGCTTGTGTTCCCTCTCTTGCTGTGTCTCTCTCTGTCAAATAAATAAATAAAATCTTTTAAAAATTATTTATTTATTTTTGTGAAAGAGAGTGAGAGAAAGAGCGCGTGTGCAAGAGAGCACGAGGGGCAGAGGGAGAAGTAGACTCGCTGCTGATCAAGGAGCCCCATACGGACTCAGTCTCAGGACCCTGGGATCATGACCTGAGTCAAAGGCAGATGCTTAACGTACTGAGCCACGCAGGTGCCCTCTGCTTGCTAACGTCTTAACACAAGATGATCCTCACGCACACTGAAGCCTAAGAAATGCTGCTCTACACTACTTCTTCAGTAGCAGTCCCCAGAATAAGATACCAATCTCTAGTAATAATCTGAATACTTTAAGGAGACATGATAGAACTGTATTTAAGATTATTTTATGTTAGTTAATTCCTATAAATTTTCTGTTGAGCTGTATTATTTTCTTGATAATCAACTGTAAAATTCTCCCAGAAATAAATTTTTGTCAAACTACGCAATGATTTCTTATGTGTGAACACTTTGTCTTTTTTCCTCAAATGATCACCTTTTCTAAAACTCTCTTCTTGTCTGTACCACTTTCCTAAATGACTGTGGTGCCTTCAACAACAAGTATCTTCCACAGTGCTCTACTGTCTTTCTCTAACCCACCCCCAAGGTGGTTTTAGATCTAAAAATAATTAATGTTTTCAAGTCCATCATCTAAGTTTAACAAAAAGAGAGATTTAGCCTGAGTTGTAAATACCTTAAATTTTTGGAATTTATGAACTTACTCAGTAGGATAGGAGAAAGGGGAAGTTGTTGTGTGTGTGGAATGTGGAATGTTTTTTATGTGTATTTTGCACAGAATCTCGCAGAATATTTTGCATAAACTAAGGGCTCTGTGAATGTTTGAGAAATGGAAAAATAGTTTTGTGTACTCATAGTAAATCCAGAACTCTGAAATAAAGAAGCAGGGAGGTAGTGATCTTGCCCTTCAGCAATCCTCCTCTCTAAAAGACCTATAAGTGCAACTTCTCTCTCATTATCTTAAAAGTCTTACATTCTCTCATTACCTTAAAAGAGAGGAGTCAGAGACTATCACTGGCTACTACGTGTGTGGAAAAGGCAATCCTGGCACCAAGGGCATTTATCAAGCACTGAAGTTTATGGGCTGCAGATTGTATCTCCCGATTAGGCTGAAAAGGTCCAAGAGAATTTTCCTGAAAAATTCTGAAGTCTCATATAAATTTCAGCAGCTCTTGGTTCTACCAAAATGCAGGCAAGGTCAACTGATGATCTTCTGAAGGGCTTCAAAGTGCTCACAGCCTTCATGGCTCCCTCTTTTGGTCTGAAGCTTGCCAGAGTGCGGAGGTCCAACTTCAACTATAGTTATGCAACACTTTCCAGACTGGATTACGCTAAGCATCATGTCTTGATTGATTGCCAGAGCAGGACTTCCAAATGATTTTTGCACAAAAATTCAACTGCAGAAGGCTCAACAGTAACCATATACTGCTGGAAATATCATTCCCATGTGGCTATACTGAAGCTTCCAAGCCATCTGCAGCAAACCATAGAACTACAAGATAAAATGATGATGCTCTGAAAGCCCAGAATGTCATTCCTTCTGGATGGTTTACAGCAAAGAACAGGAGAGAATTTAAACATTCTGTCACTGAATTGTTGATTTTAGTTGGTGGCAAGTGAAATTCTATTTAAAATGCTATGACAAGACCATTTACCAGGCCTCTAAAAATAATGTAAAAGGAAACCAAACCTATTTTCCTATTTTTTTGTTCCTCTGACATTTTATGCATTGAAGTTATGAGATTAATTCTATATTTTCTACAAGACTTTTGGATCTTTTGAAATGAACTTTGAAGATTTAAGTAGTGGGTGCCTGGGTGGCTCAGTCAGTTAAGTGTCTGCCTTTGGCTCAGGTCATAATCCCAGGGTAATGGGATCGAGTCCCACATTAGGCTCCCTGTTCAACGGGGAGTCTGCTTCTCCCTCTGCCCCAACCCCCACTCATGCTCGCTCTCTCTCTCTCGCAAAAGTAAATAAATAAAATCTTAAAAAAAAATTTAAGTAGAAAAAAATGAAAAAAAAAAGGAAAAAGGTACAGATGCCCTCTATTAAAAACACAGAGAAAAACACAATTGCATTGCTTGTATGGTGTTTAAGTTTGAGAGGCTCTTGGTGGCTTGAACATTTTAAGTCTTCCTGGGGGAAGGAAAGTAATGATAAAATTTATGGCTCATAAATAGGGAAATATCTACATTCAAGTATACCAGAAAATAGTGTGCCTACTATATTTTATTCTTATTCAACTTTTTTGACTTTTAAATCTTAAAAATGTGCAGAAAAATTACAGTATATATATAGTAGGAGAAATTTATATATTATGATGATGCGTATTGTAGTTAGTATTATAACTTATGATAGCAACAACTATAATGGCTCCAGCATGTTTGGCAGCTCTTTCAAATGTTATCATGACGCCATTCCACTACCTGATTTCATGAAATCAGTTTCTACTTGATACAAGAAAGCACACTTGGTTGGACTTACAATTCACTAGAGAACTGTAGATGTGGAGTTCTGAGTCTCACATAAGCTTTAAGGGACCCCGTTTCTTTTATGGATGGAGAACAGAACTTCCTGATTTGAGGTCTTAAAAGTAGGACTTTAAAAGCTCATAAAGAGATTCAAAAAGAATGTTGAGCATCAAATTGCTTTTTAAATTCAATCTTCTGAAAAAAATAAAATAAATAAATAAATAAATTCAATCTTCTGATAAGTATAAATTAACTTAATTCAAGAGATTGAGTTTCTCTAAAAACTCAACACATTCAAAAAAAAAAAAACCTGCAACACATTTCTTGTTGAATTCTAGAATTCATTCAAAAATTAAGAGTCCAAAAAAAAAAAAAATTAAGAGTCCATAGTAAAAATTATTCAACAGAGCAAATTAGGAATGTATCAGATGTTCCAGTGTCCGGAGGACATTCTACTACCACAAGCATCTCATAGTCTTGGTAAATTCAGTTAAGAATTTTACTAATTACATCACTAACTTGCTTTGACTAAAGTTAGAGTTTTTAAACAACTAACCAAGGTAATCACCATTGTATCCTTGCCACTACTGACAGCTGGAGTGCCAACATGGACATTCTTTAGTAAACTTTGCTCTGCACCAGGGAATATGTGCATATTGTTTTTGAAGAATACACAACCTTACTGAAGAAACAATCATAAATTTGCCCCACAAAATGATCCAATCTGGCACAAATGGAAATTTCTCAGATGCAAAGAGAATATTAGCTAATAGCTTCCAGCAGGCTTTTCTAATTGTGGTCAGTAGAGTTTAGATGCCTTTCTGAACTGCTGTCCTCTTCTGTCTGAGGGTAAGAAAACGAAAAGCACACGCACACATTCTGAAGAAAGAATCTGAAAGACCAGTAAAATGAAATAATGGGTACAGTGCAAAAAGATCTAAATAAAGGGGAAAAACACTGCAGAGAGGAATAAATACTAAGCAATCTGAGGCTGATTAAAGATGATTGTTTTTTCATGAACTACACCTGCTATTTTAGAAATAAGAACCTGAGGCAGGAAATTATTATTTTATTATGAATATTATCTTTTACTTTTCAGGATTTTACTAGCTAACACTGTATTTCCAATTTTTTAAGTTTAATTATAAAATTATGACGTATAGAAAAACCTAGGGAATTATTAATAACATCAACTGTGTACTCATTGCCAAGATTTTACAATGCTAACATTTTATTGATATTTCTAGTTGAGGTTTTAAAGAAATAAAAATGTTCCAATTATAGTTGAAATACCCTTCTCCTGTCCCATTTCTTCTTCTCCTTCCTAGGAGCTGGCACTGCCCTAATGATGTGAGTCCTTTCTGCCTACTTTTAACACTTTCACTTTACGTGTGTGTGTTGTTTTATGACATTATGGGTATCTTTTTGCAACTTCCTTGCTATTCTGTTCCATGGGTCTATGTGTCTGTATCAGTACCAAAGAGACTTAATGACTGTAGCTTTGAGTTGTTTTCAAATCCAGAAGTGTGAGACCTCTATCTTTGCTTTTCTTTTCAAGGTTTTTGGCTATTTGGGGTCCTCGAAGATTCTATATGAATTTTAGGCTTTTTCCCCCCCATTTCTACAAAAGAATAATGCCATTTGGATTTTAATAGGACTGCGCTGTATCTATGGACTGCCTGGGGTAGTATGGACACTTAAATAATAGTAAGTCTTTCAATACCTCAACACAGCATGCCTTTTCATTTATTTGTGTCACACTTAATTTTTTTCAGCAATGTTTTATAGTTTGCAGCATACAAGTCTTTCATCTCCTTGATTAAGTTTATTCCTAGATATTTTGTTCTTTGTGATATTATAATGGGCTTTAAAAAAATGCCTTATTGGACTGCTGTTAGTGTATAAAAACACAATTGATATTTGAGTATTGATTTTGCATCCTATAACTTTACTCAATTCATTTATTAGTGTTAACAATTTTTCTGTAGAGTCTTTAGGCTTTTCTACATATAAGATCATGTCATTTACAAACAGTAAACTGTCCCTTAAAATTCGGATGCCTTGAGGGGCACCTGAGTGGTGCAGTTCGTTAAACGTCCAACTGTTGGTATGGGCTCAGGTCCTGACCTCAAGGATGTAAGATCAAGCCCTACCTCAGGGTTCCATGCTCAGTGTGGAGTCAGCTTGGGACTCTCTCCCCTCCCTCAGTCCCTCCCCCCTGCACACATACTCTCTCTCTCTAAAATAAATAAATAAATATTTAAAAAAATTGGGGGGGGGCACGTCTGGGTGGCTCAGTTGGTTAAGCAGCTGCCTTCAGCTCAGGTCATGATCCCAGGTCCTGGGATGGAGCCCCACATCGGGCTCCCTGCTCAGTGGGGGAGTCTGCTTTTCCCTCTCCTTCTTCCTCCTCCCCCCTGCTCATGCTCTCTCTTTGTCTCTCAAATAAAGAAATAAAATCTTTTAAAAAAATTAAAAAAAAATTTTGGATGCCTTGGGGTGCCTGGGTGGCTCTGTGTCCTACTCTTGGTTTCTGCTCAGGTCATGATCTCAGGATGATGGGACTGAGAGTCAGGCTCTACTCTCAGCTCAGAGTCTGCTAAAGATTTTCCCCCTCCCTCCCCCCTGCCCCTCTTCCCATGTGCACTAGAAATAAATAATTAAAAAATCTTAAAATGCACACACACAAAATAAAATCTGGATGCCTTTTGTTTCTTTGTTTTGCCCAATTTCTCCAATACTCCCTGTACTTGCTTTGTTCATGATTTTAGAAGGAAAAAATTTTGGTCTTTCACCATGAAGAATGATGTTAGCTGTAGGCTTCTCACACATGGTCTTTATTTTGTTGAAGCAGTTTCCTTGTATTCCTAATTTGTTGAGTGTTCTTATCATGAAAGGGTGTTGAATTTTACCAAATAGTTTTTTCTGATTTAATTGAAATTATCATGATGTGGTTTTGTCCATCATTTGGCTAATATGGTGTATTACACTAATTGCTTTTTGTATCTTGAACCATTTTTGCACGCTAGGAATAAATCCTACTTGACCATGATGCACAATCTTTTCAGTGTATTGCTGAGTTTGGTTTGCTTGTATACTGATGAGGATTTTTACACATCATCAATATTCATCATGAATGTTGGCCTCATAAAATGAGTTTTAAATGTACCCTCTTCTTCCATTACTTGAAAGAGTTTGAGAAGGATTGGTGTTAATTCTTTAAATATTTGGAAGAATACTCTAGCGAAACCATCTGGTCCTGGGCTTTTCTTTGTTGGAAAGTTTTTGATTACTGATTCAGTCTCCTTCCCATTATAGATCTGTTCAGATTTTTAAAATTTGTGATTCACTCTTGGTAGGTTGTATGTTTATAAAAAAGATAACCATCTCTTCTAGGTTATCCAATTTGTTACAATATAATTGTCCATAGTAGTCTCATTCTTTTTTTCCTTTTTAAAAAATTTCTTATTTAAATTCAATTTAATTAACATATACTAAATTCTTAGTTTCAGAGGTAGAATTCAGTGATTCATCAGTTGCATATGACACTCAGTGAGCATTACCTCAAGTGCCCTCCTTAATGCCCATTACCCAATTATCCCATTTGCCCACTCCCCTCCCCTCCTGCAGCCTTCAGTATGTTTCCTATAATTAAGAGTCTCTTATGATGATTTCTTCCCTTTGTTTTGTCTTATTTTAATTTTCTTTCCCTTCCCCTATGTTCATCTGTTTTGTTTTCTTAAATTTTGTTTTCTGACTTATCTTGCTTAACACCCTCTAGTTCTATCCACATCATTGCACATGGCGAGTCTTTTTGATGACCAAGTAATATTCCATTATATATATATTATATTATATATATTATATATATATTCCATATATATATACAATGGAATATTACTGACAATATTTTTTATTGTAATTATTTTTGTCGATTACTGACAATATTATTATTGTCAATTACTAACAATAATATTTCACTGTATACATGTATATATATATACATACACTGCTCTTCTTTATCCATTCATCTGTCAGTGAAAATCTGGGCTCTTTCCATAGTTTGGCTATTGTGGACATTGCTGATATAAACATTGGGGTGCACGCGCCACTTCAAATCACTATGTTTGTATCCTTTGCATAAATACCTAGTAGTGCAATTGGTGGGTCATAGGGTAACTCTATTTTTTAACTTTTTGAGGAACCTCCATACTGTTTTCCAGAGTGGATGCACCAATTTGCATTCCCACCAAAAGCGTAAGACGGTTCCCCTTTCTCCACATCCTTGCTAACATCTGTTGTTTCCTGAGTTATTTTAGCCTTTCTGACCGCTGTGAAGTGGTATCTCATTGTGGTACTGATTTGTATTTCCCTGATGCCGTGTAATGTTAAGCATTTTTTTCATGTGTCTGTTGGCCATTTGTATGTCTTCTGTGGATAAATGTCTGTTCATCTCTTCTTCCCATTTCTTGACTAGATTTTTTGTTTGGGGGGTGTTGAGTTTAATTTTTCATAGATTTGGGATACTAGCCCTTTACCTGGCAAGACATTGGCAAATGCCTTCTCCAATTTAGTAGGTTGCCTTTCAGTTTTGTTGACTGTTTCTTTTGCTGTGCAAGAGCTTTTTTTATCTTCGTGAAGTCCTAAGAGTTCATTTTTGCTTTTGTTTCTCTTGCTTTTGGAGATGGTCTGGCAAAAAGCTGCTGTAACCTAGTTCAAAAGTTTGCTGCCTGTGTTCTCCTCTAGGATTTTGATGGATTCCTACCCACACTTAGGTCTTTCATCTATTTTGAATTTATTTTTGTGTATGGCATAAGAAAGTGGTCTGGTTTCATTCTTCTGCACGTGGCTATCCAATTTTCCCAACACCATTTGTTGAAGAGACTGTCTTTTATCCATTGGATATTCTTTCCTACTTTGTTGAAGACCATAGAATTGAGGATCCATTTCTGGGTTCTCTACTCTGTTTCACTGATTTATGTGTCTGTTTTTGAGCCAGTACCATATTGTCTTGATGATTACACTTTTGTAATACAGCTTCAAGTCCAGAATTGTGATGCCTCCAGTTTTGGTTTTCTTTTTCAACATTACTTTGGCTAATGCGGGGTCTTTTCTGCTTCCATACAAATTTTAGAATTCTTTGTTCCAGCTCTGTAAAAAATATTGATGGTATTTTGTTTGATAGGGATTGCACTGAAAGTGTAGACTGCTCTGGGTAACATAACATTTAAACAATATTTGTTCTTCTAATCCATGAGCATTTCTTTGTGTCTCCCTCAATTTCTTTCGTAAGTGTTCTATAGTTTTCAGAGTACGGATCCTTTACCTCTTTGGTTAGGCTTATTCCTAGGTATCTTATGGTTTTTGGTGCAATTATAAATGGGATCAATTCCTTGATTTCTCTTTCTTCTGTCTCATTGTTATTGTATAAAACCGCAACTGATTCTGTGTATTGACTTTATATCTTGCGACTTTGCTGAATTCCTTTATCAGTTCTGACAATTTCTAGATGGAGTCTTTTGGGTTTTCTACGTAGAATATCATGTCACCTGTGAAGAGTGAAAGTTTGATTTCTTCTTTGCCAATTTGGATACCTGTTATTTATTTTTATTGCGTGATTGCTGAGGCCAGGACTTCCAGTATTATGTTGAACAACAGTGGTGAGAGGGGACACCCCTTCTCTGACCTTAGGAGGAAAGCTCTCAGTTTTTCCCCATTGAGGATGATATTTGCTGTGAGCTTTTCATATATGGCTTTCAGGATACTGAGATATGTTCCCTCTATCCCTATACTGCAGAGTTTTTATCAAGAAAGGATGCCAAATGCTTTTTCTGCATCTACTGAGAGGATCATATGGTACTCATCCTTTCTCTTATTAATGTGGTGTATTGCATTGATTGATTTGTGAATGTTGAGCCACCCTTGCAGCCCAGGAATAAAACCCATTTGGTCGTGGTGAATAATCCTTTTAATGTACTGTCGGATCTATTAGCTAGTATCTTGGTGAGAATTTTTGCATCCATGTTCTTCAGGGATATTGGTCTGTAATTCTCCTTTTGGGTGGGGTCTTTGTCTGGTTTTGGGATCAAGGTAATGCTGGCCTCATAGAATGAGTTTGGAAATTTTCCTTTCATTTCCGTTTTTTGAAACAGCTTCAGAAGAATAGGTATTAATTCTTCTTTAATGTTTGGTAGAATTCTCCTGGGAAACCATCTGACTTCTAGACTTCTGGTTGTTGGGAAATTTTTAATTAGTGATTTGATTTCTTTGCTGGTTATGAGTCTGTTCAGGTTTTCTACTTCTTCCTGTATCAGTTTTAGTAGTTTATATGTTCATATGTAAGACTGCATCCATTTCTTATAGATAGCCTAATTTGTTACTTATTCATAATAATCTCTTATAATTGTTTGTATTTCTAAGATGTTGGTTGTGATCTCTCCTCTTTCATTCATGACTTTATTTATTTGGGTCCTTTCCCTTTTCTTTTTGATAAGTCTGGCTAGGGGTTTATCAATCTTATTCTTTCAGGGAACCAGCTACTAGTTTCTTTGATCTGTTCTTTTGCTTCTCTGATTCCTGTATCATTGATTTCTGCTCTAATATTTATTATTTCTCTTCTCCTGCTGGATTTAGGCTTTATTTGCTGTTCTTTTTCCAGCTCCTTTAGGTATAAGGTTAGGTTGTGTTTTTGAGATTTTTCTTGTTTCTTGAGAAAGGCCTGTTTGCTATAAACTTCCCTCTTAGGACCACCTTTGCTGCATCCCAAAGGTTCTGAACTGTCATGTTTTCATTTTCATTTGCTTCCATGTATTTTTTTTTTTCTTCTTTAATTTCTTCGTTGACCCACTAATTATTTAGTAGGATGCTCTTTAACCTCCAGGTATTTGTGGTCCTTCTAAAATTTTTCTTATGATTGAGTTCAAGTTTTAAAGGACAATCATCTGAAAATATGCATGGTATAATCTCAATCTTTTTGTACCAGTTGAGACCTAATTTGTGACCCAGTATGTAATCTATTCAGGAGAACGTTCCATGTGCACTCCAGAAGAATGTGTATTCTGCTTTAGGATGAAATGCTCTGAAACCATCTGATCCAGTGTGTCATTCAAAGCCCTTGTTTCCTCGTTGATCTTCTACATAGATGATCTGTCCATTGCTGTGACTGGAGTGTTAAAGTCCCCTACTGTTACTGTATTATCAATAAGTTTCTTTAACTTTGTTAGTAACTGGTTTATTTATTTGGCTGTTCCCATGTTAGGGACATAAATACTTATAATTATTAGCTCTTCCTGTTGGATAGATCCTTTTATTATGATATAGTGTCCTCCTTCATCTATTATACTCTTTGGTTTAAAATCTAGTTTGTCTGATATGAAGATTACTACTCTGGCTTTCCTTTGATGTCCATTGGCATGATAAATGGTCCTCCACCTCCTCACCTTCAATCTAGAGGTATCTTTGGGCCTAAAATGAGTCTCTTGTAGACAGCATATGGATGGGTCTTATTTTTGTGTTTTTGTTTTTTTAAATCCAATCTGATACCCTATATCTTTTGATTGGGGCATTTAGCCCATTTACATTCAGAGTAACTAGTGAAAGATACAAATTTAGTGCCATTGTATTACCTGTGACATTGCTGTTTCGGTCTGTTGTCCCTGTTCCTTTCTGGTCTTTTTGTTACTTTTGGACTCTCTTCTTTCGAAGGATCCCCTTTAATATTTCTTGCAGGGCTGGTTTAGTGTTCACAAATTCCTTTAGTTTTTGTTTGTCCTGGAAACTCTCTATCTCTCCTTCTATTCTGAATGACAGCCTTGCAGGATAAAGTATTCTTGGCTGCATATTTTTGCCATTTAGCGCATTGAATATACTATACCAGTCCTTTCTGGCCTGTCAGGTCTCTGGGGACAGATCTGCTGCCAGCCTTATGTGTCTACCCTTGTAGGTTAAGGACCTCTTGTCCAGAGCTGCTTTCAGGATTTTCTCTTTATCTTTGAAATTTGCAAGCTTCACTATTATATGTTGAGTTATTGACCTATATTTATTGATTTTGGAGGGAGTTCTCGCTGCATCCTGGACTTGAATGCCTGTTTCCTGCCCTAATCTGGGGATTCTCAGATATACATATAGTTCTCAGCTATAGTTTGTTCAAATAAACCTTCTGCCCCTCTCTCCCACTCTTCACCTTCCAGAACCCCTGTTATCTGGGTATTATTTCACTTTACGGAATTTCTGAGTTCTCAAAGTCTCCCTTCCTGATCCAATAGTTGTCTTTGTTTCTCCTTTTCAGCTTCCTTATTTTCCATCATTTTATCTTCTGTATCACTGACTCTTCTTCCTCGTTTATCCTCACTTTTAAGGCCTCCATTTGGGACTGCATCTCAGTAACAGCATTTTTAATTTCAGCCTGTCTAGATTTCAGTTCCTTTATTTCTACAGTAAGGGATTCTCTAGGGTCTTCTATGCTTTTTCAAGCCCAGTTGTAATCATTGTTTTAAATTCTAGTTCAGACATCTTACTTATATCCATATTGATTAAATTCCTGGCAGTGAGTACTACCTCCTGTTCTTTCTTTTGGGGTAAATTTCTCTGTCTCATCATTTTGTCCAGAAAAGAACAGAACAAAGAGAGAGAAAAGACAACAATAACAGCAACAGAAAAAAGAACAAAGCAGAAGAAAACAAAAAACAAAATAAGAAAAAATCAAACAAGAAACAAACAGAACAAAACAAAAAACTAGATCCTGGGTGTACTTTGGTCTGCTTGTTTAAAGAAACTAGATCCCAAAATAGGAAAGAAAGAGAAACTTATATACATACAAAAATAAAATACAATGAAAGGAAACCAAAAATTATATATATAACACACATACACACATATACACACACACCATATATATAAAAATAAAAAGTAAAAAAAAAAGAACTGAAGAATAAAATAGCTGAAAAAAAAATAAAACTGAAAGACTAAAGAATTAAAAAACCTATGTTTCTCCAAGAGCTGAAGCTTTGCAGTTCCCTACGATGAGTAAAGGGTGCTAGCCAGTTGTTTCTGCTAGTCTTCTGGGGGAGGGGCCTGTTGGGCTAATTTTCAGGTCTCTTGCCCTGATAGAAATAGGCCTCTCTTGCCAGGGGGCCCAGCTCAGTGTAAGCAGCTCCGGATTCACTAGGTGGCACTGTTTTGCTCCCTCAAGGCTTTCATCACAGAAAGGCAGGATGAATATGGCAGTGCCCCACTCTTTAGCCCCAGAGCTGTAAGTTCTTGGCCCCTAGTTTTCAGTGAGCCCTCACAGAAAAGTAGTCAATCACTCTTGTCTCCCTGGTTTCTGTCAGACCTCTGTGTTCACCCAGCCTGTGAGTGAGCATTTTTATCTCAGGCAAGCTCTGAGTTTCAAGTATCCAAATTTTATGTACTCCTGCAGCACAGATCCACGCTGTTCCTCCTCGGGGAAGGAGGAGGGTGGTCTCCCTAAGCCTTTGCCCTTGCTGGGCCCTTGCCAGGAGAGTGGTCGGAGGACCCTGCAAAGGTTTGTGGTTTATGGCAACACAAAGCAGAAAGCCGGCACCTAGACTCGCTGTTTTCAGCCAACTTCCCTGCTCTAATGCCTGGGAACTCTGCCGCCTTCAGGCACCCCATTCTTCTTCTGATGCTGGGGATCCTGAGATTATACTGTCCCACCTGGGATTCTGCCCTGCTTCACTACCTGAGCACCTTTAAGCCAGGAATGTCCCTGACTGTAGCAGACTTCTAGAAGTTCTGATTTGTTTATAATACTTTGCAGTAGCCTCCTTAAACTGATTCCCTCTCCTCCACCTTATCCTCCAATATATCACCCTGGATTCACGTCTCCACCACTTCTACCTTCCAAAAAGCAGTTGCTTTTCTATTTGTAAAATTGCAACATTTCTTTTCTCAGATCTCTGATTCATTTTGCAGGTGTTCAGAATGACCTGATAACTATCTAGCTGAATTTCAATGACCAGATGAAGTTAGGGTTCCCTATTCCCCTGCAATCTTAACTCCTCCTCCATAGTCTCTTATTCTTTTATTTCTCTGCCACCAGTTGTAATGTTTTCTCTTTCATTTCTGGTATTTGTGGAGTCTTCTCACTGATTTTCTTATTCTAGTTAAGGGTTTGTCAATTTTCTCGATCTTTTAAAAAATTTCTTGATCTTTTAAAAAACTCTTTTTTTCCTATTCTCTATTTTCTTGATCTTTTAAAAAATTATTTTTGTTCTATTCTCTGTTTAGTTTATTTCTGTTGTAACCTTTATTATTTAATTCCTTTTGCTATCTTGGGGTTTAGTTTGTTCTTCTTTTTCTAGTTCCTTGAGGTATAAAATTAGGTTGTTGATTTCAGATCTTTTTTAAAGAAGGTGCTTACTGCTACATATTTTCCTCTTAGTACTACTTTTCTCTCATCCTGTACTTTTTGGTATACTGGGTTTTCATTTTCATTTGTCTCAACATATTTTCTTTTCTTTTTTTTTTAAGATTTTATTTATTTATTTGACAGAGAGAGACACAGCAGAAGAGGAAACGCAAGCAGGGGAAGTGGGAGAGTGGGGAAGCAGGCCCCCTGCCGAGTAGGGAGCCCAATGCAGGGCTTGATCCCAGGACCGTGGGATCATGACCTGAGCTGAAGGCAGACACTTAACGACTGAGTCACCCAGGCATCCCTCAACATATTTTCTAATTTTCCTTGTGATTTCTTCTTTGACCCACTGGTTGTTTAAAAATGTGTTGCATAATTTGCACATATTTATGAGTTTTTAACAATTTCTAATTTCATATCTTTGTGGTTGAAAAAGACACTTGGTTTAATTTCATCCTTACATTTGTTAGGACTTGTTTTGTGGCCTAACACATGATCTATCCTGGAGAACGTTCTGCGTGTGCTTGAAAAAAATGTATTTTGCTGTTATTGTATAGAGTGTTCTGTATGGATCTATACGGTTCAGTTGTTCTGTTTTTCAAGTCCTTTTTCCTTACTGATCTTCGGTCTGGTTGATCTGTATATTATTGAGAGTGGGGTATTAAAATCTGCTATGATTATTGTGTTACTTTCCATTTCTCCCTTCAATCCTGTCAATGTTTGCTTCATATATTTCAATGTCTGCTATTAGGTGCAGAGACATTTATAAACTGTTGTATCTTTCTGGTGATGTGATCAGTTTACCATTATACAAGGTCTTTCTCTCTTATAACAGTTTTTGATTTAACATATTCTACAGAAGTAGAGACACCTCTGTTCTTTTGTGGTTAAAACTTGCATGGACTATCTTCTTCCATCATTTCCCTTTCAGCTTCTACACATCCCTATGTCTAAAATGAATCTCTTGTAGGCAGCATATAGTTGGACCTTTTTTTCTTTTTAATCCATTCAGCCATTCTACATCTTTTGATTGGAGAGTTTAATCCATTTACATTTAAAGTAACTACTGATACAGAAGGACTTACTTTTGCCATTTCATTATTTTTTTACATGTCTTGGGGTTATTTTGTCCCTTTTTTCTCTCTTGCTGCCTTCCTTCGTGTTTCATTGATTTTTTTTTTTCTTTTTTTTTTGTAGTGATATGCTTTGGTTCCCTTCTCATTTTCCTTTGTGCAACTTCTATAGTTTTTTTTGTTGTTGTTGTTTTGTCTTTACCATGGAGATTATACAAAACATTGTATGGTTATAATAATCTATTTTAAACTGATAACAACTTCAGTTACACACAAAAACTTTACTCCTTCGTATCTCCTCCTCATGCATTGTTATTATAAGTTATATCTCTTTGTTTTGTATCCATTAACATAATTTTTTTTTTAAAGATTTTATTTACTTATTGGAGAGAGAGAGAGTGAGAGAGAGTGCACAGGCACACCTGCATGAGTGGGGGTGGGGGGAAGGCACAGGATGAGGGAGAAGCAGGCTCCCAGCTAAGCAGGGAGCCCCACATGGGGCTCAACTCCAGGACCCCGGGATCATGACCTGAGTCGAAGGCAGATGCTTAACTGAGCCACCCGGGTGCCCCCGTTAACATAATTTTGTGGTTATAGTTCTTTCTTCTGCTTTTATTGTCTAAATTTTACCAGATTTAAAAGTAATTTATGTATCACCATTATAGTATTATAGGATTTTGCATTTGTTTATATATTTACGTTTACCAGAGAGTTTTATATTTCAGTATGCTCTTGTGTTGCTGCCTAAAGTCCTCTGGTTTCAACTTGAAAAACTCCTTTTAACAATTCTTGTAAGGCTGGTCTAATGGTGATGAACTCCCTTAGCTTTTGTTTATTTGGCAAGGTCTTAATTTCTCTTTCATTTTTGAAGGACACTTTGCAGAATATAATAATCTTGGTTGGCAGGGCTTTTTTTGTTTTTGTTTTTTGTGGTTTTTTTTGTGGTTTGTTTTTTTTTTTTTTTTTTTTTTTTTAGCACTTTTGAATATGTCATCTCATTCTCTTCTGGCCTTAATGTTTCTGAGTAATCCACTGATAATCTGGAGAACTTCCTTGTAGGTGTTGCATTCCTTGTATTCTTTTTTTGCTTTTTCTTGTTGCTGTCAACATTCTCTGTCTCTTGACAGTTTGATTACAACATGTCTTGCTGTGGGTCCTTTTGGATTTATTCTAGTTGGGAGTTCTTTGAGCTTCTTGAATTTGGATGTCCAATTCCTTCCCTAGATTTGATAAGCTGTCTTTTTCTCATTTCTGTGATTCCTGCAATACATATAGTTGGTCCATTTGATGGTGTCCCATAAACTCTAAGGCTTAATTAACTTTTCTTCTTTTTTCTTTTACTTAATTTGATAATTTCAAGTGACATGTCTTCAAGTCAACTGCTTTACTAAGTCTACTGTTGAACCCCTCTAAATTTTTCAGTTCAGTTATTGTATTCTTTAGCTACAGAATGCCTATTTGGTTGTTTTTTTATGATTGCTATCTCTTGATATTCTCATTTTTTTAATGCGTCATTTTTCTGATTTCATTTAGTTATTCATCTGTATTCTATTGTAGTGCATTGAGCTCCTTTAGGATGATTATTTTTAATTCTTTGCTAGGTGTTAGTTCAAAGTTCTCCACTTCTTTAGGGTAGGTTTGTGCATATTAATTTTGTTCCTTTGTTTGGGCCATGTTTTCCTGTTTCTTTGTGTGCCTCGTTACTTTTTTGTTGTGTTTTCTGCAGCCAAAGAAATAGCCACTTCTCCCAGGCTTTGTGGACTGCCTCTCCACAGGAGAAGACTCTCACAATTCAACCTGGTGAGAGAATTTGGGGGTCCTTTGAATCTTTTCTGGGGATGTGTCTTCTCTGGGATTGTTTATGTCATTTCCCAGAGAGCTTGCCAGTTTTTCAGGAGTTTGCAATCTCTTCCTCCCTCTGGTGTTTGTCTTTGGTACGGCAGGTTCTCTGGTGCTACACTAAGCCACTAGCTCTGTGGTTCTCTGCAGGCTCCTGACCTCCAAAGTATGCTGGTTTTGTTATTGCTTCAGGTCAAGGGAGACTGAAACCAATCTCTAAGGTAGCCCCTTCAGAAGCTGGAAAATTAGATAAACATTCCACTCTTCTTTCCCACTCCCTGCCCCACATAGACATTAGCTGAGAGTTGGGTGTTTTCTCCCTGAGCCTACCTCCATCTGCAGCACTGTCAGTTTTCTGCTGCTGAGGACTCGCTAATGTTCCACAGTCCCCAGGCATTGAAAGTATGCTGGTTCCCCATCAGTGGTCAGAGTGAGGCAAGTGACACCAGTCCCTCAGGCGACCTCCCCAAAGCAGGAACACTGAACTGTTCCATTCTTTTCTTTCCCCTTCAAGGGAGAAGCTGTAAGCTAGAATTTTCCTCCCAATCCCACAACACTGAGCCAGCTTGGGAAAAGGGGTACTGTGGTTGATATAAAATGGCTTTCTTACCCATTTCGATATGGTTGTTTTTAACTTTGAGTTTGCCTCTTAACATCTTAATTGATTTCTGGAGTTCTCATAAAGGCTCTTTGGGTCATATACCATTGCTAAGTCAGTGTCTCTGTATGGAAACAAGGACTGGGGCTTCTTATCCTACTGTCTTGCTGACATCACTCTTGAAGAATTTTTTAAATGTTATTTATTCAGTTTCCTCTTTTAGTAATAACTTACTTATATTTCTTGCCCATTTCTATACTGTAGTGTTTGCCTTTTTATGATTGATTTGCAGGAGGCATTTCTATACTTCCCATACTGATTCTTTGTCTGTTTTATAGGTTGCAAATATCTTCCAATTCTCTGGCTAATGTTTTCCACTTGTTAATAGTGTTTTTGTTTTGTTGTTGTTTCTTCTCAGTTAAGTTTTAAAAAAATCTTCAGTTTGACATAGTTTGGGATGTTGGTGAAGGGTGTACATATACATTATATCCTACTGATGTTTTAAGTCCATTTTGATAAATTTCTAATTCTATTATTCAACATTCATCTCAAAGCAAAACTGAAGTCTCTGCCTGGCATGTAAATAAATTATTGTGAATGCTTTCCATGCCTTCCCAGGGACTCTTCTCATTACTTTTTAGGTATAATTTATATCCCACAAAAGTACCTATTTGAAATGTTCAAGTCAAAGATTTTTAATAAATTACTAAGTTGGACAATCATTACCACTAATGATCCACTTTTAGGACATTTCTATCACTTCAAGATCTGTTCATTTGCAGCAAATCCCTGTTCCTACATTTAGCCCCAGGCAACAGCTAATTTACTCTCTCTATATATAGATTTACCTGTTATGGACATTATAAAAATGGAATTATATAATATATGGTCTTCTGTAACTGGCTTCTTTCACTAAGCATAATGTTTTTGAGGTTCACACATGTTGCAACATGAATCATTAGATTGTTCCTTTCTTAGTGAGGTATAGTATTCTACTATATGGACATAAGATATTTTGTTTATCCATTCATGAGTTGATGGTTATTTGGGTTGCTTCCACTTTTTGTTTATTATGAATAATGCTGCTATGAACATCTGTATACAAGTATTCATTTGCTTTTCAGCCATTTGTATTTATTGTTTGATGACGTTTTTCCAATCTTTTGCCTATTTTTTTTTAACTGGGTGGTCTTGTTACTGAGTTCTTTATATATGGGTTGTCTTATTACTGAGTTCTTTGTATATTCTGGGTAAGAGCCCTTTATCAGATACATAATCTGAAAATATATTCTCACAGTTTATGACTTGTCTTTTCATTTTTTAAATGGTGGTAACAGACAATACTTACTTGTTTATCCATCCAGTTAAGGTGGTCCTTTGGATCATTTCTGGTTTTGAACTATTACAAAATTGAGCAGCTATGAATATTTGTATAGAAATATTTATGACTCCCTATGTTTTCATTTGTTGTGAGTAAATACTCAAGAATGGAGTTGGTGGATCATATAAGTGTGTGTTTAACTTTACAATAAACTAGTACGCTGTTTACCAAAGTGGTAATACCACTTCACATTTTCACAGAGAGTAGATAAGAGATCCAGTGGTTCCATATCTTCTCCAACATATGTTGATATAAGTGTTTTAAATTTTAGTCATTTGAGGGAGGGTACAATTGGTATCATGTTTGGTTTCTTTTTCTTGCTTTTTTTAAACTATGGTAAAACATACATAATTTTTATTTTTTAAATCATTTGTACCATTTAGTGGCATTAAACACATTCACATACTGTATACCCATCACCACAATCTATACCCAAAGCTTACCATTATCCCTAAGCACTAACATAACCTATGGACCCATTAAACAATAACCCCATTCACTCTAGCCCCTGATAAACTCTATTCTGCTTTCTGTCTCTACTGAGTTTTCCTCTTCTAGGTACTTCATATAAGTGGAATCATATATTATTTGCCCTTCTGTGTCTGGATTATTTCACTTACTAAGCATGATGTTTTCAAGGTCTATCCATGTTCTTGCATATATAAAAATTTTATTCCTTTTTATGGCTGAAGAGTATTCTGTTGTATTTACATACCATGTTTTGTTTATCCACTCCACGTTTTGTTAATGGGAACTTGAAGTGTTGCCACCTTTTGTCTATTGTGAATAATGCTGCTATGTACATTGGTGTTCAGATATCTGTTCAAATCCCTGTTTTCAATTCTTCTGAATATATACCTACAAGTGAAATTGCTGGGTCTCAGGGTAATTCTATGTTTAATTTTTTGAGAAACTGCCAAACTTTTCCACAGTGGCTGTACCATTTAACATTCCCACCAGCAAGACTATCCTTTCAGGAATCATTTCTATAGTTTGTTACTTTCCTATCAACAATGCACAAGGGTTCTACTTTCTTAACTTACTTGCCAACATTTATTATTTTCCATTTTTCCTTGTTTTTTAAATTATACATCATGCTAATACATGTGATGTGGTATCCCACTGTGGTTTTGATTTGCATTTCTCTAATAATTGGTGATGTTGAACACTGTTTCATGTGCTTACTAGCCAGCTGCATATCATCTTTGGAAACATGTATAAACAACTCTCTTGGCCCATTTTTGAATTGAATTTTTTGTTTTTGAGTTAAGGGAGTTAAAGCCTTATTGGATACATGACTTCCAAATGTTTTCACTCAGTCAATGGGCTGTCTTTTTGCTTTGATAGTATAACTCATAAAAATTCATAATTTTAATGAAGTCCAATTTATCTACTTTTCCTTTGTTGCTTGTGCTTATGGTGTCATATCCAAAAATACCACTGCCAAATCAATGTCATGAAGATTTTCTCCAGTGTTTTTGTTTAAGAGTTTTATAGTTTAAAGTTCAGATGCAAAGGATCATATAGGCTGAGAGCAAAGGCCATTTCTGATAAGAGCTTTAATTGACAATAGCTTTATAAAAACAAACAAAAGGGGCTCCTGGGTAGTTCAGTGGGTTAAAACCTCTGCCTTCGGCTCAGGTCATGATCTCAGTGTCCTGGGATCGAGCCCCGCATCGGGCTCTCTGCTCAGTGGGGAGCCTGCTTCCTCCTCTCTCTCTCTGCCTGCTTCTCTGCCTACTTGTGATCTCTCTCTCTCTCTGTGTCAAATAAATAAATAAAATCTTAAAAAAATAAATAAATAAAAATAAAAACAAACAAAAAGCAAAAAACAAGAACAAAAGTCCCTCGTCCCCAGACTCTCTTAGTTAATAATTTGTTAAAAATGAAATGCTCACTGGGGCACTTGGGTGGCTCAGTTGGTTAAGCGTTTGCCTTCGGCTCAGGTCATGATCCTAGAGCCTTGAGATGGAGCCCCCACATCAGGTTCCCTGCTCTCAGTGGAGCTTCTGCTTCTCCTCTGCCTCTGCTCCTCCCACTGCTCATGCTCTCTATCTCTCTCTCAAATGAATAAATACAATCTTAAAAAAAAAAACTGGGAAAAAAAAACTGAAATGCTCACCAATGAAGACAACTTTGAATTCTCTCACAGAGTGAAGAGCATTTTGTGATGTGATTAATTGACTTTTAATTTGTCTGACTCTATCTGATTTGTTTAGTCTAGATTTTGGAATATTATGTTTCTTAAAATAAGTCATATGTGCACATCAAATATCTGTTGCCTTGTAAATACTGTGTGTGTGTATTTTTAAGACGCACACACACACACACACACACTCTGAGCTGAGCCCTTCCTTTGTTTGTGTTCTCTACTGTAAATGTAGGGTTTTTTACTCAATGGGTCACAAGAGACATTGCATGATTTACTGCCCTATAAAAGTTGAAAGAATAGTGATTAAAAAAAGAAAGTTTCATAAAACTCACCAATTTGCTGTGGATAAATAATCTCTCCACACAGAATATAACCTTAACTATGAACATGCATTTCCAAAGAATTATAAAATTTTTCTCTCATAACCAGACTGATACATTTTGAAACTCGAGAAGGGGGATGTTTAGTTTAACACCTACCGCCTTTGAGTGTTAAATCCATTAAGATGATTCTCTCGGAGTTCAGACACTAATGATAAAACCATCTGTAAAACAAAATCAGTTGCAGGTTAACTCATACTGCAAAACAGGATTACATCAGTTCTATTTTTCTTGGTGTGAGTGATATTTCCGTTGAGATTCCCTCCCCTCCCCTCCCTGTCCTCTCCTTGTTTTACTTTGTCAAAATGAAAAGAAAGCAGTGCCAAGTCACATTTACTAATAACTTGCATTTTATTTTTAATGTCTGTTATCCACATTCCAATTTCAGCATAATGAACAACAGATAGATCATTAATTTCCCAAGAAAACCAAACCTGTTAAAAATAAAACCACGTTAAAATCAGCTTATTTTTTTCCTTCTTAATTTAGTTCTAGTTATTTTTTAAAAATGCTATTTATGTATAAAGTTTCGAAAAGACCGGAACAGTTAACAAACATTAAAAATCTCATTAACAGTATTTAGAAGATCATAAATTAAAATTTCTTGAATTTGGCCAAAATTCAAGGCAGAAGAAAACAAAGCTTTAATATTAAGATGTGAATATATAATACTATTTACAACATTACTTACTGAATTTTTTGCTTTAACATAAAATTCCTATAAGGTTATTTTAAAATCAAAATTTGTCCAACAAGTAAAAGGGTGTGTTTCTACTGGTTAAGGAAATCTCTTCTCCCAAAAATCTTTGTGAGAATAAATGAGATCTGTTAGGAGAAAAGAGGGGTTGGTGGATTTAAAATAACCTCTCCTGGTTTCCTTCTTTTTTCTCATAATCTCCTGCCTCACATTTCTTCCTTACATGGCTGTAAGTCCGCCCAAGATAAGAGGAGATAAACAGAGAAAAGTTAAACATCTCTCCTGGAAGACTGAGATATTTCCATTTACCCTTTTTGCCATGGTACATTAAGCAACAAAAATTTCAATACTAATAAATTGAAAATACTCACATTTTTAAGCAAACCAGGATAGTAATCTGCAGGTGAATATCCAAGACCTTGAGTAAAAAGACCAACTTCTTTTGTATCAAATCTGAATGCCGAAAGTATATGAGATAACAATCCCTTAAAAAGATAAACAGACAAAGTTATTAAAAGTGAGTCCAAGTGCCTATTACGTATAATGCCTACAGTCTAGGTCATCTGTAAATGCACTCATCTCTGTGAAATGAGTAATCTTAATTTGCCCAAATACCCAGTTCACATGGATTCATGGTATAAACAAGAAATAAGTTAGCATTAAAATTATCACATTAAAAATAGGTCAACTTAAACAACTGTTAACAGTGAAGCAAAAATATATAATGAATGAACAGTGCTTTAACCATATTAAGAATGTGATCATGAGATGCCTGGGGTGGCTCAGTTGGTTAAGCATCTGCCTTTGACTCATGTCATGATACCTGGGCCCTGGGATAGAGTCCTGCATCGGATTCCTTGCTCAGCAGGAAGCCTGCGTCTCCCTCTGCCTGCTGCTCCCCCTGCTTGTGCTCTCTCTTTGACAAATAAATAAAATCTTATAAAAAAAAAAAAAAGAACGTGATATTTATTGTTTTTAAATTCAGCAAAATATTTTTATCTAAGTAGCTATAATAATTTAACCCATGACAAGGAACAGACCACAAATTACTAGGGAAAGATGATGCAATAAATGGTGTTACGAGGGAATGCTATTTGAAAAAAAAAATTAGAAATGTACCTTATGTTATTCATCAAAATATACCTGAATTTAATGTAAAGTTAAACATCAATGTAAAGAGATCAATGTAAAAATGAAATAATAAGAATAAAATATAAGTACTTTTCAGGTGTTTGAATGTGGAAGAACTTTGTAAACTGAAAATCAAGAGAGCAAATCATTGGTTGTTCTAAACAGAAATAAAACCTTGTGCTTTCAGAAAATAAAATAAGCACAACCTAGGAAGAAAATTACCAACAAATAACAGCAGATCATAAATAACATGCAAAATATAACACTAAGAACATAAAAAATGAGTACGAACAGATAATTCATAAGAGAAAATACAAATGTGCAACAAACACACTGATAAATGCTCAGCCTCATAAACTCAAAGGGTGAATTTAAACATCAACATACTATTTTTCACTTAATGAATTAAAGATTTTTACAGACCTAAGTACCAAATGCTAATTTGGGTTCTCTGAAACACGTACTCTGTGTGAGCTACTGAAATATAAATGAGTATCCCTACATCCTGCTGCCGTGAACCACACTGAGGCACCCCCAGAGGGTCTGAATGCGTGTAACACAGCCCCCTACCCGCCCCACGCTTGGACTGTCAGGGTTGTCTGCCCAGAGGTTTATAACCTGAACAAAGGTGCCTTATAGGTTAGTAGAGGCCTGCCTTACAGAGAGCAATTTGAAAATACATATTGGGGCACCTGGGTGGCTCAGTGGGTTAAGCTGCTGCCTTCGGCTCAGGTCATGATCTCAGGGTCCTGGGATCAAGCCCCACATCGGGCTCCCTGCTCCCAGGGAGCCTGCTTCCCTCTCTCTTTCTTCCTGCCTCTCTGCCTACTTGTGATCTCTCTCCTTTCTGTCAGATGAATAAATAAAATCTTAAAAAAAAAAAAAAAGAAAAGAAAATACATATTAAAGGTTTTTAAAAGCATTCAGAACTTTTCATGTATCTGGCACACGTTTAAGGAAATAAATCCAAATATGATGATGGGGATTATATTCAAAGATGGTCACTACAATGTTATTTCTCATAGTGAAAAATATCTAACAGCAGGAACTGATTAATTTATAATACCCTCATACAGTAGCTCATTGTAAACCATTAAAATGTTTATAAAGATTTTATGAGAGGATTTTAAATGGTTATATTACAATGCTAAATGAAGAAAGGAAGATGCAAATTTTAATACACAGCAACAACCTCATCAATATAAAAATAATCCATACATGGAAATGAAACAATAATGGAAGAAACTATCACCAAATGTTAACAGTCTCTGGGGTGGTGGTTTTATGAGTATATATTTTTTTCTACTTTAGTACATTTTCCAGTTTCCTATGTGTGTATGTGTACTACTATTATAATCAGGAAAAAAATTTTACGTTTTGAAAAAGTGTTGTATTTGGAAACACTTTATTTTTTTTAAACAGCAGCTTTATTGAGATACAACTCATACACTATAAAATTTACTCTTTAAAGTGTACAACCCCACGATTTTTAGTGTATTCACAGGGAAAGAGCCATTTTATTCTTTTTTAAGTCCTGTACTGCATTTCGTAAGTACACATTATGAGATAAAATAAACTCATGTATGTGCGTCTAAATGTGTGAGTCCATACACAATACCAAGGACCATCGAATCTAGGGAAGAGGCTGTTATTACCTCAGTCAAGGGTAGGCCCCACCAAACCAGGACAACAAACTTACCAGTAATGCCCAGGGTCAATGGCATCATTTCAATTTTATCATGAATTGTTTCACATACTCAAAAAGATATAACATGACAAATTTCACCCATTATCACATTTACCAAGCATTAAAAACACCAAGGAAGCCTTCTGTGCCATCTCTCCTTTCCCCCACCAGCTCTACAGACGTCCTTCCTCCCAGGGACAATTCTACCCTGATCTGGTATGCACCCTTTCTTGTAGACCATCGTACTTTCTCCCTCTGAGCTCAGACTTACCTCATGAGCCTCAAAACAGGATTCCAGGCAACACTACTAAGTCATGCAGGTTGAAAACTGCTGTCCCTGCATGCGATCCCATTTACTATTTGCAAACTGGAAAAATTCATAACAAGTTAACAAAGAAGCTTTGAAACATTACTAACTACTACGCAAAAGATACTAATGATTTTTTAAAAACCCAGCAACATCTATCACATGACTTTACAAAAATAAGTCACTGAAGGGGGAGAAAAACAGATTTATAGATAAAACAAACTTTTTGTAATGTATAAAATACTTAAGAGATCGGGGCACTTGGGTGGCTCAGTCAGTTAAGGGTCTGTCTTCAGCTCAGATCGTGATCCCAGGGTCCTGGGATGGAGCTCCACATTGGGCTCCCTGCGTGGCGGGGAGCCTACTTCCCCCTCTGCTCTCATCTACTGCTCTCCTCTCAAATAAATAAAATCTTTAAAAATAAAATATAATAAAATAAATAAAAAATAAGTAAAATACTTAAGAGGTTCCTTACTAGAGTGAAGAAGAAAAGGCTGGATGGAAGCCATTTGCATATTATTTGTCCTTTTTTCTCTTTCAGGTCAAAGCTGTCCTTTATAAATACAGAAAGCAAACAGAAGCTGAGGACAGCCCAGTTGGTTTCAAACATCAAGTGCAATCTGGGTGAGAGTAAGCAGTCGTGGTCAGGCTGGCAAAGCCAGGGAAGGTAAATTACAGCCCGTGTGCCATCCTTTGAGGAGCGGTGTGTCCTGGCGAGTTCTGCATAGCTCACCCCAGCAGGAAGCCTACATCGTTTAAGTGGCAAGTGGGGCCTGACCCACTGTGTGAAGTGCCATGCAGGTGCTCTGGTGAAGAAAAGGCCAGCCGGGCCTGGCCAACATATGCCACATCCACGTGGAGGCCCCCACACCAGACCAGACATGGAGAGGGAGGAAGCTGGGCTTGGTTTGGAAACGAGGCTCGGC
This sequence comes from Potos flavus, assembly GCA_028534135.1. Lineage (NCBI taxonomy): Eukaryota > Metazoa > Chordata > Mammalia > Carnivora > Procyonidae > Potos > Potos flavus. Next base: position 56,539,913 of record CM052892.1, on the reverse strand, counting down.
CAAGGACTCAGAGTTGGGGGCAATCTGGGTTTTCCATGGTGGAGATCAGCTAGACGGAGGAAGGGCAGTACTGGAAGTGCTTAACTTTCTGCCATCAGACTTTCAGCATTCTATTTAACAAACATTTAAAGCACTAAGAGCTGTTCATATGACAAATAAATAACAACTCACAGTTTATGGTGTGAGTATATTATTAAATCTGTGTTGGAGATGAGGAAACTAAAACACACTTAGCTTAAATAACTTCCCCAAGGCTGATTACTTATTTTATGGCCAAACCTTGTAAGAAACTTCCCTGTAACCACTCTCCACAGGTGGATGGAATCATTTTTTAACATAACAAATGTACATATGATTGATGGACTTATGACCCTTTATGGCTCTCAATTACTCTCCCAGTAAAGCCTAAACTTCTAAAAGCTAAGCCCCCGCCTAGGACTGACTTTCCCTCACTGGCTTGTTTGGAGCCACACAGGGCTACAGGCTCTTTGGCCCCTCAGGACTTTAGGATGTTCTAGTCCCTCTGCCATGACAGTTCTTCCAGACCTGGTTAAATGCCACTTCTTGAGGGAATTCTAACAATTAAGACAACTAAAATTTACGGAATGCTTTCCATGTGTGAAATACTGTGCTAAGTTCTCTAAGTATGGCATCTCACTTAAAATCCCATAAATCAAGTTTTTAATAAAATTCAACTAAGCAAGTTTCAATTAAACCACCTATGAACAGGTAGCTGCTGTCATTATAATTCACATGATTGACCCTTAAAGAATTAAAGCACAAAATACTACAAGCTTAGTTAGTATAAAAAGTAATACAGTGTGTGTACAATAGAAGGAAACCAATTTCAAGGCTGTAACAGTTAGGGATCAGTTAAGATTGTAGATCTTAAGGAAAACCATGCCAAGGCTTTCCCCTATAAATCCACTGCCTCCCAGAAGCACTCACATCCTGGGCCTTGGACCAATGCATGGAGGCTGGTTTCCTAAAAGTACATGAGCTACTTTGGCAGTTGAGCCAATGAAAGTTAAAAAAAAAAGAAAAGAAAAAAAAAACTAGGACATTCAGTAGATTCAGAGGGTGCCACTAGGGATTGTAAATAATTCCTGAGTAATGTTTAAAATAGACATAAACAATTCCCTCGATAGTATTCACAAGGCCTGCATTATGTAAGCTGACTATAACATTTAAGGTCTTAGAAAAATGAAAACAACTTAATTGGCAGACCTGTCCTGGCCTAAATTCCTAAAATGATATGGTTAGAAACTGATTTTTAAAAAATCAAATGCTATAAATATTAGTTGCCCACCCCACCTCTTACATGTTTAAAAAACAAACAAAGAAAAACCCCATACTATACTACTCAGTGTCGGCAAGGATGTAGTGAGAGGGACACTTTGTCCCTGTTGGGAGCCCAAATTTGTAAAGTCTTTCTGGGAAGTCACTTGATGATATATGTAGCCAAAGCATTACAGTTCATATCCTTTTACTCAGTAATTTAGTTTCTAAGAATATACCTTACTGAAAGTTTTAGGTTCACAGCAGCATTACTTATAATAGTGAAAAACTACAAGCAAACCAAGTACCCCACACAACACTGGATTGGTTGAATTCATCATAGTTTATGCAAGTATGAATTATATTGAAAAAGATATTTAATCACACAGGAAAAGACTATGTAACATTAATTTAAAAAGCGACGTGTCAACCTGTATGTTCAATGTGATTTTAATTGTGTATGGAAAAACAATGCTCAGAAGAAATATAACAAATAGTTAACACAGATTTCTTTTTTCTAGCAGTGATTTAAAATTTCTTTTTTCAACTCTTTGTATTCCAAAGTTTCCACAATTACCAAAGCTAGTTACTTACTCTATGGCCAAAACTTATAAGGAACCTCCTTATATCCACTCTACATGAGGCAGCTGAAATAGTTTTTTATCATAACAATGCAAATCTGGGGTGCCTGGGTGGCTCAGTGGGTTAAGCCTCTGCCCTCGCTCAGGTCATGATCTCAGGGTCCTGGGATCGAGCCCCGCATCGGGCTCTCCGCTCAGCAGTGAGCCTGCTTTCCTCTCTTCCTCTGCCTGCCTCTCTGCCTACTTGTGATCTCTTTCTGTCTGTCAAATAAATAAATAAAATCTTAAAAAAAAAATAACAATGCGAATCTGATTGGTCCTCAGCATAAGACCCTTTATGGCTTACTTTTTATCATAGAAAATGTTTTGTAAAACAAAATTACAGGCTTTAACTTATGTCTGTTTTTTCCCATAATTCCCTAGTAAGAATTGCTATGGAGAGCCACAAGAGTTTTATCCCTGGTAAAATAAGCAAAAACAGCATACTGAGGCCTGGCTATGGTTACATAACTTCAGAACAGACACCTCAAACTTTAGACCTTCAAATATCTCTTTTAAAGTAAACTTAAAAATTGATAAGCACTTCTCCTTGCTAAGAATTATTTTTACCGCCACCTAGTGGCTAACAGTCTAAACAGAAAACCATTAAAGATTCTGTGGGCACCTGGCCCTTGGACAAAATTCATTCCTACTGTCATGTGATAATTATTTTGTAAATGCTGACAGAGCAATCTTGGAAATCCTCTATTTCAGCCCTCTCATTTTACTAATGAACTGATGAAGAACTGGGTTTCTAAATACGGAAATCAGTATCCACAAAAAGGATGTGAATGTAAACACAGGTTCTGACCTGAAGGCCACAGAGAAAACGTGCAAATACATCCCCCTGACTTGTGATCTAAAATCCCTGAGGGTGGAAGGGGTAGGAATGAACACAGCGGTGTACAAAACGTTTGAAGCCCAATTTTGATTCATGCAGGAGTTTTAAGAACTGCTAGTGTTTGAAAAGGCATTTTAAAATTGCTTATACCATGACGGTGAAGTTTCATAAGGAGAGAAGTTTTAAATAAATCAGAGGAAAATCCACTGCCTTTGTTTTCAGGTGTTCTCTCCTGTCCTCACCTCACTGTATCTGCTCCATCCTGTAACAGGCAGCACATTCACAGGCGGGTTAGGAAAGTTGGAGCAATGAGCCTGTGGTTTGGCACAGGGCTGGGTTGTGGAAGAAGGACTGTGGTTTCTGCTCAGGCTAGGAGAGCCAAACTGTGGTCAGTCTTCTTGAACTGAGACAGAACACATATTTCATGCTTCTCCAAACAATTTCTTCATCAGATCATTAAGTCTTTTAGAATTTCCATCACTTTGGTCTGTACTGCATCTAGCTCTTTATACATAATATAAATAAAAACTGTTTGTAAACAAGGATCCCTTATTCACTCAACAAACACACTGAATGTGATCTATATTCAAGCCATGCTATTGAGGGGTTGGAAGCCCCTACAGCCCAAGGAAGGGAGATCGAGATGGAAACAGCCATAATATAAGACAGAATGCAGTGAGTGCTACAACAAGGGGGTAAAAAAATCACTGTGGGAACAGAGGAAATAATGATTAATTCCAACTGTAGGGTTTCAGAATGCTCCCAGAGATGATGACTTCTGAGCTGATTCTGACAGCTGGGTTCGGACAGAAAGAGTGAGGGGAAGGAGGCAGGGAAAGAGAGAAAGAGAGAGTGTGTGATGGGATAGACAGAGAAAACCACTAGGGAAGGAACAGAGAGAAGCGGAGGAAAAGGGGCCATGGTAGGGAGGGCAGAGACACCTGGGGAAATGCTCCTGTCACTCCTCCTGCTCTCAGCCTTTGCTGGATGTCTAAGCACAGCCCTGCCACACCCCTACTCCTGCCCTGGGGGGCTTCAGCCCACCTGGTCAAACTTATCTCTCCTGGTCTTTCTCTTTGATCCCTGCAATTTGGTGGCATCAGACTCCCTGCTGGTCACCGCATTCCCACCTCCGTATCATTTTTTTCTCCTAAGAAAACCCACAACCTCCACACATTCTTAGCTGCCAAAATTACACATGTCTTTCAAAATCCTCTTTCTCCAAGACTCCTGATCCAGTTCCTGACAGGAGAGATCAGATTCTCCCGAAATCTCCATGGCATCCTATTTGTATTTCTTTGACAGTGCCTACAAAGTTCTGCCTCGCACTGTAGTTCTCCTTTTTCTCTTCTACTCATTAGCCTGCAGGCTCCCCAAGAAGGGCCAGTCTTACTATCTTCATACTCCCTAGAGCCATTGTTAACTAGCCCTCTGCTTTGCATACACGAGGCATTCAATAAACACTAGCTGAATAAAAATAAATAGAATGGAGTGCTCATTTATAGTTACTGAACAATATAATTACTGCAGGATCCCTGTGTGACCTCGTTACAGTATAAAATGATAAATTTTCCTTTTCACAATTTGCTTTCCTAAGTTTCAGCCCATAAAATACCCACAGAATAGTGGAAAAAACATGACATTGCTTATGTGCTTTTACTCCAAAGGGGTTTACTTAATTTGGTAACACTGACTGGAACCTGGCACACCAGTGTAAATGTAGTTTCACTGAATAATATGCTGCTTTGCGGCTACTAAGCTTGTGACAATCTAAGAGTACCACAGTAGGAGAGCACCCAGAAGGGACAGGAGAAGCAGCAACAAGGACCATCTTTGCTGAAAGGGGCACTGGAAAACCACAAATCTGTCTTGACTATCCTTGAATAAAAACTGTAATGCATAGCTACACATTTTAAAAACTTTTTCCTGCAGACTTGAATGGCAAAACAAAGCTTTTGCTAATTCAATCCAATTTATTCAATTATTCTTGACCAAAAAATTTAACCCTCGAGGTATAGCACATGTTTAATCTTCTCTTCTCTCAAGCTTTTACAAAAGCATCCAGTCTATTCAGTTGTCGGCCAGTGGAACGGATGCCATTTTGAATACTTGGCTGGTTCGTTTACCATATAAAATACCTGTGCCCAAATCCCGAATTAGTCACTTCTTTTTTCATATTCCCATGGCATTTTATATAAACATCTAGTAGAACATTTATGTTATTATCCTGTTTATTACACTTAATGTTAAAATTTCCAAATAATTCAATCCCTGCAAGTGATTTATATTTTCCTAAATTAGATACCATAGTGAAAACTGGCTAATTTTCTTAATAACACAATCTTAAATTTCCCTTGACAACAAACACCATCTAGAATCTAGACCAACATATAAGCACCGCCTAAATATATTACTTCACTGAAAAAGAAGAAAAGTTGCCCTCTATAAAGTAAAATGGACCAGCAGTGCTCTGTGCATGGCACTACACGACAAAACAACAAAGAAGATAAATGTTACAAAACTTCAAGACGTACATTAAAGACCTGCCTAAATGGAGAGAAATACTATGGACTCAGCAAGAAAAATTCAATGTCATAAAGATGTAAATTCTCTGTCATAGAGACTCAACGTAGTACCATTAATAATCTCAAATACGTTTTATTGGTAGGACTTCAGAAGCTTTTCCAAAACTTACATAGAAAAGGATGCATAGCACATGTTAAGGAAAAGAATAAAATTATAGAAATAAACACACAGCATGACTCCACTTCTCTGAAGTTGAAAAGCAGGCACACTAAACAAGGTGCTGGTCAGAGATACATACACAAGGGGCAGAACTACAAATTCTGCAAATTACTTCTGGATGAAGGTTCTAAGAGACAAAGTGGGATAAAGCGAATTAAATATTTTACACCATCACAATTATTCTGTGCCTGTAAGTCTGAAGCACCCATAATACACTTCTTAGGAAAAAAGTATCATTACAGTGATGTCGTTTCACTGCTAACTCTTCTAAAATTTGAAATCCTTAATATCTAAAACTATAAGGAAGATTGTTTTCATGTTATGATATAATGCATACCCATTGCTCTTCACAAAACTATAAAAGAACTAAGATACAAATTGCCTGAAAAGTTATTTAGAATTCTGTAAATTAAAAACTTTTTCTAAGTTTCAATAGTATTTTTTTGTTATCTCTATAAATTAAGAATTTAAAAATATTTCAAAATGTAGCTGGCACATGTAACTGGCATACCACCAGGTACTAGAATAATCTGCAATCCAAATCAAGAACAAATGAGTCCTAAATTAAAGATATGGTTTTATTTCTACTATGTTCCTTCTAAAAATAAGACAAGTTTAATTTAAAATCATTTTGAGAAAAAAAACCTCATCTTCTTTGCAAATATTTGTGATTATGCATACTTTCGCAAAGTGGTAATAGAGTTTTTAAGGGATGAAAACAGCATAAGCTTAGAACTTATACATTATTGGGGTGCCTGGGTGGCTCTGTCGGTTAAGCATCTGTCTTCAGCTCAGGTCATGATCCCAGGGTCCTGGGATCGAGCACCGCATCGGGCTCCCTGCTCATAGGGAGCCTGCTTCTTCCTCTCTCTCTGCCTGCTGCTCTGCCTGCTTGTATTCTCTCTCTCCGTCAAACAAATAAATAAGTAAAACAAATAAATAAAAGTCTTAAAAAAAAAAAAAAGAACGCCTACATTATTTCCTTTAACACAAAACAGCAGTCGAAATGAATTAACCTAAATAATGCCAATTCCCAATCTGGAACCCAACAATTTGTTTCCAACAGTCTCGTTTACTAGTCTATTTGGGCATGGCAGGTTCAATCTAATAGATCTGCAATTACCACAGTTTCTTTCATTTCAATTCAATATTGAAACTGCTAAATGATTTCTAATTTTATAGAATCAGTATCTACTCAAGCCAAAGTGGACAAAGTTTAATTCAGTGAGCAATTCACTACAGAAGGAAAACTAACCATATAAAACATGTTGAGAAACACCCTTCCCTACTACGTGGGGAAGCACGGTTCAAGAAATTGGGGTGCAATATTCAATAATTAGTCATTGATTATTTTGCCATTTTCATAAACCACACACTGTGAGGTTTAAAAGTTCGAATATGATTGCAAATCAGGGAAGAGGCCAGAGCATAATTGCTTTCTTCTTTAGAAAACTTGAAATCCTACCATTTAAAACAAATGGATTTATTACTGGGCACTCTTTTAAGTAAAGGTTAGTGCTGAGAAACTGTGTATCGATCAAGCCCTCCAGGAGGCTACCCTTAAGATGAGTAGGTTTTTCTCAGTCTCTGCACTATTGACATTTTGGGCCTGACAATTTTTTGTTGGGGGGGGGGGGTGTCCTGTGCATTCCTGGCCTCTACCGACTACATGACAGTAGCAACCCACACCCCAAGTTATTACCAAAAATCTCTCCAGACATTGCCAAATCCCCTCAAGAGCAAAACAGTCCCCGCTAAGAAGCTCTGGTTTAAACACACGCCTGATTTTTAAAATTAGTTTGGATTATAGTTTGTGCATATTCCTGCTATTTCTGGTATAAAAATGAGTACTGGCAATATAAAGAAGACTTTGTAATTGGTATGAAAAATTGATAGAGGAGTTAGTATTACGTGAAGAAAGTAAGTTACAGAATAATATATGCAGCATTATTCCCTTTATATGAAAAGAAACCAAAAAAATTAATGTATTTTCACATATAAATGCAAAGGCTAGAAGAATCTATACATCTTCCACAACTTATGATAGGGTATGTCCCAATAAGCATATCATAAGCTGAAAATATCCTAAGTTGAAAGTGCATTTAATGCCCCTAACCTACCCAACATCACAGCTTAGCCAGGGCGACCTTCACTGTGTTTGGAACACTTACATTAGTCTGTACGTGGGCAAACTCACCTAACCCAAAGCCTATTTTATAATAAAGAATTGACTGCCTCACGTAATTTATGGAATGCCGTACTGAAAGTGAAATGCAGAATGGCTGTGTGGGTACAGAGCGGTTGTCAGTGTTACGGGTGGTTCACCCTCATGATCGCTGGCTGATGAGAGCTGTGGCTGCTTAGCATCACGTGAGAAGATCGTACACGTATCCTTAGCCTGGGAAGAGATCAAAATTCAAATTCCGAAGTCTGGTTTCTCCTGAATGTGTATCACTTTTGTACCATCATAAGGTCAAAAACTGTCAGTTGAACTATCAAAAGTCGGGGACTATCTGTACAGTCTGCTGATACTGGAGATTATTTCTGGGGAGGGGTATGGGATTGGGAGAAGCCTCCTATGTTTGGATTGTTTGGTTTTTTTGGTTTGTGAGACTATATTGATGTATTATTTGTGTAATTTAAAAAATAAAGGAAAGAAAAAGACTGTGGGACTTTAAACAGACTTTGATTCTAGCTTGGGGTAATTTTTTTAAAACAGTGTCAGGCTTCCCCAGTTCCCACTTCTATAAAATGCAGGTGATAAAATTGATGTTTGTTACAAAACTGAGTGAGGCACACGCCTGGGAGTGTTGGCTCACAGCACATCCCTGATCATCGGCAGCTGCTCTGCTCAATCCCAGTTTGAGTAAGGACAGACTAGAACAGACAGCCTAGTAACCCTGCTCCTGGGTTTGGAGTAACTTTAACCTCTCTCTTCAAAATCACGGTCAGGGTCCTCCTCCTGCCCTCTAAACCATCACAAGGCCCGGTCTTGCGTACACTTATCTGACAGTGGGCCTACCACCTCTAGGTTTATCATCTCATAATCAGGTAAGAAATGGATGAAGAGACCAAGGAAGAGCCAGGGAAAACAGGGTGATCTACCTCAGTGTTTCTCCTGGTATGACGTGTGGAGACACACACCTCAATCAGAATCACCGGGGTTCTCATGACCATGCAGACATTCCACTGAATCAAAACCTCTGGGTATGGAGCTTTTCCAGCAGGACCATCACCTACCTCACTGCACTGCGAAGTTTAAGGATCACGACCCTAGCACCTGTCCACCACCCGAACACTATGTGTATTTATCTCCCATGCACTGGGGAATAAATCAGGATAACAGAGAGAAGCCCAGGTCATCCTATCACTTTCCTACCTTTGCTGGAGTTAATCCTTCTCTGGTCCAAAATCTAGTATAACAACGAGCCAAACAAGCTTTAGATAATCCTGTGCAAGATTACTTGAGGAGCTGAATGAGAATACTTTGGAGTGGAAACATCTTAGGACTTGGGAGTCAGACATACTTATTAGGTTCAACTGGCAACTCTCGCTCAGTGAAAAATATCACTTACTGTCACTAAGCTTCAGTTTCTAAATTATCTCTGAAATGGAGAAAATAATACCTCTCAAGGCTAGGAAGACTGAAAGAAATCTTGTATGCAAATCACCTGGCTAGAGATCTGGCTCATAGTAAGTGCTAAATAAATGTTAATTCTCATGTTCAGTGCCAGGGGCTGACCCAATTTCTTTGAGACAGGCCAAATGTCTAGAAGTTACCCTCATTAGGGAGAGAGAGAGAGGTCTTTGGTGCATTCTGTCTCATAATCTGTTTGTCTATAAATCAAACATTAATAATCACTTATATCAAACTTAAATATTTGCGATGTTCCCAAATTAGAGACACGAACTGCCCTCCTCAGGAAGGCAAGTGTGGTGTCGCTGTGGCCACAGCTTCGGGATGCATACAAGCTGATGTTGTTCATGTAGTCCTCTCCATAAAAATCTCCCATTGGCTCTTGCCCCTGCCTCCCTCCTATCATGACCTCATTTTCAAAACACCCTCCTTCCCACCACAGCTGTCTTTGCTTCTGGGAAGAGGACATTGTCAGGGAAGTCCACAGGCCCGATGAAGAAGATCGGGGTTCCTGGAAGGCAGAAATTCCCGCCCACTGAAAGGCAAAACGTTAGTTTTCTTTGTACTTATTATTCCTGTCCATACATTTAAATCTTCATAATCAATACAACTTATATCCCTAAAATTGTTGTTACCTGGCAGGGTGAAACAATCAAGTGTTTGGGTCTGTTTTCTCTACAGATTATCTCTTTGTTTCCTACTAACTTCTACTCCCTGCACTGCTCCACTGTCTCATGTTTTTACGTCCAGCTCTCATACCCCAACTAATAATCTTCCCCTGTACGACTTGTGGTCTCTTGCCCTAAGACTTAATCTATCCTAATCCTTTTCTCATTTCACTCTGAACACTCAAAGTCATCATCTGACATGCCTTCACAATTTTAAAACATAATATTGCAAACAAGAAATTATGAATATATTGAAAATCAACTTCACTGGGAGAATTTCTTTTACTTTAAAATTTGGTATATGCAATATTCTCAGCCTGGCACAGTATTTGAACATTCTGGTGTGCTATCATTCAAATCCTTTGTACCTCAGTACAATTGCTCTCACTTAAAAGATGAAACAAAGTTATTCACATCTCTTTTGCACTTTCACATCCACAGCCAACACAAATTACTACAGACAGACTTCTGTAGCTTTTCCTTCAAAATCTTGCCTTCGATTTTTTTTTTTTTTCTTTTTAAACTTTATATGTCCCATTGCAGTTTAAATGAAATGATCTACAATAAAAACCTAACTGGCCTGGTATTTTTAGAGCCCTTTTTACTATGAAATAAACACTCAGAAATCTGGAGAATTGCAGTGGTTAAGTGTGTAAGCGAGAAGGAAGGCTGCTCATTCATAGAACCGTGCAACACCCATTGTTTACATAGCCCATTCCATGAGCAGGATGCTGACATAACACAATTCACAGAATTTCCAAACACAGGTCCAATCATAACAAAGTCTGCAACTTTTACTTTTGCTTACAGAACCTCTTGCTTGCTCACTCATTAGTTCCAGGGGGGAAAAATACAGTTGGTTTTCCAAAAACCAAAATCAAAAGGCTCTGGAAAATAAGCCTCAACTAAAACAGCAGTATGAATGATTCAAACAATAACACTAAAATATACCTATAATCACATAATATAGAAAGACAGAGGTAGGCAGACCTAGAAATGTATGTTTTACATTTACTGTAAGCAGGTCACGTGCCTAATAACTACCTTACCAAGCTTAAATGATCACTCCTTTGCAAGCACCCTCAGCTCCCTGCTTGCCACCCCCACCCCAAAGTGCTGTAGTGCCTGCCTTGTGAAACCCCAGCCCTGTGAACCCACCTCTACCTTCTCTTCCCCAGCGCCCACACAACCAATACTGGTGAGAACATCAGACACTGGGGCCTCCTGCTCTGGCTCTGACTTCATGACCACAAGCCTCGAATGGGCCTGGCACTGCCGCACAGCCCTCCTCTGCTTCCTGGTCAATTTGCCCCACAACTTTCTGAGCAATTATTTCGTATCTCCTCCTCTCTTATCACACCACTGCCTCTTTCCCACAACTCCTGGCGGAGAACCTCGTCTCATCTATAGCTGGGAAAACAGCAATTAGCGAGGAGCTCTCTCGTGTCATCACCAACCAGTTCATAAACTCACCTACATGAACAGCCCTGTTTTCTGTCTTTCCCCCATTCTGACGGAAGAAGCGTGTCTCCGCTCCTACAAAGTAGACTTGTCCACTTGGGCTCTGATCCCTGCTCCTCCCCTCTTTGCCAGGACTCTCGACAGCAGTGATCATCGCTGTCTCTGGACAGTCTCACTGGACTCTTCACATCGGTTTATAACCATGCTCTGAGATCTCTCTAACTTTAAAAAAAAAGTTCTCCTTGATCCAACATCTCCCTCCTTCTAATTACTGCCCATTTCTTTGCTCTGCATTTAGCAATTTTCTGAGAAAGCTTTCTAAACTCGCCTTCTCTGTTTCTCCCCTCACATTCACTCCCCAGTCTTCTCTAATGTGGCTTCTGCCTCCACCAATTCACTGATCCCAAGGCCATGATGCAAACCAATGGACCCACCTCTACCCCCGTGCTGCTCACCTCCTCAACAGTATCCTAGGTGCTGACCCTTCTCCCAGTGCTGCCACCTTGCGTGCCTCCAGTACACCCTCCCCCACGTGCAGTGGTGCTGCGGGGCGCACAGCCACTGTGGGCGCATGGTGTCCCTGGCTTCCGCATGCCCGAAACCTTTCTGTCTTAGCGGGTGGCATACTGTACTATAGTTTCTCTCCTCATCCAGTCTCATTCTCTGGTACTTCCTCAAGTGTTGGAGTCCTCAGAGCTCGGTGAACCTCCAGGAGATCCTTTCTAGTTCTATCATTTTAGATACTGTTTATTGCTGAAATCTTCTGTTATAAAGCCTTTAAATCTACTTTTCACGTCAGATTGCTGACAGCTTTTTTTTTGCTCCCCTTCCC
>CM052892.1:56496358-56527331 GCA_028534135.1 Potos flavus | reverse complement strand
GCAAGTCTGTTCAGTCTCTAGTTCCTGCCACAGATACTTTCAGTTGAAACTCGATACCCCAGTGATGGGAAACCCAATAATGAAACAGACCTATGTCCTGGTTTTATAACCCAGCCAGCTTTCTAAATGTTTCTTAACATTTAGAGTGTCACTTTCTCATTTTCAAAATGAAGATATATTTTTCATAGGGGATTGTTAAACGAATTTATGTATGAACAAACTATAGAATGCAACACAAATTTAAGTTGGGACTATAACCCCCTCTGACATGCTCTTTAAACAAAAAATAGTATTAATTCGACTGAATTTTTTTTATTACTAATAATTTTAGAACAGATAGAGTAAAGATCATTATGGAAATTTCAGAGATCTAGAGCTATACTTAGAAGGTAAAGGTTATTGGAACTTGCACAACTAACAAATTCTATTCCCAGCTTGTTTTCCCCCAGATATCAGTCTTTTCCTAAACAGTTGCATTTTCCACCACACTCCCTGACCTCCATTCATCCAAAGGTTACATGTGAGAATGGGAATAGGCAGGAGGATTTCAGGAAAAAACAATAAATTCATATATTGTTTACACCAATGGAAAAATAAGAGTCTCTTGTCAGAGAGTTGTTTTATTATAAAACCATTATCATTGTGTATCTATGCTCAAAATAAGTTAGAGGATATTTATTGAGCACCTACTATGTACCTCACTTTGGAGATGTAAGAGTCAACAAGTCAGTGTAGGTTGCTGCATTCGCAGAGTTTACCTTCCAGTGAGGGGAAGAGGAAGAGGGAATGAGTAAATAAAGAAGCACACGACAATGACAATGATAAGAGACGATGATCAGGATGCTGTGACTAGAAAAAAGCAGGGAAGAAAGAATAGGTTTATTGTCGAGAAGGGAGACAACTCTAAAGACTGAGCATGTGACCAGGAAAAGGAAGGAACAGCATTCCAGGCTATGGATCAGCAAATTCAGGTCAAAGGCAAGAAAGTGCTGTTGAAGAAACCCTAAGAAGGCCAGTGTTGCTAGACCGTGTGAGCAGGGGTAGAATGGTATGCCATAGGATGGAGATAAAACAGGCTTCCAATCACACAGGATCTTACAGGCTGTGGTAACAGGACCTGGGGATGCTATTTCAAGCACAACAGGATGAAACTGAAGGCTATTTAGAAGGAAAATGATTTGATTTGTATTTTTAAAAAGTATTACGTTGAAGCTTTATTTTGTAGATGGTGAAGAGCAATGAAAATGTCTGTGAAGAGGGCAGTGGCATAATCTATGCTCTATGATGACGGGGTTGGCAACACTGTGCAAGACGGACTGGAAGAAGAGGACGACACTGGGGCTGAGACTAACAGCCAACTGTCACATGAAGTCACAATGTGGCGAGTGCCTGAACTGCCCTGACAGCAAAGGACTGATAAGAAAGGATGGCGGCACCTGGGTGGCTCAGTGGGTTAAAGCCTCTGCTTTCGGCTCAGGTCATGATCTCAGAGTCCTGGGATCGAGCCCTGCATCGGGCTCTCTGCTCAGCAGGGAGCCTACTTCTCCCTCTCTCTCTGCCTGCCTGTCTGTCTACCTGTGATCTCTCTCTCTGTCAAATAAATAAATAAAATCTTTAAAAAAAAAAAAAAAGAAAGGATGAAGGGAGGCAGACCACATGGGTGGCAGGGACAGAACCTGGTTTGAACAGAAGAGGAGAAATTGTAGGGAAGTTTTCAACTAAGACAAACAAAGTGTAAAGGTGGAGACCCAGGTAAAGGAAAGAGATAGTTACTCAGTTTCAGCCATGATGCCCTTTGCTTCTCATTCTACAGTTACCATTCTGCTACCTCACTGCATTATTCTAGTCCAGTGTTCTAGTTGTTTCTCACCCAAGCCTCGGTACCAGTATCATTAGACCCCAGGCCACACACCAAACCTACTGAAGAAGGACATGGAGGTTATTTTTAAAAATTCCATTGGTGATTCTGATATGCAGCAAGGGCTGGAACTCACTGGCCCAAGCAGAGTATAAAACGAGGACTGATTTCTTCTATTTTTTCGGTAGATGATTATTTTGGCCATTTTCCTTCTTTAGGAGCAACTTTAGCATTTCCTTTACTGTAGGTCAGCTGGTGATAAATTCTCTTACTTTTTGTCTGAAAATGTCTTATTCTGAAAAGAATGACAGCCTCCCCGCCCCCTGGCATTTAAAGATCTCGTTATACTGTCTTCTAGCTGTCATTACTTCGAGAAGTCAATAGCCAGTGTAATTGTCAAAGCTGGCACCAGAGTGACAGAGTAAGGCACTTGCCTTTGGTGTGAAACTGGACCCCACTGCCACATTCCTATCAGAAATGTATAAGCGGTCCAACCACTCTACATCCTCACCAGCATTTAGTGTTCTATTTTTAATTTGAGCCCTTCTGATAGGTGTGTGCTGATGTCGCATTGTGATTTTATTTTTGGCATTTCTCTGATGGCTAATGATTTGAACATCTTTTCATGTGTTTATTTACCATCCGTATATCTGTTTTGTAAAATGTCTATTCATATCTTTTGCCCATTTTCTAATTGAATTGTTTGTGCTTTTACTGTTGAGTTTTGAGACTTCTGTTTTTTGTTTTTTGTTTTTGTTTTTGTTTTTTTAAGTAGGCTCCACTCCCAGCATGGAGTCTAACATGGGGCCCAAACCCATGACCCCAGGATCAAGACCAGACCTGAGATCAAGAGTCAGATGCCCAACTGACTAAGCCACCCAGGTGCCCCTAGATTTTTGTTTCCTTGTACGTACTGTGCTTTGGTATCAAGTCTAAGAACTCTTTACCTAGCTCTAATTTCTAAAGATTTATTTTTTTCCCAAAAGTTTTATAATTTTACATTTTATACTTAAGTCCTTCATCCATTTTCAGTTAGTCTGCATGTAAGTTATAACGTTAGGCTGATGCCCAAGTACACCAGCACCACTTGTTGAAATTCCTCCACTGAATTGCTTCTGTCCTTGTCAAAAATCAGTTGAGCCTACTTGTGTGGCTCTATTTCTGGAGTCTATCCTGTTTCATTCACCTATTGTTTATGCCTCTGCCAATATCACCTGACGTAATTATTGTAGCTATTATAGTAAGCCTTAAGATTGAATAGAGTGATTATTCCCACTTTATTCCTCTTTGCCAAGATTGTTATACCTATTCCAGGGCCTGGGCCTTTCCATATAAGTTTCAGACTAAGTCTGTGTGTATGAAAAAAACCTTGCTGGGATTTTGACAGGAAATACTCTAAACTTACAGATCAGTTTGAGGAAAACTGACATCTTTATTATGTTGAGTCTTTCGATGCATGAATATTTCATGTCTCTCTGCTGATTTAGGTCTTTAAATTAATTTCATCAGCATTTTATTACTTTTTATTATTTTGTTATTTTAATCACTTCTGGATAAAAGTTATAAGTATATGTTAAGTATATACCTACAGATTTCATTTTCTTTAGGGGTGACTGTGAGACTGTTTTTAATTTCAGTTTCCATGTGTTCATTGTTAGTATATGGATATATAGTTGATTTTTGTGTGTTGGTCTTTAATTTGGTGACTCTTCTGAACTTATCAATTCTAAGAGTTGTTTTCTTTTTTGGGATTTTCCACATAGACAATTATATTATTTGCAAATAGGGACAATTTTATTTCTTCCTTTTCAATGTAGGCCTTTTATTTCTTTCTCTTGCCTTATAACATGGCTAGAACCTCCGGTGCTATGCAAACAGATACCCTTGCCTTGTTTCTGATCAGAGAGGGTAGCATTCAATCTTTCACGATCAAGTATGATATTATTAGTTGCAGGTGTCTGATAGATGCTCTTTATCTAAAGTCTAGGTAATTCCCCTCTATTCATAACTTATTGAGAGATTTTTGTCATAAATGAGTAACTAGATCTTCTCAAATACTTTTTCTTGCATCAACTGATATGAAAATATGATTTTTCTTCCTTTGCCTATTAATATGGTAGATTACATGGATTGACTTAGTATAGGTATTTTAAAGTCTGAGACTTTTAATGCCAGTATCTAAAATTCCTATGTGTCAGTTTTGCTCTCTGTTGTATCTGCTGATTCAATTTTGCTGTTTTGGCTCTTTGTGTGCCTAGTTATTTTTATTTTGTGCCAAATATTACATTTACTACACTCTTGGTAGAAATAATAGCTTCTTCCAAGGAGGCTTCTAGTAGACCTGAAGCACTAGCAATCCAGGACCATCTTAATCCAATTGCAGAAACTAAGATGATCTGAAACTAAACTGCACTCCTTGTGTGGGCCTACTTCACTTCACATTTATTCTTAAGGTCACACACTCAGGGTCCCAACCTACAGTGAGGGGTTCACTAGGGTTTCCTCATTGGTAGGACAGAGACTCTAATTCTTATCCTCCTGCAATGCTGTTAAAAGCACCTTGCTTCTTGTAAGATTGATCCCTCTGGAATTGGTAGATGCCTTCAACCCAAAACAATGAGTTCACCTCCCTTAGCCTCTGTCCTTACCTGGATCCTGACATGGTAAGCCTTTACTATTTTATGGACTTTTTCATGCCTTTGAGTGTGTTTTTAATATACTGTCCAGACTTACTCCTTCTCAGGAAGAGGGTTTTTGAGTCTGCAATAGTTAGAAACAGAAGTCCCCTACAACTTATTCCGATTATTTGATGAAAGTTGTGAACCCCCTTCCAGGAAAACTATCCATACCAATAATATTTTAATACAATTTCATGGAATTTGCTGACCCTCTGAAGCCCATTCATAAACTCCAGGGTTCAAAGTCTTCAAGTTGAAAAGCCAAATATAGTAAAAAGAAAAAGGAACTGTATGCTAATCAGAGTCCAGAGGTACTGACCGTTGTCTTTGTATTAGTCCTTATACTAATAGAACAGCCCTATAACCTGCTTATTTGCACACCCTCCTCATAGTCTCTGCAGGAAGCATGGCTTTTTGGTACTAAAAGTCCTGGGCTGACTCCTGAGACAAACCCGTGGTGCACAGACAGGAGAACTTTCTATTGCTGCCGCTGCTGTGATGCTGAACCCTAAGGAGCTACGAAGCAGAGGCCAGAATGTTTTCTGTCTAAATCTGCCCATGTTTTAAACTGATGGAGCCATCTACAGAGACTTTCCCAGTGGGTGGAACAACATAGCAGAGATTCCCATAGGACCCCAAAATTGTAGCAAAGTGGGCAACAGTGACCAATTTCCAGAAGTCCCTAGGGGATAGGCCAACCTCAGCAAGGAAGATGGCCTACAAGCAAGAGTATAATCAGAGGTTTGAGACTGAGACCCCTAGAATAGGAACATGGCTCCATGCCAGATGTAACAGCTGTAGCTGTAGGCTTAGAAATGTTCTAAAGGCACCCGAAGCCAGCACTCACAGAAGTAAGACATGCTTCATGACCCAGCAGGAACTAGGCCCAATGGAATTTCTAAAACGCTACCACACTTGATTGGAACTAAATGTTGAAGATATTAGGCAAAAAAGGACTGTAGAGCAGAACAATGGTTCTCAGTGGGACCAATCAAACCCACTCACCCCCCCCCCGCCCCCAATTTGTGGCTCTATTAGCATTTGCTAGTCAAGGAAGACTACAAATACATCTTATAATGGTGGATGGTCAGACACAACTTTCAAATGTCCCACTGTACTTTCAGGTATGTAAAATTTGCCTGTAAAGCCTAAATCTGTCTTATACATAAATACAAAGCATTTTTTGCATGTTTTGACATCTTCAGACTTCTCAAAAAATGTAATGTCTAATGAGTATCAGAGGAGATTTTACTGCATTTCAGTCAGAACTCTATCAGGAGTTGTCCATCGTTTTGGAAAATCACCTCCCAGAAGGCAAAGCCATTCCTGGTATTTTCCTCACTGTCACATCACCCTCCTATATCAGTCTACATTTGTGGTGGTCACATTCTCAGAGAACCTATGTGTAGATGCATATATCAGATTATTTATTATGTCTTCTAGAGTCATAATGTCAAAGCACTTACATTTTGAAATGTATATTATTTTATATATTTATCTTCATTTTATTTTTCTTTATATTATAGTAAAGGAAATATACGGATTTTTTTTTTTTTTTAGGAAGAGTATGAATTTCACTTTAGGATAGCTAAGGGGACATTATAAAATGCCTGTTCTAAAAAAAAAAACTGGTGTTGGGTCTAAAAGTGTTGAGAATTCTGCTATGTATCACTGTCTTTAAAATAATCTGTACCACATACTCCACTCAGGCCACATTTTCAAAGTCCCTACATCTCTTAAGGTCCCTTTCCAGTATGTAGGCCTTTTATTTCATTTTCTTGCCTGATAACAGTGGCTAGAATTTCCAGTGCTATGAGAACAGAAGTTCTTGTCTTGTTTCTGATCAAAAGGGGAAAACATTCAACCTTTCACCATTAAAGATGATGCTACTAGTTGTAGATATCTGGTAGATGCTCTTTATAAAGTTAAGGTAATTTCCCTCTATTTTTAACTCATTGAGAGATTTCTGTAATGAATGGGTATTAGACTTAATTAAATGGTTTTTGTTGCATCAAATGACATGAATTGACATGAAATGATTTACCATATAATAATGACTTTTCTTTTTTTGCTTTTTTTTAAAAAAACAGGTTTTATTTTTTAAGTAATTCTCTATATCCAAAGTGGGGCTCAAACCCACAACCCTGAGATCTGAGATCATTTAAAAAAAAATAGTGGGGCACCTGGGTAGCTCAGTTGGTTGGGCATCAGATTTGGTTTTAGCTCAGGTCATGATCTCATGGGTCCTGGGACAGAGAGAGAGCCCAGTCTCTCTGCTCTCAGCGGAGAGTCTGCTTTAGATTCTCTCCCTCTGCCTCCCCCTCCCCATACACACACTCACTCTCGCTCAATTAAATAAATAAATTTTTAAAAATGAATAAAATAAATAGCAATGTGAGGAATAAGAGGCATCTATTTTAACTTCAAGATATTTCCATGAAGAATAAGCCTGTCTCAATCATGAACATAATAGTTAGGTGTTCTTTTAGATTTAGACAATCAAAAGGAAATCTCTAGAACAAGTCAGCTGAGATGATGCCAAGTTGTAGTGTATTACATCTCCCAACAAGAAAGCAAATCCATACAAGGCAATCTAGTACTTTGCAATATAAAAACACAGTTAAAAAGAGAGTCCATTTTGAAAACTTTCAACCATACAGTATTAAGCATTTTAGAACTGATTTTTAAAAATTGTAAGTATGTATGTATGTATGTATTTAGTAGGCTCCACATACAGCATGGAGCCCAACACAGGGCTTGAACCCACAACCTCGAGATCAAGACCTGAGCTGATAAAAAGAATCTGATGCTTAACCAACTGAGCCACCCAGGCACCCCTGAATTGTTGGATTTGTTTTCTTTTTAAGCAACAAGCAAATGTTAACTCTGCTAAAGCATTTTTTTCAAACAAGTCAAGAGGGAAAAAGCTGCATCTAACACACACGTGCCCCTTGCACTCCTCATCTCTCATCCATCCCAGCTCAGTGAACCTCTGTGAAAGGAGTGCAGGAAAAATAAGCGGTGGTGCTACTGTGGCTCAGACCACACAACTCTCTAATGGAGCCATTCCAAGGCTTGAAGTTCCATTTGAAAGTCACTAACAAAATCTTTGCAAAGTTAAGGGAAAAAAACAAGACAAAACAAAACAAGCCAGAGAACCGGAGGCCTGGCAAGCCCTGAAGCCTGTGCTTATCCACATTCGTGAAAAGTAATCACAGGTCCAGTCCAGTTCTGTCCCTCCTTCCGCATTCCCTTCAAAGCAATCCACTAACAAAATTGCTATTTCTGTTTTCAGTTAAAAAAAAAAAAAAAAAGAAGAAGAAGAAGGATGAAGGAACAAAGACAGATTCTATATAAACTAAATGTGGAAAGAAACCACATTTATGCCACCACGTAACAAGAACGACAATAGTTCTTAACTAATCCACACTGAAATCTGTTCGTTTAGCACCTAGTGATTTAAATTTGTTCCCTTTGCGTAAGAAACACCACACTCTAATACCAGCCAAGACACGGAAGGCCACCTACTTAGACAGTTGTAGGGTCCTTTTTAAGTGATAGGTAATAGCAGGTTTAAAGGTTTCCAAGTTTAAAAAGATTTCCAGAAACCAAGTCCCTTAATATACTCCAAACCTCAGATTAGCAATGTTGCATTACTTTCTATAATAACATATACACCTACATTTTGCTTACTTAAAGAAGCGTTTGCAGCTGTACCATGTAATACAGAAGACAGATGGCTCTTGACTACTATAATCTTGGAAGAAAACCGAAAAAATCAACGAGGTATTTGGCAGAACTCAACAAAAAGCATAATAAGCTCATTATCATGCAAATCACCTACAGTGCCAAATATAAAATTGCCTTATTAAGCTCAGAGAAGGAGGAAAACTTCCTCTCCACCCCAGTCTAGAAACTAAATGGAAGACTTCAGGGGTGCTGCTGGCTATGAAAAGAACTGGGGACACTCCCCCAGCAGAAGTGGGGATGTCTAAGCACAGAGGACAGGGTGTAATGGGAGAGAGGCTGGTCGGGAGAAAGAGCCAGCTCTCCCAGCATGGGACAGAAGTTATACAACTTCCTATAGACAGTGGATCTACACCCACCATAACCTGCCAAGGTTTCTGTTTCTGGAGGTACTTCAAAGATAAGCAATCACCTGTTCTAAAGAGTTAAGATAATTCTAAAGAGAGGAGAAGGAGCCATAACAACTCTTAGCTGTCTCCGTTTCCAATATAGAAGTTTGGTCCATAGGGCAGTTAGCCCCTTCCAAGTCAAAAGTAATCACTTTCTAAAGGATTAGTTACAAAGCAAGACAAACTAAAGAGAAATAATAATAAAGGCAAAAATAATGGTTATTTTGCCAGTTACTTTTTTTTAATCCTAAACTGTAATTCAATAGAAAAATAAAAAATATTAGGTAACTTAGGCAGATGTGGTTAGAAATACCTGAAGTACACCTAAGATTAATGTATTTTATGCTTATTACAACTTTTTATGATTGCCATAGAATCATGAAAGATGGCAATCTACAATGTTGGTTACAAGCCATGTGTTAAAATACAAATGGGTGCAGATTATGTCAAACTAGAAAGAGGTAGTTAAATAAGTAAAAGGGATCATAATCATGCAACCTAGGGTTCCTTCTTAAATTTGTAAGAGGACATTGGACGTTTTGCTTGATAGAACTTCATTTCTAAAAAGATACACCAGGGGTGCCTGGGTGGCTCAGTCAGTTAAGCGGCTGCTTTTGGCTCAGGTCATGATCCCAGGGCCCTGGGATAGAGCCCTGCATCCAGCTGCCTGCTCAGCAGGGAACCTGCTTTTCTCTCTCCCTCTGCCCCTCCCCCACTGTGCTCTTTCTCTCTGTCAAATAAATAAATAAAGCTTTAAAAAAATAAAAATAAAAAGATACATCATGAAAATTGTTCTGAAAATGTAAAGGGGACAGTTAATTAAAACCTCATGGCTGTGGGCTAATTTCATACATTTATAGGCTCATTTGGATCCGACTCTCAGAGAAGCCAACAGAATACTGATTTGAGAACCACATTAACAGTCCCAATATCTATAAAGCAGTTCTTAGATTTTCTGGTCCTAGGACCCAAAAGAGATTTTGTTCATATATGTTTTATCTTTTAATATTTACTGTATTGGTAATTAAACCTCAGAAAATTTTATAATATTATTATTACAATAGTCATTAACGATAACAATAAACCCTTTACATGTAACAATATTATTTATGAAAAAAAGATATTTTCCAAAACAAAAAAATTGTGAGTAGAGTGGCACGGTTTTACATTTTTTGCAAATCTCTTTGATGTCTAGCTTAAAAAAATGATTATATGTGTTCTCATATCTGCTGCTGCATTCGATCTATTGTGATACGTTGTTTGGATTCAATATTTGGAGGAAATTCAGCATCGCAAAGATACAAAGTTGGAAAAGACATGGCAGAACTCTTAGAGACCTGAGGGTCCAGAGACCAAACTTTGAGAGCCACTAATCAATAACACAAAACACAATGATGAATATTTACACTTAGGGTGGAATGAGAATAATACAGAATTGCAAATATCACTGGGAGCATATAAATACCATGTTGGTAATACGTCAATATGTTCCTTATAGACCAAGACAAAGAAATGAAATTAATTTGAAGAATAATAATCTGAATTCATGTAATATATTTGTTTTAATTTCATTCAAAAAAACCACAAAAAGTATTATGTAGCAAATTCAGTCTTCTAGTCTTCATATTATTTCTGTCTCTCATATTGCTAAGAATCTTTTTAATGAAAGGAGTTCAACGGGTGACATCTATATAAACTCATGACTCTCTGTCATGAGGACATTATCACCTTAATTACATATTGGTAACTGGGGAAATGTTCTGAAAGCACATCTATGAATAGAAACCCGCTGAACCTTCATCGGGTCTCATGCAGCCCACTATGTGGGAACCACAACATGTACCTGAAATGAGGCATTAAGAACTCTAAGGTGGATTTTCTGGGGAGGAGGGTTTACCCTGGTGTCTTAAGGCAAATTCTGAGATCCATCAGGAAGCTCAAGGAAAGGGAGACTGAACACTCAGTCTTAAGTATATGTTAACTGGTACTATTAAAATAAAAAAATGTCAACATCCTGCTTTTGATATGGTTACTAAACTCCAAATGGTAATTTCTCAAACCAAAACCAACCTGCCTCACCCCTACTCCACTTAAAATTAAATGTAATCCTTCAATTTATAGATGAAAGACAATTCCAAAAGAAAGTTAAATTCAGCATCGTTAACTTGCCCCAGTTGCACCCAGACTCTCAAGTTCCAATCCCCTTTGCCAGAGGGTCCCACATCAAACACAGAATGGCTCCCCATAAACAGACTGTAACGTACCATAGAACAAAGGGTGCCCAAAATAGCTTCGAAATACCAAAGGGGATTAGCTAGCAATTTTTTTCTTAAATTAAGCCGTTGTGATCTAAAGCTTGGCAAGTAGCATCAGAAGAGAGAATTAGATTAGCTTTATCATAAATGAAAATGACTAAAATATTTTGTAAGTGCTTTCATGAACAACAATAAAATTCTCCAAAAATCTATGTGTAACACTGGATTTTTTACAGGTATGACTTTAAAAGGAAGTTACTCCTGGTTTTGACAATGTCATTAAAAATGTAAGCAATTTATTTATAATCAGTTTATGGAAAAAAGTACAGTATAATATGACTTTATGAGGGACTGTATCTTATGAAATATAATTTCCAAACTATTTTCTGTTTTTAAAAAATCTCTTTTATATTACTTAATTATATATGCTAATATAAAATATTATAATGTCGTGTTTTATTAAAAAATTGATGACTAGGAACAGCTTGTTTATAATTTTAAGCAATAAGACATTATCCCCTTATGGAAATCAATAGGGGTGAGGAGATAAGGGTATATAGTTGTGATATTAACTGGTCTCTTATTAACATATCTGTATTTTTCCAAGTCTTTCTTTTAAAAATCACTCTTTTAGGGAGAAAACATTCAAGCTTCAGAAAATACATTATCATCTATACACTTTATCATTTAAAATAACTCCTTCCCAGAAAAATTATCCAAAAGCTTTCATAAATTCCATAATTCTCGTAGACAAAAACTAGTGACTCTGCATTTCCATCATTTGCTTCTTTTGTTAATATTCATAAACATTAAGGGTGAAGATAATAAAAGTTTCTAAAAGGGGAAAATGGATTATTAAAAATCAAAACAGGCCAGCAAAGACATTTTTTAATAAGTAGGAAAAAACTTGGCAAATGATTCAGATTTTCATTCAGTCAAACAAACATCAAAAGAAACAAGGGGGAGAAGTTAAATGTTTTTAAAAAATGAAATAAGGAAATAAATTGATTAAATTCATTTTACCAGGGCTTACTACAAGAAGTTGCTAACTTCCAATGATCACAATATCCTATGGATCATTTTCAGCTTTTGGGCTGAAATAAAATTTTGAACATATAATTTTCAAAGAAAAATTTTAAAAACCTCTGGACAAGGAAAGCAACAGCATATGCAGTAAGGCTTCATTTGATAAAAGCCAACAATTTAAGCAATAAACATTCAGAGGAGGAGTCTAAAAAAGGAGGAGAGAAAGGGGAAAAGCAACCTAAAAAGAAATACAACGCTTTCTCAAACTGAAAATCCTGAAAAGCCTGTGGAATGCTGTTTACTTGTGCTCTGCTCACAATCCCCCTCGCTCGGGGACCAGACTGCCTGAGATGTCTGCGGACCGTGACCACCCACACTATGGGAAGCACCATGATTAAAGACAGTGCTGTAGTCCAGTATCTGCCAGCACAGTCTGTGCCATGCTGTAATTATTAAATTTGCAGTCTTTTTATAATCTGTTGCATGTGTTGTGGCAAGTCCCCTATGAATAGCAAGTTATTTTTAATGTGCACAAATGGCTAGAAAACTGGATACTTTTAATATTACACTTTCAACTTTCACAAAAATGGTTTAACTAACCAGACATCTAACAATACCATGAAAACAGATATGCCACTCCAAATTCCTTCTCAGTCCTCTTAAAGAAGATAACGGGCACAAGTTAAATTTCTTAAGCAAGTAGCTAAGATGTAGGTTAAACATATACCAAGAAACAATTCACCCTTACATCTATCCAATGATTAAATACACAGAAGTATATTAAGGAATACAGGCATAAAATTCTACAGGTTTATTTACTCCAAAACTTTTGTTTTCTATCAAAAATTTGCTGTCCATTCTGTGTTCACAACAGTAATATGGCTTTAAAGACATACTCTTCAAGGAGTATTATCGCAGGTGGTGCTTAAATGTCAGTTAGGACACCTTGGCTCACCAACTTCCCTGACCCTACCCTCCCGTCCTTGCTGAGGGTGCTGTCACCTAGGCACGGCGGGTCTTCTCTGTAGGAACTGAGACAACACAAAGTTTTTTCTAGGGGATCCTGGGGTAACTCAGTTGGTGAAGCATTCATCTGACTCTTGATTTAGGCTCAGGTCATGATCTCAGGGTCATGGGATCGAGCCCCACACAGGGCTCCATGCTTGGCATTAGAGCCTGCTTGGGATTCTCTCTCTCTCTCCCTTTGCCCCTACCCAGCTCCCACTCTCTAAAAATAAATAAATAAACAAACAATCAACCAAAAACCAAAGTTTTTTCTAAAAGTCTTTTTAAAAAAAGACAAGTCAGCTCTACTAGAAATTAGCAGGCAGGCCTGCCCCAAAGTAAGACCTCCAAACCTCTACCTAAACCCATCTACATCAGGGCTCCTGCCTTGGAAGGGGTGTGTGAGTGAACTCACACAGACAGCTGGCCATGGCGTCTATCGCTAAAATGGAAAGAAACCAAGAAGAATTAAAGAAAACAAAAAAACCATAAGAATTTTTTAAAAGATCCTTTCTAGAAGCATAAAATCAAAACAACCAAAAAATCGTGACCCATCTCTGTAACACTCCTGCCAAGACAAGCCTTTCATCTGGAGGACAGATGACAGTCTCATTTCCCTCTTCCTAGTGATCAAAGTCCTTGAAGATTATTTGCATAGGTTAAACAAGGAATGAGGATCCTTCTTTCCCAAACATATCTCAAAAAGCTATAAAATCCCCTAAAACCACAAGACCGAGACTGAGAAAACCAACTTTGAACTGTGCTGGCCTCCAGGTGACCACATTTCCATCTCCCTCCCTGGACATGAGCTTCGGTGGATTGCAGATGACTCCACTACTCAGTGCTGGGGCAGGGAGATTCTCTCTCTCATACAGTGTTACAACCTTCCCCTACCTACCTCATTATATACATTATATACTTTACCTGTGGCAAAATGCTACAAAGTAATAAATGACACAAAGCTGTGTGAGCTATGAAATGATCTTACAACCAAAATGCAGTTTATGTTTACATCCTTAAGTTAACAATATTTACCTTGTTCCAAAGAATGAGAAAACAAATACATAGATGTATAGATGAATGGATGGATGGATGGATGGATAGATAGATATAAGTTTATAAAGTTATTCACTTAAATTCCTCTGGTTGATTCAGAATTACTTTTCGATGCTATTTCAGAATTTTACTAATAGATTAGACTGTGTTTATGAGTATGACACAAATGGCTCTGATTGCAGCCAGGCTCTTCATGTGGCTGGCTGGCTTTTCATCTCCATCTTCGAATAAACTTTTCAGGGAGGAGGGAAACAATTCAGAGAGGATCAGAGAAGAGTAAAGTATTAAACTCTTTAAAAGACTTGTGCTAACCCACAGCCTTTCAAGAGAAAAATCACCCATACATGTCCTTTACTACATCACTGCCTTCTTATATGGAAACCATGTTCTTTTCTTTGATAAATCTGACACAATTTCAAATTTAAGAAGTTTGCAATAGAGCCACACATCTTGGGCTCATAAAGTTATTGTTCCCAGCCTACTTAGCTTAAAAAATAAAATGGGGATTAGAGCTTACACATACTTTAAATATCTCATTTATACACATTATATAGAATTCACTAAAATTCATACACATCTCCTGAATTATAAAGTGCCTGATTTAGGGACACAGAGATAAAAGATTAAAGTGGATGAGCCTGTGTTTTCCTGTATTACATACTGGCTTTAGTGTAAACTAGAACAAAAATAATACCTGCAACATTTGCAAATTGTTTGCTTTTTAAACAAGAACTCCAAAAAAAATAAATAAATAAAAACTGTTCACTTAAATCTGGAGGTAATGGCATCGTCATCACCGCTGTTGTTTCATAGATAAGAAAGCTGCTCAAGCTGCCGAGGTGACCGGCCTGTGAGCACCAAGTTCATGGTAGGTGTGTTTGTACATGTATGCGCATGTCCTATATCCTGGAACCTATGTTACTTTACATGGCAAAAGGGAACTGAGGTTGCAGATGGAATTTAAGGTGCTAATCAACTGAACTTAAGATAGGAAGATTATCCTGGATTACCCACATGGGTTCCATATAATCATAAGGGTCCTAAAAAGTAAAAATAGGGGCGCCTGGGTGGTTCGGTCATTAAGAGTCTGCCTTCAGCTCAGGTCATGATCCCAGGGTCCTGGGATTGAGTCCTGCATTGGGCTCCTTGCTCAGCAGGGAGCCTGCTTCTCCCTCTCCTGCTCCCCCTGCTTATGTTCCCTCTCTCTCTCTCTGTCAAATAAATAAAATCTTTAAAAAAAAAAAAAAAAGTAAAAATAGGGAGCAGAAGAGTGAGAACAGAGAGAGGTGGCAGTCTTGAGAAGGCCTTGTTGGCTCTGAAGGTAGGGGAAGGAGCCACAAGCCAAAGAAAATGGGGTAGCCTCTAGAAGGTGGAAAAGGCAAGGAAATGGATTCTTTCCCAGAGCCTGCAAAAGGAATGCAGCCTGGGTGGCTCAGTCAGTTCAGCATGTGACTTTTGATCTCAGCTCAGGTCTCGATCTCAGGGTCGTTGAGTTCAAGCCCTGCACTGGGCTCCACACTGGGTGTGGCACTTAATTAAAAACAAAAAGGAAGGAAGCTAGGCCAACACATGATTTTAGCCCAAAGATACTCATTTGGTCTTTCGACTTCCAGAAATGCAAGATTAAAAACTGTATTGTTTAAGCTATTAAATTTGCAGTAATTTGCTAAAGCAGCAATAGGAAACTAATACATAGCTTATCAGTGCCAGGGCCAAGATTCAAATCCAGAGCTTTGGACTTGGTATTATTTGCTATGTCCTTTAGCATATAAATTACAATTTTTTTTTTTTTTTTACCTCCAAATGTCAATGCATTTAAAATTACATAAGCATGGACAAAAGGCCTTAATGGGATCATACATTACCTATCTGAAACTTAGCTAACTAGTAACTTCCACCCACACAGCTCAGTACTGGATGTAATCAAGAGATAAGTCCAAATCTCAGGATATTCCTAAGAGAGGCTCTTGAATCTTTATTCAATGTCATTACATGTAATTGCAAACCATTTAGTTCTTATTATGTTTAGATCAGATCTAAAGCACCATATTGGAAAGAGAATAATGCATTCCACAAGAAAGCACAATGACATTAGGAATGGCAGTTAATGAGCTATTAAAAATGTAAAAAAGGAAAAAAAGAAATACCCACGTATGAGTTAAAACAAAATAAAATGTCTTAACTGCTGGGAGAAGTACCCATTTCAATAAATGCACCTCCATTTAAAATTCTGGGAGTTATCCTTGATGTTTCCTAACTCCACTCCCACTTTTGTGAAATACAATGCCGACACCTGTTGATTATATTTCCAAAATGAATCTGAAATTCATCTGCTTCCCTCCATCACTTGATAACCATTCTGGTCCAAGCCCCCATAACCCTTTGCCTGGAATACTGCAACAACTCACTTCCACTCTCTTCTGTTCCCACAGGCAGTCGGCTAAAGATTACAACCTCAAATTTATGTTTCTAGACATATATCCATAGAAACCCTAGCACATGTACATCAGGAGACATGTACAGACATTCAGAGCCATACTATGTTTTTAGAGCAAAAACCTAGAAATAAGGAAAATACTATACAGTAGTGAAAATGAATGTACTATTATTTCACATACCAATGCAGATGAATCTCAAAAAACAAAAACAAAAAAATACTGAGCAAAACGAGTGGACGAATATGTCATTATATTTACATAAAATTCAAAAACATGAAAAATTATATATTGTTTATGATGAAATAAATATGTAGTCAATTTATTTTTTTATAAAGCAAGGCAATCATAAAAAGAAAATTCAGGATCAGAGATAACGGGATATGTGAGGGGGTTGAGTTTGTATGGCTGACTTTGAAAGTAATAATATTCTTTTGCTAATGCCGAATGGTAGATATAAGTGTTATTTATTATTCGTTAAATTCCACAATAGACATGTTTTTTAAAAAAAGTGACGTTTTATTAAAATGGTAAAAACAATTTTGAGGTTTAGAGGAATAAATCTTAATCTAATCAGAAAACTGAGCATGACAATTATAACAATGACAATAATACTGAACATTAACTGAGCACTTCACATCAAGCATTGCTCTTAAAACTTTACACGTACACACATCATATATAATCATTTTATCCTTCCAACAATACTATAAGGTGGCAAAATTATTTTCCCTTTGCAGATGGGAAATTGTACTTCTGAGAAGTTCTATGACTTGTCTAATACCAAACTAATAGGTGGTAGACCCGGGATTTAAACCCAGGCAGCCTGTTGCAGACTGCCTGTGCATAACCATTCCAAAGCACACAGTCTCAAAATGCTTTAATTCCTGTCTGATCTGATCCAGAGCCCCAACAATTTTTTTAAATTTTACAATCTTAAATTAGCCAAGGACAATTATTAAAGAACAAATACTCTTATTAAAGTATTTCATGTACATCCTGCAAACTCTTACAATTTATATGCTAATAGGGCAGGTTACAACAGAACTTTGTAACCTGAAAATGTTAGCTATACAGAGGGCAAGTAGCATATTAATATATATGCCAACCTATAAAACTGACTTGACAATTTCTTGAAACTTTATTAATTTGTTCAAAGGTTTTTAAAGCACTCTCCAGTTATCTTCAGGACTTCTAATCCTAGCAAGCTATTGCATTTATCTTCTTCCTTATACAAAAAAAAGGGAAACTGGACAAAATGATTTCAGGCATTTGACAAGAGGCAAAACCAGACTGCCTGATCCCTGAAAGTAGAAAAACCAATGAGATGAGTCCTACGATCAGCCTGGCTTTCTGCCTGGATGCACTTTCCGAAGGATGGAGCAAGGAGAGCCATTGCAAGCAGAGCACAGAAGTCTCACTTAGTTAAGGAGACTGATACTAGAGTTTGGAAAGACAAAGGCAGCTGGAATTTGATGGCAAACAAGGGAGCTAGACAGAGAAAAAACTCCAGAAATCAACATGGGGGTCGTGCCTTTGGTTGACTAATAATCCACATAGGTATATGGTGAAATTCCACAACAACAAACAAAAAACTGCCAGGGAGTGATAAGCTAAATAATTCCCAGATATCACAGAAGACTAAGAGACATTGGAATTCTGTGTTCAGGCAATCATTAGATACTAAGAAAGGGTCACATCTTAATAGCAGGGTAAAGTTAGCCCTAGAAGAAGGTTACTACAGACCTACCCAACACAGTTTAAATTCAAGCCTGGAAGGGACTCATCTATCTTCAAGGATCATAAATGTCTGCCAAGATAAAACTAAACTAAAAAGACAACATAATCAAAACATTCAACAATGTAACAGTCACAATATCTAGCATCAAACAATAGGTTACTAGACATGCCTAGAAGCAGCAAAGTATGACACATAACCAAGAAGAAAATTAGTTTAAAGAAAGAAGCTGAAAATGACAGAGATGATGCATTTAGCAAGCAAAGACCTTAACAGGTATTTGTATATTTCACAATTACATATGTTAAAGAAAATTATGAATACAGTAAGGAAAGAAATGGGTGGTAACACACACACACACACACACACACACACACACACACACACACACACACACCAGGACACCTCGCTGGCCCAGTTGGTAGAGCATGCAATTACTGATGTCGGGGTTATGAGTTCGAGCCCCATGTTGGGCATACAGCTTACTTTAAAAACAAAACAAAACAAAAACCCACAGACATACCTTGAAGATATTGTAGGTTCCAGACTCTGCACTAGAGCAAACACCACAATAAAGTGAGTTAAATTAATTTTTTGGTTTCTCAGTGCATATAAAAATTACATCTATACTATGCTGTAGTCTACTAAATGTGCAATAGCATTAGCTCTAAAAAAAATAATGTACATGCCTTAATTTTAAAATACTTTATTGCTAAAAATATTAACCATCATCTGAGCTTTCAGCAGCCATAATCTTTTTGTTTGTGGAGTGTCTTGCCTTGGTATTGACGGCTGCTGACTGATCTGGGTGGTAGATGCTGAAGGCGGAGGTACTAGTGCCAATTAAAATAAGACAACAATAAAGTGTGCTGCATCAACTGACTCTTGCTTTCATGAACAACTTTACTGTAGCACGTAATGCTGCTTGATAGCATTTCACCCACAGCAGAACTTTCAAAACTGGAGCCAATCCTCTGCTTTATCAACTAAATTTATGTAATATTTGAAACCCTCTGTGGTCATTTCAATAATCTACACAGCATCTTCACTAGATTAGATCTCAAGAAACCACTTTCTTTGCTCACCTATAAGATGCAACCCCTCTTCTTTTCAAATTTTATCATGAGATTGTGCCATTCAGTCACCATCTCCAGGCTCCACTTCTCATTCTAGCTCTCTTCCTATTTCTACGTCTGCAGTGACTTCCTCTACTGAAGTAATGAACCCCTCAAAATCATCCAGGAGGGCTGAAATCAACTTCCAAACTCCTATTAATGTTGATATTTTGACCTCTTCTCATAAATCATGAATATACTTAATGTATCTAGAATGGTGAATACTTTCCAGATCCATTAGAGAAATCACTGTCTCTGGCAGCTATAGCATTACGAAATGTATTTCTTAAACAGTAAGACTTGAAAATTGAAATGGCTCTTTGATCCATAGGCTACAGAATGGATATTGTGTTCGCAGGAATTAAAACATTAATCTCGGGGCGCCTGGGTGGCTCAGTGGGTTAAAGCCTCTGCCTTCGGCTCAGGTCATGATCTCAGGGTCCTGGAATCATGGGGCTCTCTGCTCAGTGGGGAACCTGCTTCCCCTCTCTCTCTGCCTGCCTCTCAGTCTACTTGTGATCTCTCTCTCTCTGTCAAATAAATAAATAAAATCTTTAAAAAAAAAAACACATTAATCTCACTGTACATTTCCATCAGGGCTCTTGGGTGAACAGGTGCAGTCAATGAGCAATAATATTTTGAAAGGAATCTTTTTTTTTTTTTTTCCTGAGCAGGAGGTCTCAACAATGGGCTTAAAATATTCAGTAAACCATATTGTAAACAGATGTGCTATCATGAGGCTTTGTTGTTCCATTTATAGAGCATAGAGTAGATTTAGCATAATTCTTAAGGGTCCTAGGATTTTTGGAATGTTAAATGAGCACTGGCTCCAACTTCAAGTCACCAGCTGCACTAGCCCATAACAAGAGATTCAAGCCTGTCCTCTGAAGCCAGGCATTGACTTCTCTCTACCTATTAAAGTCCTAGATGGCATTTTCATCCAATAGAAGGCTACACTGAAAATCTGTTAAGTGTACCGACCTTCAAAAATTATCTTTGCTAGGGATGCCTGGGTTGCTCAATGAGTTAAGCATCTACCTTTGGCAGGTCATGATCCCGGGTCATGATCCCAGCCCCACATCGGGCTCCCTGCTCAGCAGCGTGTCTGCTTGTCCCTCTCCTTTTGCCTCTTCCCCTTGTTCCTGCTCTCTCTCTCAAACAAATAAATAAAATCTTTAAAAAATAATAATTATCTTTGGGGCGCCTGGGTGGCTCAGTGGGTTAGGGCCTCTGTCTTCGGCTTGGGTCATGATCTCGGGGTCCTGGGATCGAGCCCCGCATCGGGCTCTCTGCTCAGCGGGGAGCCTGCTTCCCCCTCTCTCTCTGCCTGCCTCTCTGCCTACTTGTGGTCTCTCTCTCTCTGTGTCAAATAAATAAATAAAATATTTAAAAAAAAATAATAATTATCTTTTCTAGACCTTCTGGATAACTTGCTGCAGTTTCTATATCAGCACTTGTTGCTTCAGCTTGCACTTTTAAGTTATGGATATGGTATCTTTCTTTAAACTTCATGGACAAACCAACCTTGGTTAGTTTCAAACTTTTCTTTCTCACTTCTCTCTGCTGTCATAGAACTAAGACAGTTAGTGTCTTCCTTGCTCTGTATTAGGCTTTGGCTTAAGGGAATGTTGTGGCTTGTTTGATCTTCTGTCCAAACCAATAAAACTTTCTCCATATCAGTAATAAAGCTGTTTCACTTTCTTATCACTTGTGTGTTCACTGGAGTAGCATTTTTAATTTCCTTCAAGAAATTTTCCTTTGCAGTCACAACTTGGCTAACTGTCAGGTGCATGAGGCCTAACTTTCGGTTTATCTCAGGTTTTGACATGCCTTCCTCACTAAGCTTAATCATTTCTAGTTTCTGATTTAAAGTGAAAGACACGTGACTCTTCACTTGAGCACTTAGAGGCTATTGTGGGGTTACTAACCGGCCTAATTTCAATATTTTGTTGTGTCTCAGGCAATACGGAGTACCAAGGTGAGGAAGAAAGATGGGGAATGGCTGGTTATTGGAGCACCATCACCAGTGGAGCACCACTTTATCTATTAAGGTCGGCATATTATGGGCATGGTTCATGGAGCCCCAAAACAATTACAATAGTAACACCAAAGGTTAGTGATCATAGATCACCATAACCAATATAATAGCAATGAAAAAGTATGAAATCTTGCAAGAATTACCAAATGGGACCAAAAAAATCAGTAAGTAAGCAAATACAATTGAAAAATAGTATTTAAATAGTATTTTAAATTAAAGCAGATTAAACACTGCAAAAGAAAGATCACTAAACTAAAAGACATAGCAACTGAAACTATCCAAAATGAAACAGAGAGAAGATAGGATAACATACGACAAGAATATCAATGACTTTGGGAAAATATCAAGTAACTTAACATATATGTATCTGGAGTCCTAGAAAAGAAGCAAAGGACGTGGTAAGTAGTTAAAGAAAAGACTTTTTTCCAAATTTGATAAAAACTATAAATGTACAAATATAGGAAGCTCAAAAGATTCCAGCTAGGAAGAACACAAAGAAAACCATACCATGATACATCATAATCAATTTTCTGACACACTGTGTTAAAGAAAAAAAAATCTTATATGTAGCCAGGGGGGAAAAAGACAAAGACAAATAAAAAGATAAAAATGACAATAGCTTTCTCAAAGCTATACAACACAGTCAATCGATTTACATCTTTAAAATGCTAAAAGACAAACAACCTACCAAAACAGAATTCTATATTCAGTAAAAATATCATTTAGGAAAGAAGATGAAATGAAATCTCTACAGAGGTAGGTAGGTAGGTTATTTATTTATTTATTTATCTATCTATCTATCTGTCTGTCTATCTATTTATTTATTTATTGAGAGAGCGAGAGAGATTAAGAGAACAAGCAGGGAGGAGGGTCAGAGAGAGAGGGAGAAGCAGACTCTCTGCTGAGCAGGGAGCCTGACGTGGGGCTTGATCCCAGGACCTGAGATCATGACCTGAGCCGAAGACAGACACTTAACTGACTGAGCCACCCAGGCACCCCACCAGAAACCCACTTTAATAAGACACATTAGGTTAAAAGTAAAAAGGATGAAAAGGATATACCATGCAAACACTAATCAGATAAAAGCTAGGGGTTTTTTTGTTTTTCTTTCTAATATCAAAGTATACTTCAGAACAAAAATTATTACCAGGAAACTAAAGAGTCACTTCGTTAATAATAAAAGGGTTGCTTCTTCAAAGATGTCACAATTTTAAACATGTTTAAACCCAATAACAAACCTTCAAAATAAATGAAACAAAAATAAATGACAAAATTGAAAACGGAAATGGATAACTCACAATTATAACTACAGACTTCAACATCATCCATCAGTTAGTAATTGGTAGAAAACAGAAAATCAGTAAGGCTGATTTGAACAAAAGATTTAAACAACAGTGTTATAGGGAGATCATTCTCTATTAGTCTCTTGCATTTCTGTACATTTTGTGAGCCAAAGCAGTGACTGCCTTTGTGTCATACCATCTTTTCAAGGATGCTTCTATAACAAATACAGCTTTGGAAGAGAGAGGTAGGGTCTCAATGAGAAGCAAAGGGCAGGTGTGTTTACTGTCTAATATAATGTCTCCCTCCAGAGTAAAAGGAAGTTTGTCTGCCATCTATTATAGAAGATTTGACTATTCCCAAGCCGAAGGTTCTTCAGATATGACTCATACCTACCTATGAATAGTATTTACCTGGAACTCTCTGCATCTCCTAGAGAAAACAGGGGACACAGGGAATAGACATACACATCAAAGTCATACTGTTTACTGTGTTATAATAAAGCCCTCTGTTTCTACCAGCAGGCATTAAAACATGACAGACTAACCTCCCTAGCATGCAAGGAGGAAAGAAATCTGAGACCTTCACAGTCTTCGACAACTATCAACCATGCTGACCCAACTCATAACTACAGAATACTTCATCCAGTGTTATTTTCAACTTAATGTGGAAGTTACCATGACGGACCAAATTCAGAGCCATAAAATACATCTCAGAGAACTGAAAAGGAACTATAATAATACAAACATTTTCTCAGACACATCAAAATTAAATTACATATCAATAAAAGAAATATGAAAAATCCTCACATATTTGAGAATTAAACAAAACATTTCAAAATAACCAGAATCAAAGAAAAAATTATGAGAGAAAATTAGGAAATATTTTGAGGAAAATGAAAACACAATGTGCCCAAATTCAAGAGAAGCAACTAAAGGGTAATTTATAACTTTAAGTTTTATGTTTCAAATGAAGAAAGGTCTCAGTTCAAGTATTTAAGTTCCAGCTTAAAAGTTAGGAAGGAAATATCCAAGTAAATCCAAAATAAGAAGAAAGGAAATAATAAATATAAAGGCAGAAATAAAAGAAATAGAAAAATACACAAACAAGAGATAAAAATCAATGAGGCCCAAGACTGGGTCTTTTTAAAAACTTAGTAAATTTGTCAAACTCTAGTCATGGTAAATAGGGAGAAGACGCAAGTCCAAAAAAAAAAAAAAAAGGTGCAAGTTCTAATGACAGAAGTGAAAGTGAGGACATCCTACAGATATTAAAAGCATTATAAAAAAATTATTTCAACAAAGGTGCAATAGATAAATTCCTCAAAAGGCAAAAATTAGTAAAACTGACTCAAGAAGAAATAGAAAATCATAACAGAATTCACCTATTAAAGAAATTGAACCAATAATTTAAAAACTTCCCCCAAAAAACATTTCGGGACGACACAGTTTCTCATTAGTGATATTAAGCAAAAATTTAAGAAAAAAATTCCTACATTTGCTTAGAAAATAAAGGTGAATTTACCTGATATCAAAGCCAACAAAGGCATTATTAGAAAGCTACAGACCAATATTCCACAGCACGGATGCAAAAATTTTTAACAAAATTTTATTTATTTTTTTAAAAGATTAATTAATTAGAGAGAGAGAGCACGCAGGGGGTACGGGTGGGGGAGGTGGGAGAGAGAGAGAGAGAATCTCAAGCAGATTCCATGCTGAGCCCAATGCGGAGTTTGATCCCACAACCCTGAGACCGTGACCTGAGCCAAAATCAAGAGTTGGACACTCAACCGACTGAGCCACCCAGCTGTTCCTTAACAAAATGTTAGCAGTAGAAAGCAACCACATATTAAAAGAATAACACCACATTATTAAATGGGGTTTATCCCAGTAATGAGAGGTACGATTAACAACCTAAATTGCAATAAATGCTATATTGACTATCTTAGCATTGACAGTATAAAGGAGAAAAATCATATGATTATTTCAACTAATACATAATCATTTAAAAATATTCAATATTTGATAGTGTAATGTCAGCAAAATGCAGACTAGAAAGTCTCAGGCCCTCGTTCTCCCAATGGAAATATCAAGAAAACAACCACAGACTGACTAAAACAACTTTGCGGGAACTCTGAAAAGCAGTCAAGGATTTGTAGCAACCAATCAAACACCCAATCAAGAAAAAGCCACCCTCAAAACAATATGAAATTTCATGGCATTTTTTGCTTGCCCTTGTCCATCCCTCCTCCCCACCCCCATGCAGTTCAGAAGCAAGGGGCCCAATTTCTAGCTTCCTCCCTCCTAACAATAGAAAAAGAGTGAA
This sequence comes from Potos flavus, assembly GCA_028534135.1. NCBI lineage: Eukaryota > Metazoa > Chordata > Mammalia > Carnivora > Procyonidae > Potos > Potos flavus. The sequence continues at coordinate 56,502,385 of CM052892.1, read as the reverse complement.
ACCTTTTGTAATATTAAGGCCTGCCTGTAGCCTGCCCAAGGCACTGCTTTCTCTATTGCCTGACTCAGAGTTCCAATGCAGATGGTGGCACAGTTTGGATTTAGGGCCTGAAGTCATAGAAGGCAGTAGTGAGTACTACAGTGTGTAAGAACTACAGGGGATGGGAGACCAACAGACACCCGGGGGTAAGATTATAGGCAAAGAAAAACAGTAGGACACCCAACGCCACATAAAGAGGCAGGAAGGAGACTCATTAAACAACTATGATATGTTAGTGCTTGCTTCGACAGCACATATAAAAAAATTAGGATATTTTAAAGAAGCCATGTATATAGAAAACTTGGAAAAAGAAAACATACAGGCCCAGGAAAAAAGCCACCCAGAAGAGGCCTGAGAAAACCTTAAACCTTCATGCCAGGCTAACTAGGAAAGTTTCTCTCACACAGGGCAAACCTGGTAAGACTGAGAAAATTGGATTTTTAGATAACAAATTTTCAACAAATATAACCAGTCATGCAAAGAAAAAGGGAAATATGGACTATTCAAAGTAACCATATTAAATGTCCAGACTGATCCTAAAAAGACACAGACTTTGGACTTCCTATGAGAAGACATAAAACTATCTTAAATATGCTCAAGGAGCTAAGGAAAAACATAGAGAACTAAAAAAATCAGAAAAATTACATATGAACAAAATGAGAATATCAATATAGAAATAAAAAATGTCTTTTAAAAAACAAAATAGAAACTCTAGAGCTGAAAAACAGAACAAAATTGAAAAATTCACTGAAGGGATTCAATAGCAAGTCAAACCATCAGAATGCAGAATAGTGAATTTAAGGAGACGTCATTTGAAATTATTGAATCAAAGGAACAACAACAACAAAAAGAATGAAGAAAGTAAAGAAAGCCTATGGGATTTATGGAATCCATGAAGAACACCAATATATTCATTATGGGAGTCCCAGAAGGGGACGAGTGAGAGAAACAGGCATAGAAATTATCTGAAAAAATAATGGTCAAAAACTTCTTAGATCTGAGGAAGGAACTGGACATCCAAATTCAAGAAACTTAAGGACTCCAACTAGAATGAACCAAAAGAGGCCTACATTGAGACATATAATCAAATTGTCAAAAGTCAAACACAAAGAGAAACATGACAGCAGCAAGAAAAAAGCAACTCATCACAAATAAGGAAGCTCCTGGAAGATTATCAATGGGTTACTTAGCAGAAACACTGCAGGCCAGAAAAGAATGTGTGATATATTCAAAGTGCTGAAGAAAAAACTGCTAACAAAGATTACTATATCTGGCACAAATGCCCTTCAGAAATGAAGGAGAAATTAAGACCTTCCCGGATAAACAAAAGTGAGGGGGAATTCATTACCATGAGACCTACCATACAAGAAATGCTACAGGGAGTCCTTTAAGTTAAAATGAAAGGACACTACACAGAAACTCAAAGCCATATGAAAACATAAAGTTCTGCAATAAAGTTAAATATGTTGATAGAAATAATTCATGTATTATTATAACTGAGGTGTGTATATCCATTTTAATTCTTTTAGGAAATTTAAAAGACAGATGCATAAAAAATAAATCTAAGTTAATGGGTGCACAATATATAAAGATGTAATCTGTGACTTCTATTTCATAAAGTAAAGAGGCAGAGTTATAAAATAATTTCTGTATGTGATTGAAATTAAGTTGGTATCAAACAGAATCTGAACTAAAGAAAATAAGAAAGGGAATCAAAACATGTCACTACAATAAATCAACTAAACACAGAGGAGGAAATAAGGAACAAAAACTTATGACATCCAACAAAAACATAATGACATTAGTAAATCCTTTCTGTAATTACTATAAATGTAAATAGAATAAACTCTCCAATCTAAAGATAGACTAGCAGAATGGATTAAAAAGCAAAAACAAAAATAAACAACAGATGCAACTATATGCTGTCTAAAGTGAATTCACTTTAGATCTAAGGACATGCATAGATTGAAAGTAAAAGCATGGAAAAAATATTTCATGCAAACAATGAGCAAAAGAGGGTAGAGTTGGATATACCACATGAGATAATAAAGACTTTAAGTCAAAAACTAACATAAGAATCAAAGGACATGATATAATGATAAATGTGCCAATTCATCAAAAACATGTAACAATTATAAACATACATGTACCAAACATTAGAGCTCCTAAATATATGAAGAAAGTGAACACTGACAGAATTTAAGGGAAAAAGAAACAGCTCTACAATAAGAGTAGGGACTCCCAATATCCCACTTTCAACAACAGACAGGATAACCAAACATAAAAGCAACAAGGAAACACAGGACTTAAAAAAACACTACAGACTAACTGGACCTAAGAGACATATGTAAAACACTCTACTCAACAATTGTAGAATACACACTTTTCTAAAACGTACATACAGTATTTTCCAGGATAGACGATATGTTAGGCTACAAAACAAGGCTTAATAAATTATAAAAAACTAAAGTCACACAAAGTATTTTTTCCTATCATAATATGACAAAATTAGATGACAATGGTAGAAGAAATACTAGAAAATCCACAAATAATGTGGAAATTAAACACCACACTCTTTTTAAAAACACACATTCTTAAACAACCAGTAGTTCAAAGGAGAAATCACAAGGAAATTAGAAAACATTTTGAGACAAATGAAAGTAAAAACAAAATATATGAAAACTTACAGGATATAGCAAAAGAAGTGGTAAGTAGGAAATTTGCAACTGTAAATGTTTATATTAAAAAGAAGGATATTGTGATGCCTGGGTGGCTCAGTCAGTTAAGCGTCTGCCTTCGGCTCTGGTCATGATCCCAGGGTCCTGGGATCGAACCCCACATCGGGCTCCCTACTCAGCAGGGAGCCTGCTTCTCCCTCTGCTTATGCTCTCTCTCTCTCTCTCTCTGACAAATAAAATATTAAAAAAAAAAAAGATATTAACAAGTTGACTTTAAACCTCAAGACAGAAAAAGAGGGGGCGCCTGCATGGCTCAGTTGGTTAAGTGTCCAACTCTTGATTTCAGCTCAGGTCAGAATCTCAGGGTCGTGGGATGGAGCCTCACATGTTGTGGGATCAAACCTCACGTGAGGCTCCACGCTCAGTAAGGAGTCTCCTTCTTTCCCTCTTTCGCTGCCCCTCCCCACTGCTTACATGCATGTGCACTCTCTCTCTAAATAAGCATTAGAGTACAGATAAACAAAAGAGTAGAAAAACAACAGACAAATATCAATGAAACCGAGGTTTGCTCTATGAAAAGAATACAGAACAAAAACTGACAAATGTTTACAATGCTTGAATAAGAGAGAAAGAAAGACAGAGAGAGAGCAAAGACTCAACACAGTAAGAAATGAAACAGAAGACATGTGACAGAAATAAAAAGGATTATGAGTGCTCTAAACAACTATATACCAACAAATTAGATAATGTAGATAAGATAAACAAATCCCTACAACAATATAACCTATCAAGACTGAATCATGAAGAAATGAAAAAACCAAACAGACCTATAACTAGTAAAAAGATTGGATAAGTAATCAAAAACCTCCCAACAAAGAAAAGCTCCAGACCAGATGGCTTTACTAGACAATTCTAACAAATATTTAAAGAATCCTTCCCAATCACTTCCAAAAAATTAAAGAGGAGAGAACTACATCATTGTATGAGGACCAGTATTATCCTGACACCAAATCCAGATAAAGACATTAAAAAAAAAAACAAAAAAAACTATAGACCAGTATCTCTGATGAATATTGATACAAAGATCTTCAACAAAATACTAGCACACCAAACTCAGGAACACATTAAAAGATTATAACCAAGACTAAGCAGAATGTGTTCTTTAAATGCAAAGATGATTCATCGTACAAAAATCAATGAAATAATAAAGAATAAAGGAAAAAAAACACACGATTATGTGAATTGATACAGGAAACCTATCTGATAAAATTCAAAACCCCTTAATGATAAAAACACTCAACAAACTAGAAATACAAGAACAGTATCTCATAATAAAGACCATATGTGAAAAGTCCACAGCTAACATCATACTCAAAGATGAAAAACTGAAAACTTTCCCCCTAGCATGAGGAGAAAAGCAAGAATGCCTTCTCTTGTCACCTCTTTTCAACATAGAACTGAAAGCTCTACCCAGGGCAATTAGGTAATACAGAGAAATAAAAGTTATCCAAATTTGAGTAGTAAAATTATTTCTGTTCAAAGATGACATGATGTTATATGTGGAAAACCCTGAAGATTCTACCAAAAAACACAAAAACAAAAAACAAAACCTGTTAGAACTAATAAATGAATTCAGCAAAGTTGCAGGATACAAAGTCAACACAGAAAATAAGTTGTGTTTCTCATTACATGAAAAATAATCACCCAAAAAGGAATTAAGATAATGCCATTTACAATAGCATCAAAAAGAACAAAATACTTAGGAATAAATTTAGCAAAAAGAAGAAAGTCTAAAAACTATAACATGTGCCAGAAGAAATTAAAGAAGATGCCAATAAATGAAAAGGCATCCCTAATCCATGGGTTGGAAGACTTAATATTATTATCAATACTACACAAAACAACCTACAAATTCAACATAATCCCTATCAAAATCCCAATGATGTTTTTCGCAAAACTAGAAAATCTACCCACCATTCAAATGGACTCTCAAGTGTCTCTAAATGGCCAACACAATCTTGAAAATGAAGAACAAAGTAGAGGTCTCACACTTTCTGATTACAAAATCTACTACAACCATGCAGTAATCATATGGTACTATAAAACAGACTAATGGAACAGGCTAGAAAGCCCAGAAATAAACTCTTGTATATATATACAAATGACTTTGAACAGAAGTGTGAAGTGCATTCAATGGGAAAGGGCAATCTTTTGTACAAATGGTGTTGGGAAAATTGGATATTCATATGCAAAAAAAAAAAAATCCCTGCAGTTGGACATTTACCTTACACCATATACAAAAGTTAATTGAAAAAAGATCAAAATTCTAAATTTAAGGCCCAGAACTACAAAACCATTAGAAGAATACATTGAGGAAAATCTTCATGACATTGTATTTGGCAATGATTTCTTAAATATGACACCAAAAACATAGACAACAACAAACTGATAATCTGTACTTCATTAAAAAATTTAAAACTCCTGTGCAACAAATGAAACTATCAACATAGTAAAACACAACCACATAATACAAGAAAATATCTATAAATCATGTATCTCATAAGGGATCAATATTCAGAATATATAAAGAATTCTTACAACTCATTAACAACAAAACAAAACAACCTGGTTAAACAATGGGCAGAAACTTGAACAGACATTTCTCTAAAGATTTATAAATGGCCAATAAGCACATGAAAAGGTGTTCAACATCACTAATCATTATGGAACTGAAAACGCAAAACCACACTGAGAAACCACTTTTCACCCATTAGAATGGCTATTACTAAAAAGAAGCAAACAGAAAATAAGTGTTGGGAGGCTCTGGAGAAAGTACACTCCTGGTGCCCTGCCATACACTGCTGATGGAAATACACTCCAGACAATATGAAAAACAGTATGGCAGGGCACCTGGGTGGCTAAGTCAGTTAAGTGTCTGCCCTGGGCTCAGGTTAGATCCCAGCATCCTGGGATTGAGTCCCGTATCAGGCTTCCTGCTCAGCGGGGAGCCTGCTCCTGCTCCTGCTTCTGCTTCTGCTTCTCCCTCTCCCCCTCCCCTCTGCTCCTGCTTTCTCTCTCACTCTTGCTCTCTCTCTCAAATAAATAAATAAAATCTTTAAAAAAAAAAAAAAGAAAGAAAAAGGATGTGGCATTACCTCAAAAAAAAATAAGAGTATTACCACATGATCCACTAGTTCCGTTTCTGGGTACAATCCGAAAGAACTGAAAGCAGAGAGTCACAAGTATTTCTACACCCATGTTCACAGCAGCATTATTTATAATATACAAAAAGTGGAAGCAGCCAAAATGT
>CM052892.1:56395813-56479697 GCA_028534135.1 Potos flavus | reverse complement strand
ATGCAAAGTTTAAGTGTAACACACACACTGGATTTCAATGACTTAGTATGAAAAGAGATCATAAAATAATCTCATTAATAATTTTTATATTGATTATATGTTGAAATGATAGTATTTTGGATATCCTGGGTTGCATACAATATTATTAAAATTAATTTCACTTATTTCTTTTTGTCTCTTAAAGCAGCTACTGGAAAATTCAAATTATCTATATAGTATGTATTTTGTGTTGGACAGTCCTGCACTATAGCATTAGATATAAATGAAAACTCATTCCTTCTTGAAATGCTGGTTTTCTCCTTCTACACCTCTGACTCTGTTTCTGACCCGCAGGGTAGCTTATTCCTGCACTCACTCCCTAAATGCCAGTGTCTCCCAAGGTTGTCCCGAGGCACTTTCCCATCCCCATGCCAGATGCCCTCCCTATGCCATATGCCCTCCTTGGGCAATCTTACCCTCACCCAAGGCTCCACTGTTTCCAACCCCTGAGGACTGTCACCCTCTTATGTGTAAATCAGCTCACTCTCCTAAGAACAGTATGTTCAACTCCACCTACACTTAAGTACATCTGCACTTAACCTGCCATTGCACCTTTTGAATATTTACCTTATTCATATCATAAATCTGGCCCCTCTTCTCCATTTCATTCAGGGCTGCACGATTTCTCACCTTCATCACTATAATAGCTTCCAAAGTGCTATCCCTGCTCCCTTCCAAATAAATTCCTTTTGCTGTTAAGTTTCTAAAATTCACACCTGGCCAAACAATTTCTCTGTTTAAAATACTTTGGTTTCCCCACTGCCATCAAAATAAAATAAAAACTGATTTTTTAAAAGATTTTATTTATTTATTTGTCAGAGAGAGAGAGAGCACAAGCAGGGAGAGCAGCAGGCAGAGGCAGAAGCAGGCTCCCTGCTGAGCAAGGAGCCCAATGCCGGACTCCATCCAAGCGCCCTGGGGATCATGACCTGAGCTGAAGGCAGACAATCAACCAAGCCACCCAGGCATCCCAAAACCTTCTTATAATTATACATTAGGCTTCATGCTTCATCACCAGCCCTACAAAACCCCAAGCTCAAGCATTATCTAAGTACCTGCAGTTCCCTGAAAAAGGCATTGGTTTTCTTACCACCATCTTTGAGTGTGCTCTTTCTGCTGACAGGAATATCCTTCCTAAAGCTCTATCCCTGACCTCCAAGTCACCCTTCCAAACTCAGCTGGTGGTATCACCTCCTGTAGGACACATCTGCAAAGCCCCAAGTCTGAGCGAGTGTCCTCTGTATCACTATCACACCTATATTCAGCTCTGGTTACCAGTCTATGAATTCCCTGAGGGCAGGAGTTAAGATTTTAAGTTAACCTTCCTGTGCTATACTTTATATGTACCTACCGATAAATGGACACAGTATTAAATAAGGGAAATGCAGAGAATAAAATGCAAGGCTAGAAATTTTAAAATAGGCTAATAAAGTCATGAGTTTAAATGAAGAAAGTTGACCCAGTGACCCTAAAACACTTTATTAAATGGCCTATTTCAGGACTTAATGAACTGGCCAATACAAAAATACAATCATTAAAACATCAAATACTCAACAAAAGCAACAATTAAAAAAACTAAGGACTATATATGTTATTTTGTTTGTATAGCTTTGTTTTTCATACCTTTTCTTCCCTAATTCTACTTATCAGTTCCTTTCTTTAGCTCTTTACTGTAATTTACCTTCCAGTTAAAGTCTGAACCTTTCCTTCCCCCACCCAGTCCTTTTTCACTTCTACTGTCCCTTCAATTCTGCTTTTAAATCTAACAGAAAAATACAAACACTGTCTTTATCAGCTCTGTCAGCAATTTTGTATAAAACAAAGGAATGGTTAAAAAGCAGTGAATGGAATGATATCACCAGTCAGACTGATAGACAAAACTGTATGCATTAATCTGGGTGGGTGATTTCATAATACTAAGCAGCTAATCTGAACCATATGCATACTAAGTGGAGTCTGACAGGCATCACCGAGTCCTTGGGGTTATTACAGCAGAACAGTGGGGGTATGAGAAAAGAACAAGCAACTTGCTGGTGGTGAGGGCAGCCACAGCCCAGCCTTACGGCATTCGCCAACTTGTGCCTGCCCTTCAAGAGAAAGCAGAAACAGACAGGGGGAATGCAGGAAGCTGTCAGCTATGTGGCCCGGCACAGTCAAGGAACCGATTTGATGGTGTGAGCAGCGGTAGCCAATGAGCACCCTGGCCTGGTACCAACTTCAGGATATAAAATAAAGACAGCAGCTCCCAGGGCACTTCTGAATTTTCATTTTACTACAGATTAGATCCTGAGAGAGGCAGAGAAATACTTAGACAGAAATGATGTAAGTACTTAAACTAGGTTGATAAGGACAATTTTTTTTTGAAGGATAGCAATTGCTAGAAGGAAAGAGAGAACATTCTTTTCATTACCTGAAAGTAATTTTTCAAAATCACACAATGTTAGGTCTTCCAGGCATGAAAAAGTTCACCATAAAGACTGTTATCTTCTGGAATTCACAATCAAGCAAAAATGAAATCTCTTGAATAACTACACCCAGCAAGATAATGGAACAGCGAAGGCTGTATTTGAAGAAGTTTCTAAAACATCATAGAACTGGACTATCAAAGGAGGACCTTTAAACAATCAATTCAATGCAAAGCCGTACAGGGCAAGATTTACTCTTACCCGTGTCCAGGAGTTAAGTTTCGATTCTTCAGAATTCTGTGGTTCTTTATTAATCAGACAACATAAGCACCATATTAGAATTTTTTGGCTTTCATCTGCAAAAAGGAAAACTGAAATAAGTAGGTTTTATCAAATAGAAAAGATAATCAGTATAAAAATTCTTTAAATACTGTATTTAAAGGAAATATATGTATTATATTTTAAGAAAATCTCAAACTACTAAATTCACAGAACAAGCAACCAGGACCATCTGTAAAACTTAACTTCATGGGTTTTTTGTTCTTGTGGTTTCGGGGTCACTTATGGTTAGCCTTTGTGTGGTCAATTCCCTTTCTGATACAGCAACAATTTTTAAAGCCAAAAGAGAATGAAAGAAATAACTAAAAGAACTGCACTTTTCTCAAGATCAGTTCTCTTAAACCATATTTCAAACTGTTAGTATTGCCTTTAAAAGGCAATATAACTGTTATAGGCAGTAGTCAGGATTTCTGTCTTAATCTTTTAATTTTCTAGTTTCCCAAAACACCCTCGCTTGTTAAAAACAAATTTAACAAAGGATCGTTTTGAAACATATTCTGTTTAGTACTAAATGGTTTGGATAAAATAGAAGCCTCTTACATGTTCCTCATTCTTTAAAATTTAAAACTTTACCAAATATGTGATGAAAACGCTGAACTTTGAAATCTTATACTTGGCAAGAATATCTACTCGGTGAGCTACTTTCTTTTTCCTCGTTTGGTAACTGAGTCCATTCCAGTTGGAGATTTTACAACACAACTGAGAAGCAAGAATGATGCCTAAAACTGAAGATGTCAGTACCTACACGAGAGCCAAGCAACCGTGGCCTTCATCCGAAGGCCGAGGAGTGACAGCTGAAGAAGCCCAGCATCAGGAATCAATCCTCTGCAAGAATCACCTGATACCCCTTACCCTCTCATCTTCTACGGTCTAATAAACACAGCATTTCTAAGAGCTATGGTAACAAGAAATAGGGAAAATATAAACAAGAAAAAAGGAAAATATAACCTTTTATAAAATATAAAAGCTACTCCTGCATTTTCAACCATACACCAAAGAACACTAATAGTAATTGTTTATTAAACCCACTTTTCCCCCCCATAAACGTTGTAAGTTTATGCTCCCCTAGTAACATCTCTGGACAAACTTTATCAGGGATTATTTTGAGGGACATTGATTTTTTTCCTAGTTTTTATGAGCTCAAATGTATCACCGGCTTGCCTATTATAGGTTTATTTCATGAATCATGTCATTTAACCTCTGAAGATCCTAGGATTCTTCAGGCTGAACTAATGCCACTGATTAAAAATTTGACCGTTGTACTTCCTGTGCTTTAAATATTAGAAGAAAGTCTAACTATCTTCATGTCCCAGAGTGTCAGACACATCCAATGATATGCTTACTACACAAGCAGCTTCCCCTGTTAGAAAGAATGCAACCTGATGGGGAGCATTTCCAAAAATCAGACACTCCCCTCTAAAAGGTAAGGAGGAGGAGAGAAAGAGGAGGAGGAGAATTACAAAGAAAACATTATTTTATGGAACTTAAGTCATCTAAAAGATGGAAATTTTCCCCAGGTGTTGAGTGAATCTGCACATTTAGTTCAACGAGTATATCATTTTTCAAAATTTTCCTTCGAAACAAAACAAAAACAAAAACAAAGAGAGAGCAGCCAGAGAAATGTTCACCCAGCCTTTAGGAGGTGCCTTCCTTTGCCCAGAGTTAATGTACTGAAATGCACTGAAATGTACTGCTAATGAGTTTATTTTGCTTTAGGGATTTATAGGCAAGCCATCACTTGTTATTCATGAGTGCCACCAACACTCACTGCAGAGGAGAAGGCAACTGTCAGGGTCCTCTCTGAGGCTCCTAGATTCAGACTGGACATCCTGCAGGCCAGTTAAGTGAGATGGGAAAACACCTGGGATTCATCATACAAACAGTCACTGCCACCAGGTCTTCGTGAAAATTTGGATTCTAAAAATGAGTGGAAGGGAAAAGAATATGCCAGCATATATTTGCCACCTAGTATTTTTTTTTTTTTTTTGGTATCCTGAGCTAATAATCCAAATGAAAACTAAATTAATTCTTTAAAATTCTTTTAAAATTCCTTAATCTACAATTTAAAAGTATGAAGGTGGCATTTTTTAAGACAATAAATATTTACTATTTTAAGCTGCCAAGTTTGGGGGCAAATTTTTATATAGCAATAAATAGCAAAAAGTGAGGTTATAGCTTGGTATGCTTAATCATGAGGGCATAGCTCAAAACAACTAGCCAGAATTCCAAGAAGGTGAAAGCAGTAAGTTCATGTAGAGAACACCCCTGAAGAAAAGGTGTTCCCTCCCTTTCCATTATCTGTTTTTTCTCTCCTCTTCGTGGTGTCTTTTCATTTCCAAATCTTTCCTCCTTTATTATCCTTATTTCTGATACAATTCTCAACCTAACATTATGAGAGATTTAACTTCTTTCTTTGATGGAAACTGTCGCCTTTCCTGTATTTAAAAAGTTACTTTGATCTTCTAAAACCATAAGAAAAGACCCTTTCCTGGCCAAAAGTACCCAACTAGCAAAACAACAGTAGTAACACAGGCAAGACTTGATTCATCACAGAGTTCTGTTGCCTGTCAGTCTCCACTAAGCTCAGAACCCAAGGCACACCTCAAACAGGAAGCTGAAATTTAACAGGCAATTCAAAACATAACAGAGGCACTGAAACAAAAAGAGATGAGGATTTGTTTCTGGCTGTCAGAGGGGACCAATGTAATGGGGATAGGTGCTAAGGAAAGGTCACAGATGGATACAAGTTTAAGGCTATATAGGGAGAAATCAGTTCAGCCTCTTGCTTTTACAAATAAGGAATCTGAAACCTAGCAAGTCTGGTGGCTTGTCTCAGAAAGTCCCATCTCATCTACTGTTCCCTAAGAGTCAGCCCCAGCAGCTCGACCTCCCCTGAAAAACTCTCCTTTATCTCTCAGCTCCCTGTTCAGAGAACCATAAACACAAACCACTTCTGAGTCAGGCTGATCTGCTGAGGTCTCTTTTTCTCTGTGATGGATGCTTCCAGCGAGAGAAATCGTAGCCATGTCTTCCTGGGCCTCGCATATTTAAAAAAAAAAAAAAAAAAGCTTAGAAAGCACCTGTCCCGTGAATATATATACATTCATGTGAGGCTGGCTGGTGTTAAAGCCAGAACTGGGCCCCTTCAACCACGACGACGGTGTGATCCACAGGACAAATCATTACAACAATGCAGGCTTTAGAGGGGTGGGATCCTAGCTGTTATCAGTTTCACATTATGGGGAAAGTGATTTCCTTGCTCTAATCCATAATAATCTATCCTGGAAAACTATCGTCAAGTCAATATTATACTAGCTAAAAATACGGCCAAGTCAAGGCAATAAACCTCAACCATACGCCCTCATATGTGCCTGCTCTGCCCTATGCTAGGCCCTGGGACGACAAAAAGAAGTAAAACCACAGTCCCTGCTCTTGAGAAGTATTCAGTCCTCCAGAACATTAGACAGGCAAACCAACAATTACAAAACAGTGCAGTAAGTGTTACAATTCAGGAGATGGGATCAGCTATGGAGACACTAAGACAAGTTCCTAACTCAGCTCCAGCAAAACTATTTCAAAGAAAGTTTAAGAGGACAGGAGATGAAAACCAACCTCTAGGCAAAGGAGTCACATGTCACAAGCCCTGACATCACGTGCCTTCAAGTCACTGTTACTAACTCGACTCAACCTGGCTACCATGCGTGTGGGGGATTTCAAAGGAAATGAGGCTAGACAGGTACGCAGGAGGTCAAGAAAGGAACATCTACCTTAAAGTGTCCCCAAATTCCTCTTCACCTTGGGTAAAACCACAATGTCACCCCTAAATAATGTCAGGGCCATGGGAAGATTCAGACACTGAAGAATGATTTTACGCACGGAAAACAGTAGTATGTGAGTTAACATGAAACTGTGAAACAAGAAATTATTTCATTATCATAACCATTTCACACTGAATTAAAAATGAGGTTATGATAATCATCTGGAAGAGTCTACTGTATCATACAAGTTCTATTTTCTTACAGATCTGCATGTGTATAAGTGTGTGCATGTACATGTGTGTGAGATTATGTGAACGTATATGGACAAGAAAAGAATGTCATCTTTCTTTTTTTATTTTATTTTTTTAAGATTTTATTTATTTATTTGAGAGAGAGTGAAAGCAAGAGAGATCACAGAGGGAGAGGGAGAAGCAGACTCTCAGACTCGCTGCTAAGCAGAGAGCCCAATAACTTGATCCCAGGATCCTGAGATCATGACCCGAGCCGAAAGCAGACGCTTAACTGACTGAGCCAACCAGGCGCCCAGGATGCCATCTTTCTAATGGAACAATAAATAAATCTTAATAGTTGCTTCATAAACAACTGGACAAAATTTATAATTTGAAGCTCTGTATCTTGTTAAACAATGCGTAGATTAAGATTATTATTAGAAGTTTGTATTTTGAGAAGACAGGCTTTGGATTCTTACCAAATGCTAAGATAAAAGGATTCCAGCAAGTTTTTGCCAACAGTTGACCAATTGTAGGGAATCTTTCAATGATCGTATTTGAATCCTGTAAAAGAAAAATATGTTTTGGTCAATAAAAGGATACCACACAACTTAGAAAGTTAAACTGATACTATAGGTTGAAGGAGTATGAATAGTTAGAATGTATTTCAGGAAAGTAGGAATTTCAAATAAAATTTAACAGTAACCACCTTACTTCATCCTTAAACCACATCACCAAAACTTTAAGATGTATAGCACATTTACATAAAATCAATCTTGTTATAAAATTACCTTTATTTTACTCATACTTTAGGAAAGGCCAATTTGTTTACAAAATAACAAAGAATGTATAACAGTGAACAAAATATTGTGGGTGATTAATAACTATATAATCCTATATCTTCATCCTGGTTTTTTTACTCTACCATAAGAGAGGTTCCTAACCTGACTTTACTAGGGCTATTTCAAAGAAGGTTTGGGAGAACAAGAACTCTGGAACTTGTAAAAAGAAACAAAAGCAGCCAAAGCATAAAGATATATATCTTTGCTTATTACTATTTCAGTTACTAAATGATAAATGACATCATACTTACTCTACAACAACCTGTGGGGAAAAAAAGGGATCAACCAAATACAAAACAGCTTAAGATTAAACAATCTACATGCTATTGTACAACTGGCCCTCTTCCTACTTCTTTACCTTTCAAGAAAGTTCAAAAATAAGACCTAAATGAGGTAACATGTTTAGAAGCTGAAATGTAAGCTGCTGCACCAATAAATTCTTCACATTTGTCTTAGCATCAAGGCCAATCCTAGACTTTCTGGGACCAATTTAACACCAAGCTGCAAAAGTCCAATTACAGAAAAACAATTTTAAAAGGTAGTGTCAATTGCTCATACAGACTCTATCTTTCCTTCTAGTTGCTAAAAACACATGAACTCATATCGTCAACATAAATAATTCTTCAAATTTCTGACTTGCTTCTTTAAGGGAAGAAAACTGTAACACAAGAACATCTATGTTAAATGAAAATTTCACTTTTCATTTTGAATTTAGAAAGTATAAAACAAAGAATATTTTCATAATCTAAAAGCATATTAACTCATAAAAATATCTGTTGTAGTAAAAATGAGAAATGTCAAAATGAAAAAATATCAAATTTTGAGCACATTATACGACAGTGAAGACACTCGAAATCTTAATATTCACCAGAAAAGACCATTTAAATTTTCAAAAGAAGAGATATTATTTACCATCTCGTGGTAGAACTGACTTTAGGACAGCATTAAAGAAAGGGTAAGCATTGGGGTGTCAGGGTGGCTCAGTCAGTTAAGTGTTCTACTCCTGATTTGGCCTCAAGTCATGATCTCAGAGTTGTGAGGTCAAGCCCAGTGTTGGGCTCCACCCTGGGTATGGAGCCTGCTTAAGATTCTCTCTCTTCCTCTCTCTCTGCCTCTCCCCACCTTTTCTCCCTCTCTTAAAAAAAAAAAGGGTAAGCACTTTAGAAAACTCTTCAATATTTAAGAAATGCAAAGGCCTTTAAAAGAATCCCAATTATTACCTGACAAGTGTCAAAGTCTTGTTTTTTTAAAAAACAACTTTATTGGTCAGGAGGTCTCATATGACAATGTAACTAATCGAGAAGACTGAAATCATAAGAAATCAGAGGTCAGGAAACCGCCCCCTGTCTGTATTACCGATGGGTAATTTGTCTTTCCAACCCAACAATACATCAAGTCAATACCACAAGTCCCTGACCCTAGATAACATTCAGGCTTGGTTAAATGTAGTAGAGATTCGTTATTTTGGTCTACTACTTACCATCTCTTTCAAGACTTCATACATCTGCCTCAGGAACTCCTGAAATTGAGGCAGGTGAAGGCAGGTATCTTGCTGGGTTTCCAAAGTGGAGGCCTGGTCCCACACAGAAAGCTTCTGCATCCAAAACTGATAATCAGAAGAAAAGCCTACTGCATCTTGAGCCATCTTGGAAAAAGGGAAAAGGTGATGGACCTTCACAGTGGCCTGCCAAACACTGAAGGAAACAGTGAGCACACATCAAATCTAGAAGAAAGGGGAAAAATGAAACATTTTTAAAAGGATTTTTATTGGTGATTTCATATTCCACTGATGAGTGAAAGGGGGAGTATAAGGGACTGAAATAGAATGCCTTCTATGGAGTCATCTTTGAATTATTTTGAAACATGTCACCCAGCTGTAGCTCCAATTTTCACCATCTGAACTTTTTTTTTACCGTCTGAACTTTTTATCATGAGTAATATTCCACTAGAAGTCATTATACCTTCATAGACACATGCTAATTATGCACAAAAAGCACACAGCTGATAATACTTTATATCTTCTTTTTAAGATTGAGCTATTTTTAAATGTTCTGAAGTTCATTTGGGTGTTTTAATGTAATGGGAAATCAAAAACATCCATGGGTGTTTAATAATAGTCTGTGTCTAAAAATGTTTTTGAAGTTTTCATGTTTTATATGCATTTCTGGCTTCTCATTTAGGTGTTGAAGAAAATCTCCATGCATTACTATCTACTGAAATTTCTTCCCAGTTTCTCTTCACTTTTTAGGAAAAAGTAAAATAATTCATTCCACATGCATCAATTTGAGCAACCGATTTAATTAAAGACTAGTATATATGCTTGATCTCAATTAATTCACAAGAAAAAATCACTTTAGTAAGATATGAAAAACTGCAATTATTGAGGAGGTGTACTAGTCCTAAGGGACAGAACATAGCCCATAAACTTGACTTACCACACCTGAAGCACATGTTAGAAAGAACCGTGGAGTGGCGCAGTGAGCGTGGGCCTCAGGCAGAGCTGGCTAAATAAACCGCAGGTGTCCCCCCACCATCCCAGCTCCTCGCTATCCTCACCCATAAGAAGCACACCGGGCAGAGGAGGGAGGGCTGCTTCTCAACTGTGCAGGCTTTTACGAGGTCTCCGACTTTCTTGGGGCAGGGATGATACTCAGCTATCTGATTTCAAAAGACAGCTCTGCAAAAGGTGAGTGAGTTTAAACCTTCAGCAGCAATAATTAAGAGATAAAATGGTCCCAATTAAGTGCCAAAAACAACAACAAGGGGGGTTTCATTACTAAAGAAGAAAATCAAAATATTTAAGATCATACAATTTGGTTAGAGTACACAAAACTCTAAAGGAGAAAGGTGGAAATTTTTAAACAGTACTAAAAATCTGGTCTTAAGTAGGACCATGAGGGGGAAAAAAGGTTTAATCAAGGAGGAAATATATGCATCCTGTCAAATGGCACATAATAGCCAAAATTTATTCCTTCTCCCTGATTCCTCCCTTTCTCTCATTGTCCTCATCCAAGTCATCACCAACACCTGTCAATTCTACTCCCAAAATAAAAATGCATGATTTCATTCAACTTACTCACTTCTTTCCAATTCTACTGTTGCATCCCATCCCCATTCCCATCCATTTCTTCCCTGGAGTTCTTCTACATGGTCCCACTTGTCCCTCTCCAATTCTTTCTCTACAGAACCAACTTTCCCAAATGAGAATCACACCCAACACACACTCCTGCTTAAAACCTGCCCCCAACGTCAAAAGCTTCCTTGGAAAGAAATCTCGACTCTCTGTAGAAAAGATCCTAGCTCCTTCCTGCAGTCTCTGAAGTCTCGCAAAAACTTAGCTCTGGCAGCTGCTCTCTTTTCCCATGCTGCCACTCCTCCGCTGCGCACGGTCTAGTCCAGGCCTCTCATCTGTTCCACCAACACATGGAACCCTTCCCTGCTGCACCGCTTTCTGATCATTCCTCCACAGCTCTTATCCATCAGTAATTATTTGCTCACTTGGTTACTGCTTCCTCTACTGGTATATAAATTCCCTGTCTCCTAGACTTTAACAAATGCCTGGCAAACAATAAATATTGGATACAGGAATGAATAATTCACTGAAATTTTTCAAAGTATAGTTCTAAACTAAACACCATAACAAAATGCTTTTCCAGATATAGCAATTTAACTTTTGAAAGGTAACTTGCGTGAAAAAATTTTTAAAGGTGTATCTATGTGAAATTTAATTACTAATATCCCATTTTAGAAATACAGTAATAGCTTATACACACATACCCTTACTATGCTCTTGACAATATGTTAATGGTTTACGTACATTAGCTAATTTAATCCTCTAAGCAACCCTATGAAATGGGTACTATCATTATCCTCATTTTACAGAGGCACAGAGAGATTATGTAATTGTCCAAAGTAAGATTACGTAAAAGCCCAAAGGAAATAACTGCTAGGAAATAGCAGAGCTACAGGTTGTGGGATTTGATTCACAGAGTCTACCCCTAAAGTCTATGCCCTAACCAAAGAAATAAGTCGAAGAAACAAATTAATGAGTTTCTTACATAGTTCATACAGTTCTAGATGAGGCCTTTTTATATATTTGCAGACACTAAACTGAAGATCTTTTCAGTAGAAGAGACAGAAAACATTATTTTATTATAGCCAAATTACAAACAACCTTTTGCTTAGCAATGGGAATACATCTGATTATTTTAAATGGAAACAGCTTTAGGGATCATGCAGCCATGGTCCTGAGGGGCTGTTCCACAGCCTGTCTGGGGGGAGATGGTAATGGCTGGGAAACAAGGGTGACCTGATTGTGACACTTAGCAGTGGGAGTGCTGCTGGCATTTAGTGCACAAGAGACAGGGATGCCGAACATACCACAATGCATCGGTTCAGCAGCGCAATAAAAAAATGGTCCTCCCCCAAAGGCCGATGACACCCCTACTGAGAAATGATGACCTAATCCGAACACCCTGGAATGGGCATCTGTTGACTGTGCCTACTGAGCATTCCTCCTCCCTTCTTTTGGTTACAACACCTTACTGTCCCTTGAGGAAAGAACCTCTCTTCCATTCCCCAAGTCCTGGTGAGCCTATTAATCAAGGTACCTTGTGCCATCAGCGAGGGGTGAGATGATGATTCAAGTTAGGCAAACCAGACTCTGTGCTGGGAATCTGAATCTTGAATAGAATGACATAAGGATGGAACTAAGTCATTCCAAAGACTCTCTCAGTCTGGATCCCAAGGCCACCCTATATCATGTCCTTAACAAAGTATAGCCTTCCAGCTCTCTATTTTTTTTAAAAGATTTTATTTTTGGGGTGCCTAGGTGGCTCAGTTGGTTAAACATCTGCCTTCAGCTCAGGTCATGATCCCAGGGTCCTGGGATTGAGCCCCACGTTGGGCTCCTTGCTCAGCAGGGAGCCTGCTTCTCCCTTTCCCTCTGCCTGCTGCTCCCCCTGCTTGTGCTCTCTCTCTCTCGCTTTCTCTGTCAAATGGATGAATAATATCTTTAAAAAAAAAAGATTTTATGTTTAAGTAATCTCTATACCCATTGTGGGGCCTGAACTCACAACCCTGACCTGAGATCAAGAGCTCCACGTTCCACCGACTGAGCCAGCCAGGTGCCCCTCAGCTCTCTCTTTAATTCTGTCCACCACCCAGGAGCTTTCTGCAAAATCTCTTTTTTTTCCCCCCTTAAATTAACCACTGTTGATTTCTGTGGTTTCAGAAAAAAAAAAAAAAGCAACTACAAACTGATATAGTTTCTTATATACTGATATAACATCTAATACAAACCAGATAGTGGGCTGCAGGCAATAAACTTTTGAAGAAAGAATAGGAATTTAGAACTGGTTACTGGGCCAAATCAAGGAAAATGGCAGGGAAACTTCTTTTCGTATTAGGGTATTAGAAACCAGAAGTCCATGGAACAAGAAGGTAATACAAATCAATGAGGTATTGCCTATGATCAGGGACACTGCCTCATTATACTCTTCTAGTAGGAATGGCCAAGTGAAAGACTGGATTATCAAAAAACAATGTCTGGTGATCTGCAAAAAAACCCCACCTCTCCAACCAGGAGGCAGTTGGTCTTAGTCAATGATAATGGGCTATCATAAACATAATCAAATGGTGACTCCAACTCAAGCTGTACTTTCAGATGTGGACCCTAACTGAAGAATACTAATGCCACCCTAGGCACCTAGAATGCAGTTATGAAGCTGGTAATAAATGCATTTCTCCATTGGGCTAAGCTGAGGACATGAGAAAGCAGTTCACTTTCACCTCCCTTAGAAGTTATCAGCTCAGAACACGGTGTATTACACTAGTCTACCATATTGAAGTTATCAGGCTGACAGAACCTAGAGACTAAGAACACACAGGTGCCTTGCATGTATTCCAGATGGTGGGATATAAATCCCATGAACATACAGGGCCTGCCACTTCAGGAAGTTTCTTGTGGTTCAATGGTGTGTACCAAGTCAGGATATACCCTTTAAAATAAGGATAAACAACAAACTAGTACCAGTGGTTGCCAATGTGGAGACCTGGATAGCTGGATGATAAGTTCAGAAAACAAACTTGGGTTTTACTGTCCACCTTTTTTTCACCTTTTCAAAACATTTGGCTGACATCTCTGGGACTCATGAACATAAACTTGCATGGGTTTTAGACCATTTATCTGCTTCTGCCTATTTTCTGGCAATGAGAAATATGGATAGGGCCCAGAGCAAGAATCATTGCACAGTTGGTTCATGCTGAAGTGCTCTGCCACTTGGCACACATGACCCAGCAGATCCAATGGTGTTTAAAGTGTGTGTGGAAGATCTGGATTCTGGGCAGAGCCTATAACAGGTTTCAGTGACTGGACTGATCATCCAAGCCACAGAGCCGGGTGTGCCCAGCAGTACTCTATCATCATGTGCAAATTATGCCTTCTTGAGTAAGATGCGTGAGTGAGGTTTTTGGATGCTATCTGTGTAGGTCTTTCCTGCTGTGTCATATAATTTTTTTTTTTAATTCTCTTCCCTTTCATTTTTCCCTCTCCTACTACTGCATATATAGAGTATATTATTAGTAGATAAATTTTCTAAAGTCTGTAATTTACCAACTATCACAGAAATGGGAAGAGGAACTGACATTATCCAGAAATCTTGGACCTGAAACCAGAAGTATTAACCAGATATCTCCCTTTTTGAAGGGAGAGCTAAATTATGTTAGTTGGAAATGTTTTAAAAATTCTTTGTGTAGACAGCAGTAGGTCTGAATGTCCTGAGTAACCAGTAAGTGCAAAGTAGTAGATATCTGTGGGTTTTGCCCACCTAGCAACCTTTTCCTGTTCCTTTAATATGAATGCACCCCACTTTTGCTCTGAAGAACTGCCCTTCGTCCATTTCATATAGTCTTACTAAGACGATGGATCAAATTGTGCTTCCTTAAGAGTGAGTTACAGAGTTACATAGGTCTAACAGATGAGGCTAACAGGAAAGAATGCTATGCAAATAAAATAAAGTTTATGTCTCTTTATCTGACACCACTCATAAACAGCAGACTTTTACCCAACAGAGAGAACAGCTTATGATGATCTCACTTAAGGCACAGGCTTAAAAAAACAGTGATTATCCTATTTTATCCGTTCTTCTGCTTTTATGATGTTTCTTGACGTATTAAAGCCTTACAGTTTTAGGTAGTAAGAATAACAATCTTTTCCTATAGCAATCCAATGCTTGTCTCTCTAACCGGTGAAATTGCCAAAAGAGTTGTTAACTTCTCTGACCCCCTTCTTGCAGGTTCTTGGTCTCTCCCAGCTTCTCAAGAAATGGCAATGCCCCGAGGGTGAAAAGCTGCTAAACAATCTGTTCAGTACTCTGCACTTCCTTTCATGCCAGTATTAACCCCTTGAGTACTGAATATCTCTGCAGTTTTCCAATGGCTTCAAAAGATGTTTTATCTGGCTCTTCTAGGCACTGTAAATAGCTGGAAGTAAAAGTTTATCATAAGTTCTCTTGAATAACCAGGACAGGTGAGGTAAACAAAAGTATGGTACAGAATATATTTAGTGTAAACATAGTTAATTAAAATTGCATCCAATTTCGGTCCTACTTCAGATAATGGTAGACTATACAATTGAGACCAAACTACCTGCTGAGCATGATTCTAAAAGGCTACATGGAATACAAAAACATAATTTAAAAATGATCAAGGAATCAGAAAAACAGTGTTAAATTATAGAGAAAGATCTTAGCACATGGGTTACACAGGCCTAGGGATGCATTTCTGACCCTGAAGACGCAGTTAAAAGGCAAAGGTTAAAAAGCCTGGAAGATACAAACAAAACTCTTCTTTGAAGGAAAATAACATCATCATAGGTTTCTAACTATTTCTAAAAATAACTTTTCAAATACAACAAAAACTATATAATGAAAGACAATCAAGCACACAGGAAGAAAAGAACACATGAAGAAGAACTCCAAAACAATGGACAAGAATGAAAAAATAAAACAAAAGAATACAGGAGAAATTCCAAAATTGGAAAAAAAAACAAAAAACAAAACTAACTGAAATTAAGAATTCAACAGATGGGTTCCATAGCTGATCAGACCCAGCTGAAAACAGAATTAGTGAACTTGGAAGATACAGAAGAAGAAACTACCCAGAATTCAACATGGAAAATAAAAACAATGGAAAATACAGGATAATGGATAAGATACAAAAAAAATACAGCAAGATAGGCAGAAAACACACCTCCGATACAATAAAAGGGGGGAAAAAAAGGCCAACCCAGAATACTACACCCAACTAGAATATTTAAGATAAAGTGAAATAAAACGTCTGACACATCAGAGAATCTGCCACCAGTAAGCCTGCTCTCAAATGGAAAATGATCCCAGACAGAATTCTGGAGGCACGAGAAGAAATGAAAAACAACAAAAATGGTAGATACATGGAAAAATTTAACATTTATGATATAAAATAAGAATAATATCATTGGGGTTTTAAATATATACACAGAAATTAAGATATATAAAAATAATACAAACCTGGAGGAAAATAATCAAAGAGTTCTAGAGTCCCGCATTTTCCAGGAAAATGAAGATAAAAGTGTTAACATTAGGCTTTAATAATTCAAGAATGCATACTATGATTTCTAGGATATCCACTAATAGAATATCAATAGGTAGTATGTAATTTCCAAGTTATCAGAAGAGAAAAATTTACAGTTAAAAAAACAACCCCAAAAGGGCAAGAATGGAGAGAAAAAGGAATATAGAATGGACAAGATTTAAAAAAGCACAGAGTGAGATGGTAGATTTAAACTCAAATATATCAGTTATTATATGATATATAAATGGCTTAAATTTCTAAGTAAAGCCATTTATTTAAATTCCAGTTAGTTAACATACAGTGTAATAATAGTTTCAGGTGTACAATATCATGACTCAATACATCCATACATCACCTAGTGCCCATCACAAGTGCAGTCCTTAATCCTCATCACATATTTCACCCACTCCCCTTCCCCTCTGGTAACCATCAGTTTGTTCTCTGTAATTAAGAGTCTGTTTCTTGGTTTGGCCTCTTTCTCTTTTTTTTTCCCCCCCTCTGTTCATTTTTTTTGTTTTTTAAATTCTACATACAAGTGAAATCATATGGTATTTGTCTTTCTCTGACTGATGTATTTCACTTAGCATAATACTCTCTAGCTCTATCCATGCTGTCACAAATGCCAAAATTTCATTCTTTTTCGTGGATGAGTAATATTCCTCTGTGTGTGTCTGTGTGTGTGTGTGTGTGTGTGTGTGTGTGTGTGCGCAAGCGTGCATACCCCACATTTTCTTTATCCATTCATCAATTGATAGACACTTGGGCTGTTTCCATAATTTGGCTATTGTAGATTAACGATACCAGTTTTTAATTAAAAAAAACCATATATTGTTACAAAAGACACATCTAAAATAAACACTGATTCAGAGAGGCTAAAAGAATAGGAAAAGAAAAACCATACAAATCTAACCAAAGGAATCCAATAAACTGTACCAACTCAAATACACTTTGGGACAAAAAGCATTACCAGAGGTAAAGAGAGTCACTTAGTAATGATGAAGTGTTCAATTTACCAGGAAGATTAAATAATTCTAAATTTGTATGCTCCAATAATACGGAAATGAAAAAAAAAAACTATAAAGCTCAAAATATAACAGAAATTGACACAACTGCAAAAAGAAACAATCAATTCTAGTCATACTGGGAATTTTCACACATCCCTCTCAGTAAATCATAATCATGCAAATATCCACAAATTACAAGCTCTCCCTCAAAGAACACTCCAAGCTTATTGTTTATTGTACACCAGCAGAATGTTCATAGCAGCACTATTCATAATAGACCTAAACTGAAAAGAACCCAAATGCCAGTCAAGAATAGAACGAATAAATTGAATGTGATATATTCATACAAAGCAATACTATACAGCAATGAAAATGCAGGACCTACCACTACAGGCATAGAGATGAATTTTCAATCATAATATTGAGAAAAAGAAAGCAACCCATAAGAATATATAAGATATGATTCATTTACATAAAGTTCAAAATCAGGTAAAACTAAACTGCAGTGGTTACCCTGAAAAGTCAGGAATCTTATTACCTTTAGAAGAAGAAAAGAAGTACTATGGGGAAGGTATGCATAAATGGCAATCAAGATGCTGGCAATATTCTATTTCCTGATCTGGATGCCAGTAACATGTGTATTAACATTTTAATAATTTATAATTTAATTTAATAATAAATTTAATAATTTATAAAACCATGAGTCATGCTTATGTGCTTTCCTAAATGTGTTACTTTCTATTACCAAAAAAAAAAGATCTTCAACTTCTAAATATACATTTACCATACAGTAAGATATTACCCCACAGGAAAAAAAGGAAAAATGTTATAGCTTATAAATGCTAATCATTAAAGTATCTGAATACAATAAAAATTTTAAATTATTGAAAGAATCTATAAGTATTTTCTATTTTTTAGCTGAGTCTCTGAAAATATTACAACTGTCAGAATTAGCCAGAGATACAATCCTAGTGTTTTTCTCCTTCCCATCCTCAAATAATGACTCTACTTTCCCAGTCTTGGCTCTCAGGAGGAGAAAATTCACAGCCTTCTCTACCCGCCCCCACTACCCCATAGCTAGCTATGTGGCTACTGCTTTGCCCTAAGAGGGCTATTGTCATAAGGTGGAAGAGACATCGAATTTATCACTCAGGGGAGGGTAACCAGTGAGAGGTCCATGCTCAAGCAGACAAAATGAGGCTGCGTCCATGAAGCTAAAACAAAATGCATGCCTCATAAAAGAGGATTCTTCAGATTCACAGTGATTTCAACTTTTTTCACAAATGCATTAATTTCTGTATCCCAGTTAATCTGCACACTTACTAGACAACTGAGATCTGACTTTACATCTTTTGATTGATACCAAATTCTTGATCTTGCCCCAAACATAAATCTTTGACTTTCTTATGCGTCTGCTTAGTGTGCATGCCCTCACATGGATGTGTATGCCCATATTCATTTCATTGGAGCAACTGAAGAAATAATGTTTAGCATTTTTTAAGAGCATAAAAGAAAGGTGGATGTCAATGACATTAACTCAGGATTTTAACAAGTATTTTGTACACAAACTGTATATGCTTATGTGGCAAAAGCAAATGGCACGGAAAGTTGGAAGGAAATCCTCATTTTCCATTTCTTGAGTTATTTCTCTTTTGGCACATTTACCCAGTCCTAAGGAATCAAAACCATGATTTCACCTTCTCCACATACACAGACTAAAAACAACAAAAGTTCTTAGTCCCCTCATTATATATTTTCAGAGGAAAATAAAATGACTTCAGAAATTGCCATATAGAAGAGACTAAAGAATGTCCTGTAAGCAGAGAGAGCTAGACGCCCAAATGCAATCGATTGTCTAGTAAAGGATCCTCATGTACTTGTTCATGTCCCTGTTTCTTGCTATTAGAGGAGATCCTACAGAAGAAGGAGGCAGAAGTAAGAGGGATAAAGTAGCAAGGGAATCCAGCCATCAGAGCCAGCAAACATCAGATATTGAAACAGGGCTGGTTCAAAATAGTGTCAGCTTTGGGGGTGACTGTGGCTCAGTTGGTTAAATGTCTGACTTCAGCTCAGGTCACAAACCCAGGTTCAGCTAGAAGCCTGCTTCTCTCTCTCTCTCTCTCTCTCTCTGCCTACTCCTCCCACCCCCCACTTGTGTTCTCGCTCTCTCTCAAATAGTTAAATAATCTTTAAAAAAAAAATGGTGTCCGCTTTGGATCACTGCCTCCCCCTCTTCTCTCATTTATAAACTGCTTGAAAGTTACTCTGCTAATTGCAAAGTACTATTTTATTAACTCAGATCACCATGGCACAAAGATACACCACTGTCCATGAGGGTTCACAGTATGAGCTACCAAGACAACATGGCTTGGATTCAAAATATAACAAGTGAAAAAGATGTAATACTTCAGTGCTAAAAGGTTCCTCATTTCGGTGCCTTCTGTTCTTTGGGAAAAGGATATATTCAAAAACTTAATGGAAATGTGCTTCACAAAGAATATGGGGTTTACCAAACACAAGTCATGAGAAGTAATGAAGGAAAGAAAAGCATCACAACACTTGAGCAGTGTTTGAAGAATGATGATGAAGAGGAAAGAAACAAGTAGGTGACAGGCTGGGGCAAAGTATCCTAATTCATTAAAAAAAAAAACCATTTCCCTTAATTTAGATATCAAGTGTTAAGAGCCCGGCAAGGGACAGCCCCCAGACCAGCAGTTCTCAAATTATCTTTCAGAAAGTAAGGTGGGATCCCAAAGTTCCTTGTTAACACCTGAGTATTTAAACAGCCCTGACTTTAAAAAGTAAACCCTGCAGGCCCAGGCAGTAGCACGCAGGATGTTCCGTCTACCACAGCACTGGGAGTGATCAGGAATGGCATGAGCCAGCAATTCCAGCCTCTCGTTTAACATTATGTGACATTATCATCCTCTCTTAATCTACCAAGTTTCAGGATGGAAAATCCCTTCTATAATTTAACCTGCAATTTTCTGATCCTCCATCAGTACTGCTGTTGAAAGGCAACTCGCTATCGTAAAAGGGCTGTCTCATCTAGAGACAATTTAGAACTCAACTGTTTTTAGATTTTCTGAAAAATCTAAAAAAGAAATCTTACTCGGCTGATACAATGAGGAATCTGGTGCCTTTAAAGTCTTGTCAAAGGCTACAATCGGCACAGATGTAAAGGAAAAATATTTTAAAAATCACTTCATTTTAATCATCATTGTTTTCTTTCATGGCAAATAGCTGGTAATATATAAAGTCAAGTAAGCAAATAAGAGGGCTACATTTGAACAGTGTGAGAAATTCAAAAGTAGTTATTATAATTTAATTGTGAGCACCGAAGTAATTACCAAGGTCCTACCATCTGTATCTTCTCAACCAGTACAGTGGGTAAACATCTAGGATGAAGTCACAAAAGTGACAATGATCGCAACAGTGATATAGAACTTTAAAGCCTTTTAAAAAATTGTTTAATGAAATGAAACCTTGTGTAAAAGTTCAACACATAAAAGGGACAGACCTGTGCAAATCATGTATCAAATATGGGATTAATATTCAGAATATATGAAGAACTCCCATAACTCAATGACAGAATGGAAGGAATGAAAGAAGGACAGACCCGTTTTTAAAAAATGGACAAAGGACTTGAATAGATCTCTCTCGAAGATATACAAATGGCCAATAAACACATGAAAAGCTGCTCAATATTACTAATCATTATGGAAATGCAAATCAAAACCACAATGACATACTACTTTACACCCATGAGGGTGATTATTATTTAAAAACACAAAAAATAGCAAGAGTTGGTGAAGACACAGAAAAATTGGAACCCTTGTGCATTGTTGATAGGAATACTAAATAGCGTAGCTGCTGTGGAAAACAGTATGGTGGATCCTAAAAAATTAAACACTGAATTACCATATGACCCAGCAATTCCACTTCTACATATATACACAAAAGAATTCAAAGTTAAGAATGCAAATGGATATTTGTACACCCATGTTCATAACGGCATTATTTACAACAGCCAAAGGGTGACAATAACACAAATGTCCATAGAGAGATGAATAAATATACAAAATGGGTATATACATACAATAAAAGATTATTGTCTTTTTTTTTTTTCTTAAGATTTTATTTATTTGAGAAAGAGAATGAGAGACAGCAAGCATGAGAGGGGGAAGGTCAGAGGGAGAAGCAGACCGCCTGCTGCGCAGGGAGCCTGATGCGGGACTTGATCCTGGGACTCCAGGATCATGACCTGAGCTGAAGGCAGTTGCTCAACCAACTGAGCCACCCAAGTGCCCTGAAATATTATTCAGTCTTAAAAGGAAGGAAATTCTGATACATACATGGACGAGCCTTGAAAACATTATGCTAAGGGAAATAAGCCAGACACAAAAGGACAAGTATTATATCATTTCACTTATAGGAGATACCCAGAGTAATCAAACTCATAAAAGCAGAAAATAGAATAGCAGTTGTCAGGGACTGGGTGGAGAATTATTATTTACTGGGTACAGTGCTTCAGTTTGGGAAGATGAAAAAGTTCTGGAGATGGATGGTGGTGAAGGTTGTACAACACTGTAAATATAATCAATGCTGCTGAATTGTACATTTAAAAAATAGTTATAATGGTAAATTTTATGTTTATATACACTGTACTACAATTTAAAAAAAAAAAGTAAAAGGAAAAAGGACAGACTTGAGCTTGGCTCTGGTCAAAGCAGAGACAGAGCCTGGAGTAGGCACTATGTCCCTGCCATGTTCTCCTCTCCAAGGCCCCCTCATCAGAACAGTCCTACATACACTGCTAGTGGTCTACCTGACAGTTCTAACCCTTCTGTTGCTTCTTTGTTAACAAAATCAGTTCATCCAGGAATCTTACAGCCATGAGTCTTGAGGAAGCTGGGATGTGCCTCAATGCCATTAGCAAACATGTTGATTAATGGAGACCAAGAAATCGGAAACATTTTCAGGACCCCTTTATATTCTTAAACATTGCTGAGGACATTACTGAGAGATTTTGTTTATGTGGGTTATACTTACATTTTCCACATTAGAAATTAAACCTGAAAAAAATATAAGACCCAGAAATAGACACATACACATTTCATTAGCTGCCAAAGCAATGATACCATCATACATCATGTAATCTTTGACTCTACTGTAGATTAGGGAGAAAATAAGAGTGGATGATGTAAATAATGTCTTAGCATTATTATGAAAATAGTTTTGCTCTTATGATCCTTGTGAAAGGGAATCAGGGATACCCAAGGGTTCTTGAGCCACATTTTGAGAATGGCTGGTGTAAACCAGTCATGGTATTTCCACTTGCCCCCTACGAACTGTAGGAATGGCCAATGTTATTCTACGTGGGACAATGACAACTGAGCTGCAGCTGGAAGGTTTCTGACAGAGTCTTTCTCAATCTAAAATAAATTCACATTTTTTCATATTAGATATTGTAGTCTTCATGTGACACTTAGGATGACAGCAGTTGCTTTGGGATTCAGTAGTAAATACACCTGAGAGGACTGGCCAATAACCTACAAAGAGCAGAGCAGAAAGATGGGCCTGGGTCTTCTCACTAACATAGTTGAAGCAATTCAGTAGCCAACCTACGTTGAATTTTTCTTTGGGATTAAGCCACCTTTTATTGGGTTTTCTGTTACCTGCAGTCAAACACATCCTAACTGGCACATATCCTTAGGACCTAGTTTGCTAATCACATTCTGACACCACTGCTGTGCACAGTAGCTGGCACACAGAAACTCAGTCAAGATTTGTTGAACAAATGTGTGATACATAAATAAACAAGTCCACTAAGGATGTTGTAGAGGAGAGACTAAGATAGATAAAATCTGAGATTTTGTGTTGCTAGAAGCCCATTGCAGCTCCCAGACTGTCAACATTTCAAAGTTCCTTAAAAACTTCATAGTCTCAAACTGGCTATGTATCATGACTGTCAGGGGCCCAGAAAGTTGGAAATTGCCTTCCTCTTGTCCATCCCATTTCTAGGTCAGAGGTAGGAGAGGTAAGTCTATAAATGGCAAACATGGCCCATTACCAAAGTGCCAACCTGACCAAAAGCACTATTTTTTTTCTTTTTTTTAAGAAAGATTTTTTTTTAAGGATTTTATTTATTTATTTGTCAGACAGAGAGAGAGTACAAGCAGGCAGAGTAGCAGGCAGAGTGGCAGGCAGAGGCAGAGGGAGAAGCAGGCTTCCTGCCGAGCAAGGAGCCCGATGTGGGACTCGATCCCAGGACCCTGGGATCATGACCTGAGCAGCCATGCTCATGCCATGACCATGAAGGCAGCCGCTTAACCTACTAAGCCACCCAGGCGTCCCACTATTTTTTTTTTTCATTTCCCCCAAGCATAAGTCAACTGAAGTCACTTCTCCCATGAAATAAGCACCAGAGATTTAAGGACAGAGTGCTATGAAATACTCTTTATGAAAAAAGAAAAAGACAAATTAAATACCTAGCCTCCAATCAATGTCATCGACTAGGGGCACAATGGCCTTATCAGAAAATATGTAAGGGTACGTGGCTGGCTCAGTCAGTAGAGCTGTGACTCTTAATTTCCGGGTTGTGAGTTCAAGCCCCACATTGGGTGTGGAGCCTACCTAAAAAGAGTGAGAGACAGAGAGAAAATCTAAACCTCTAGGAATATAATCAAAAATAAAATTAAGAAATTTATGTCCAGCTATGCTTAAGGTTGACAACACACCTCCTCAGCCTTACTGAAAGCGTGATACCAGTATCTTTAATTTACTAAAAAGTAGTGTTTCTTTGCTTCATTATTTTAAATAAGACTGGTCAATTTTCCCCGTGTTTGTGAGTCATAAAAGTCACAATAATATTCTTGTTTCCACATAAAGTGCTTAAGAAAGAAATGATATCTCCCCCTCTAAAAACAATGAGGTTTTTAAAAAAGTTCCACTAGGAGGAGCTGGCTTTTTCTCTGTTGAGTCAGAAGTGTTTCTCCTCGGAGATAGTCTAATCAAAAACACAGACATGAAATCTCCAGATAATTCCAAACAAACCTCAATCGTAAACAAAATCTAGGTCTAAGGAATCAGAGGAAGCAACTGCAATCCAGGTGCACCGTGAACACACTCTTCAGATGACTTTGCAAAGAATTAAGGAAATTTAATCTAGCAGATAACTCTGCCTAAGGATTTATGGAACTCCATTCTCCAGCCTATGTCCCCAGATGTGTGAAGAAAAGAGCTGCTCTCTGGACCAACTTCCAAGGAGAAGCATCCCTTTGTGAGAGTGCTTGCTTTGGGAGCTACTAAGACCGAGCCCCCTGACCTTGTTCTCCAGCAGAACACCAAAGAGCAACCACTGGGGCTCAAAAAAAATACCAGTCTTCCCACATACATTCTGTTAGAAATAGTGGTTACTTACTTTCCTTCCATTCTTGTCCTTAATTTTCTTATCTTGGAGTAAGACTGTGACATTTGGTGAGACCAAAGGTTTGAAAAATGGCCTGAGGAGCACATTAGATATTAAAATATTAGAAATCTTACTACCTTTGTCACTGCTGATTGGGCTCGAAGTTATTTCTGCCTCTTTCCACCCTTGGTTCTACTCATAATTACTAAATAAACAAAAACAAAAAATCCCACACATTTATTGGGGGCCTACGCTTTATGACAGAAACTCTCAAGAACACTGCAAGTAAAGTAAAAAGATGGCAGTGTGTTCCTTGCTCTCAAGCAACCTGTGGTTAATGAGAAAATCAGGATCTATAAACAGAAATAACACAATCCCTTGTGGGAAGGGCTGGGAAAAAGGAAACAGAAGGTGCTGCAGAGAGCACTAAGAAGGGGGCACCTCACCCAGCACGGGGGTGTCAGACACTTCCAGAGAGAAAGGATGCCTATGCTGAGTAAAAACATGAAATATGAGCAGGAGTGAGCCAGGCAAAAACATAAAAAAAAACACAGGATGCTACTACACTGCACAGGAAGAGATAAGCTACCCTTTGATCCATGTTTCTCAAACTCGAAGAAAAAACTGCCGAGCTCTCTCAGAGCCATCTAAAACCATTTTTAACCTTTTTAATACTAACAAGTATAAAACCAGTAAAACCATTATGCTTGTAACTCTTATTCATCTACAAAACTTTGCATGCACGAATACCAACAAATCAAACTGAATAAAATCTCAATTGACAAAATGAATTCGATGTGATCAAGGACACAGGTTACTAATTCTCACTTGGACTGGTCATGTAAATTTGGTACCGGCTACCAAAAGCTAGCAGCAGCTTCTGTCCTTTGCTACCAAATGTGGGGATGGCTAAATTCACCCTTTTCTCTTTTTAAACTACTGTGAAACAGCAATCTCTCACTCAGCTCAAATATATGATTTACATTCTCACCTCTATTTGTTTCTCAATATCTAAAAGTAGTGCTACTTGGCACCAATACAAACATAACTGTGGGCACTGACATCTTAAAATACTATTTAGTTAGAATTGTGGGCATTTAGGTGTTTGGAAACAACTGAATTTTTAAATTACCATCAAAATGAAAAATAAAAGGTGAAATCCTTGTAGAGAACCACGGAATCCTAATAAATCCCACCTGCTTAATCCCACTCATCTTCTTGGGGCTGCGAGCCTCTGAAGGAGGAGTTTAAATAACTGTATGCTATGGGTCACTGAACTCACACAAAAAAGCATTTTTGTGGTTAGCGTTTAGTACTATGTAAAACCAAATATCTCACTTTATTTCCTTTAAACCCCCAGTCCACATGACTTCCAGTTAAGATGGCACAGTAAATTCACTTTGCTGGAACCTCTGTACTCCAAACATATAGCAATGAGAGGGGAAACATTGGAAGAGAAAACCAAAAAGATGTAGGCAAGCTCAAAAATAATATAAACATTTCTGTGCAACAGATATGGGGCAGAAACTCAAAGACAGAAGCCCTCGAAGTTAAAGCCTTGGCCCTCCTAAGTTCAGGATCCAGAAACCAAAGCTGGAAGTATGAATCCTACAAAAGTTTTGAGGCTAAACATAATCCACAAAAGACAGAGTTAGACCTAGCATCACTGTGTGACAGCACAGTCAACATAATAGCTGGAGGAGGCCCCCTATTCCTGAAAGAAGGCTGGCAGCTCCTTGTCTCATATAGAGCTGTGGCATAGGGAGGAAGGAGGACACAGGCGAGCCAGCGGTCAGTAACTCAATGAGACAGCCTATGATTGCCCGAGTATAAACTACCACTGTGGTTCTAGGCTGGGGCTCCATGGAAGCCACCCACGACAACTCTAAAATAGCCACCAAGAATGAGCAGAGAGGAAGAGAGGTGGAAAATGAGTAAATGAATGAAAACAATACAAAATAGATCTCATTTAAAACATGCCATTCAACCAAAGTTCTAAAATACTTGAAGAAATCCAATGCCAATAAAGGCAACTAACAGAATCAGTCATCAGACCACTAATTCACTTCGGATGAAATTAATATTATAAAACGGTCCAACAAAATAAGCATATTTAAGATGCTTTTAAAAAGCTAATTGAAAAAGAATTAAAAATTATAAAATAAAAAGGCAGAATTAAAACAAGAGATGGTTAAAATAGAATCAATCAGAAAGTATGTGGATGAAGAATATAGTCATTAAAGTTTAAAACTTAGCACACAAGATACTTCGGACTGGACAGAACTGAAGAAAGAACTGGTAAATTAGAAGATAATATTAATAAAGAACTCACTCAGAAGTTAGCCCAGAAAAAAAAAGAAAAGGAAAGCATTTAAGAAACCTGAGTGATAGCTTCACAAACATCTAGGAGGTATCACAGCAACAGAAAGTAAAGAAAATGGAAAAGAAGCAACATTTAGAGATAAAAGCTAAGAATGTTCAAGAAATACTTGAGTTCTCAGATTAAAAGTACCTTCTGGGGGTGCCTGGGTAGCTCAGTCAAGCATCCAACTCTTGATTTCAGCTCAGGTCTTGAGTTCAGGATCATGAGTTCAAGCCCCGTTGGGGGGGTGGGGGGGGGAGTATATTCTGAATACCAAGAAAGATAAGTTTAAAAAACAAGCATATAACAATAGGAACATCCAGCTGATGCAGTCTGGCAAGCATTTGCCCCTTCCTTAGCAGCTGGTAAATACAAGGTGAACCAACTGTCTTTCACTATAGAGAAACTTCCTGAGAAAACAGACCCCTAAATGTTTTTGGCAACTTCTGGCAAAAAGAAATTTGTCTTGCTTGGAATGGATACTCAGTCTGGATTTAAATTTCTCTTCTTGCCCACTACACTTCTGCCAGCA
This sequence comes from Potos flavus, assembly GCA_028534135.1. Taxonomy (NCBI): domain Eukaryota; kingdom Metazoa; phylum Chordata; class Mammalia; order Carnivora; family Procyonidae; genus Potos; species Potos flavus. The sequence continues at coordinate 56,452,165 of CM052892.1, read as the reverse complement.
GCACCAAACGCGGACTTTATTGGATGCCTTGTTCATGATCATGGTGTCGCAACCAACTCTGGACCAAAGAACTCAATATGCAGCAAAAGAACTGAGGCAAAGGGCTGATGCCAACCGGGTTCACTGTCAGCTGTAGTTATTACTGGCTACTGCTTGATGAACTCAATGTTTTTCATCTATTTTCCTTCATCATTTGTAAGTTTCCCTCCCACATATCTATTTTATTCTCCTCCATCCTCTCTGAAGGTAAAGGAAAGGAAAACATAAAGAAACCAGAATGATAGCCTGAGTTACCTGGAAAGGAACTTGATTTGGAGGTTCACTGATGATTTACATTAAAAAAGAATGGTCATGAGGCCCCTGCGTGGCTTAGTCGCTTGTGCGTCTGCCTTCGGCTCAAGTAATGTTCTCAGGGTCCTAGGATTGAGCCCAGCATCAGGGTCCCTGCTCAGCAGGGAGTCTGCTTCTCCCTCTCCCTTTGTCCCTCCCCCAGCTTGTGCACTCGAGCAGAGGCTCTCTCTCTTTCTCTCAAAAGTAAATAAACAAAATCTTAAAAAATAAAAAAAAAAGAATGGTCATAGAAAACTGGTAACACACAACACATCACAACTGTTTAGATAAAAACTAGAGCCACAAAATTTTTAAAAAAGATTTTATTTATATGAGAGAGAAAGATTAGAGGGAGAGATTATCCAAGCAGACTCCCACTGAGCGGGGAGCCTAAAGCGAGGCTTGATCTCAGGACCCATGACATCAGGCCCTGAAATGAAACCAAGAGTTGGATGCTTAACTGACTAGCCATCAAGATACCCCAAGCCACAAAATTTTTTAAAAGATTAGTAAACCTCTCAGGTTCTCCTGGAAAGCAGAGCTCAGGTAGCTTTAGAGAAGGTAAACACATGAATTTACCTCATTTCCAGAAAAAAACAAAACAAAGCAAAACCCTCTCACCAAAACACCCATATGTTGCTATCCAACTGATGCACTTGGCCGTGACCCACAGGATCAATAGGAACACAAGCTCTAGAACTACCCACTGTGGTCTCAGAACCTCTTTAAAAACTCTGCCATATTATGGCACAAGAGCACCACCTACTGAAATAGTTCCAAGGGAGAAATTAGTCCATTTGTTAAAAAAGGGCTATGTATACCTACTTCTACCCAACTGTTTACCTTGGCTTCAAAAAATATGGCTGTGGAGGGATGGACTTCAAATCATTTCAACGTAACTAGCTGTCTCTTTCTCTTTTAAAACTAGGCCCTTGCCAAGATCTCCTGAAAAAGAAACAGCATACCTTCTCCTTGTTCCCCCCATTTTTCACTTTAATAACCATAGCAAACCGAATCTTACTAGTACAATATCCTCTTCCCTCCTATGCAGCTTCGGTTATCTTAGTGAATACTGTTAACTTGTAGATCTCTTCACCTGTTTTCCAAGGGGCTGAGAAAACTCAAGGGGAGAAGCTTTAGTAGTTCTAACAGGTCTGGGAAGGATGTACATAAAGTCACTCAGTCAAGTCTTTCCTTTTAAGCCTGACTGGGGAATTGTGCTTTTTCAACTCACTTAAAGATGATTATAATATAGTCTCCCCGCCCACCCTGAAGGAATTTAAGATGAACGTAACGGTTCTATACCAGCAAAGCTGGAGGTCAAATGATCTGTTAGTAAAACAGAAAATGATCTGTAGGGAAAGATAATTTATGGGATAAGTAACAATCAGGACAGAGTGGATTGTTTCTTCTATGTTGTACACATACAGAATACAACTAAAGCCAAGACAAAAACAGAGTTCTTTCTAGAGCCCTTCATGGCTTGTGTGAATGAAGCACCAATGTATTGCCAATGACAAAAACCCCGACACAGATTCACTTGAGCAATTCATATAAATTCTAGCCTGTATGTCACTTAGCTTTGTTACATTTTATTGGTCTGCTGGGGGCACTCTATTCATGAGCCATTGTATGTGTAACCACTACTATGCTTTAGTTGTGATAAAAAAGCAGCAGCTTGTGTTGATTCCCAATCATGTTGTACTCCCTCTCATCCAGTACTAGTCAGGGTTTCCATTACAGTCAGAGCACTCGCATGAAAATAGAGAAAAGATCCTCTACACAGCACAATCAAGAAAGAAATAACACATACCCCCCAAAATATCAGTCATCTGATGCCTATAAAAGTATAGATTTATTCATTTGTAAATCACAGAAACTTCAAAACAAAATAAATGTGCCTGTATTCTATTTCGATTACTTTGCAAGGGAAAGAAAAAACAAAACGACCACTTAGAAAAATTCCAATCACAGTTCTCTAGTGCATAAGTGGCAATGCTAAATGTGGTTTGTACTACATTGTGTGTTTGCTAATGCCCCATGGCAAGGGGCAAGAGACACAGTGTCACAGGGAGGGTAAATCCCATTGAATGTGAAAACCTCAGGGAAGAGACTTGTTGAAAAAGAATGAAGTTATGCAGGGACAAAAATTCTAAGCTAAAAGAGCAACTGACTTTTTGACATTAATAAAGCAGAAAAAACAACTTGGGATTCATAGCCCCATGGAATTTTTTTTTTTTTTTTACAAAAGTGTAATATTGGGTTTTAGTTTTTTAATATAAAATATCATAATGTTAGAGTATACCAACAGGGATCTAGCAAAAATTTAGAAAGGTTTGACCCATTTGGGGTCCTTATTAGAATTTCAGGTATAGTAGATATTCGCAGTTACCTCTCCAGCACCCATTTTTCCACCTTCTTCCTTCCTAACGAGACTTGAAATTTTCTAGCCAGCAGATTTTAGTGAGAGAAAAATGGGCTCTGATTGGGTCAAAGCAGTGGTTCTTAATCAGGAACAATCTTGACACACAGGGGACCTATGACATTGTTTGAAGGCAATTTTGGTTGTCATGACTGGGGAAGACAGTGCTATTTGCATCCAGTGGGGAGAGGCCAGAGATGCCACTACATATCCTACAAGCACAAGAAAGTCCCCAAGAACCAATAATTATTTGGCCAAAATGCTACTCCCTCATCCATGCTAAAGCACTCTATCTTCTCACAGAAGAGCTACCGGAAAAAGGCTCCTCACCAGAAATGAAGAAGGAACAAGAGCTCTAGTCACTGTTGGAAACCAACTCACAACACCAAGAAGCCGGCCTTAGGATGAAGTGTGGAAGGCAAACAGAGTTCAAGTGATGGCTTCTTGCCATAAGACCTCTTAAAAAGATGCACCACTTTGGACAATGATTGCTTTTTTACCCTGTCACTATACAAACTTTTCAGGCTACAGCACACTAAGTAAATCACTGTAAGACAGTATTTTAACATAGCTTCAAATAAAGAATGGCAGTTTCTTTTCAAGAATATCCCATGGAACAAAAATGTTTAAAAATTGCTTCAAATATGCCATCTCATTTGTAGTAGGCTAAAAGTGACCCCCAAAATATATGTACACATCCTAAGACCCACGGCCTGTGAATGTCTCCTTTAAGGAGACAGGAACTATAGGTAGACATCTCAATGATCCAGGCCAACCCTTTCACTTCATAGAAGAGGTAATAGGGTGGCGGAGGAAGAAAGTACCCTCCTTAGACCACCCATTTGGTTAGAATCCCAGCAAGAACAGACTCTAGGTCTCCTAGCACCTACGTCAGTATTCTACCTGAGGTTATATAAAGAAATTGAAGAAAAATGTGATAACTAAAGAGGGGAAAAAAAGCAGAAATTTTTACTGTTTTGAGAAAAGATGAAATGACATAGGCATTCTTTAGCCTAGAAAAGGGTAGGGTGCTGAATGAGTTAATAAATGCCAGCAGGTAAAGGAAACACTGACAAAAGGCTACCCACATACACTTATTTTGCACTGATAATCAAACCTTGGTTTTCCATCTTTCTGTGTCTTACAATCCAGAGTCTTCAAGATTTTTAATTCTATAAGAATCTATTTGACTACTGGCACTACATCTCAGTTGTAGAATAAAACCCCACACAACTAGCTTGAGTCAAATGGGGAGGGAGGCATTCTGAAAAGGCTACAACAAAGATCTCACAGATACTCAAGGAAAGAAAACAAAGTTAGCTGGATCAAGTGAAAACCGGGACTAGAAGCTCCTGCCATATTTCTCATGTGTCTCCACATGTGTCCTCCGCTGTCAGGTCCTCTCTGTAGACGACCTTCCTCTACTGACTCATGGCTTTTTTTGTTTCCCCAGGCTGGCACATGGTGTAAGTTATGTAAGTTTATGGGATAGTTCAGAACCTGGTCACAACTCAAGATGATCTTTCACCCCAAGGATTCATCATCATCTAATTAACTCAGTATTTCAAGCTCCCCATTTTCAGGGAAAAGAATCCAATGGGCTCGATTCAGCCAATGGAGTCTCTAGACTGGTTTCTACTAGATCAGTTGCTCATCCTGCAAAGATTGGTGATCAAATGGGTAGTAAAGTCTGGGCAGATTCTTCCAAAAGGGGTGCAGCAGGGAGAAATTGATCAGCATGTGCATGAAGGTACCCAAGAATTATATAGCTGTGTTAGGTAAGGCTACACAGCAAGAACGTGTCATTTCTGTATTTGAGATCTGTGCAAGAAGTGACCATAACCTCTAAACAGAGAATAGGAAACATTTTTAAGTTTTCTTCTAGTTCTATGGGGCTAGAGCAAAACCTTACTACTTACGGTTTTATTATCAGATTTTATCATTTGTCCAGAAGTATCTCCAATTAGCAGATCATCAAGGAAATTTCAAGAAATAAAAGAATATCTCTTTTACACAATATGGTCACTGACATGTCATCATTTGGAGAAAGAAAGGGAAGAAAGGAATAAAAAGAAGGTATCAACAGTCCTTAAATAAGTAGAAATTTTCTGAACTATATTATGGTCAAAGTACATGTAGTTCAACAGCTCAGCACAAGAATGGAATTATAACAGAACTGATTCCTTGGGGCACCTGGGTGGCTCAGTCGTTAAGCGTCTGCCTTCGGCTCAGGTCATGATCCCAGGGTCCTGGGATTGAGCCCCGCATCGGGCTCCCTGCTCGGTGGGGAGCTGCTTCTCCCTCTCCTGCTTCCCCTGCTTGTGTTCCCTCTTTCACTGTCTCTCTCTCTGTCAAATAAATAAATAAAATCTTTAGAAAATAATAATATAAGAGAACTGATTCTGTAAGTAATTTTAAAAATAAAAGCAAAAGTCTCACAGAGTTGAGGAGTGGACGATGAAAAGGCAGAGTACAGAGGATTTTTAGGACAGTGAAACCGATCTGTGTGATACTATAATGGTAGATACATGTCATTATACATTTGTCTAAACCCAAAGAGGTACCACCTCAAGAGTGAACCTTAAGGCAAACGATGTACTTTGGATGATTATGATTTGTCAATGTAGGTTCACAAGTTGTAACATATGTACTACTCTAGTACAAGATGTCACTAATGAAAGAAGTTGTACAACTGAAGGGAAATGGGATATACAGGAACTCTGTTTCCTGCTCAATTTGGCTGTAAATCCAGGCCCACCCACCCACTCCCACTGCAAAAAAAAAAAAGCTATTGAAAGAGGCCATGGTGGCATAAGCAACTTTGGACCCACAAGATTCAAAACTACTCCAGACTGTGGACATAAAGAACAGAAATATCAGGAGAGTGAGTAAAGCAAGAATGGATCTCAACTACATCTGGCAGCAGCCACAGCCCTCACACCCTATATAATAAAATTAATCAGTTCTCTGAGCTCCAATTTCATACAGCCAGATGCTTGGTTTATCCAACAGGGTAATTCCTGTTGGTTGCACTGTGAGGTATTATCTGCTTCCAAGTCTAGTATGTGAACTCCTCAACCACCAGGAAATTAAATACAAAAGCTTTTATTGCTTCTCCCCCTAACGCTCCCCACAAGATAATATGCATTTCCAATGTCAACTAAAAATTTCATAGGGGCAATCTCTCACATCAAACATATGAAGGGGTTTTTTTTGTTGTTGCTAGGTTTGTTTGTTCTTAAAGAAGGTCTCGTCTTGATTTAGACTATAGGATAGTCTAACAGTACCACATGGCCTCTGGCATTATTAATTCCATGAGCCTTTTTCTTAAACCTTTCTTCTAACAGATGCTCCTCTTCCTGTCATAGGGAGCCTGGTCTTTCTCTTACCCTCCCTACATCATCTTCAAGATGACTCATTTAGGGGCAAGGTAATCTTAAGTAACAACTTGATTATGCATGTATGTACCTAGCCTAAGTCTTAATAAAGTACTACTGTTCATTCCTTGTTATGCCTCAAGAACTGTATTTGGTCTGGCAATATTCAAAGGGTGTAACTACACCCACTTGGGTGGGATTTCAAAAAAATAAATAACTCAAAGAAACAGTATGACTTATTTTGCCTACTAACTGTGAGGAAAGATCTTGACAAATGTCCACTAGCTTAAAAACACAATTGTTATATTTGGTAATTAAAGTTAAGTTTTGAGAATAAACTAGTCCACACATAATTTTGTCATGTAAAACTGGTGAAAATTATTAAAACAACTATTTAAAACTTCTGGAAATGGTCCCAAAGGTAAACAGCAAATGAAAAAAAATACCTATTCAAGAAAATCTATGCAAATTCGATAAGAAAGAGTATGTGGCACTTGAACCAAGAACATTCCCTACCTCTCTCCTCTCAGATCAGCAAGAGTACTCCACACTGCAAAAGCCAGAACGGCTCCCTCTCCCTCCAGCCACTAGCCAGAGGGGCCTTCTTTGCAGGAGGAGCAGGACTGCCTCCAGCTGCCTGATGCTGAGGCTAAGTCACAAAGGAGTATGACTGACAGGTGGAGGCTCCCTTCTTCCACCCAGACCCCACTGTGGAATGACAGCTCTAACTTGAGTGTGTCACATCAAGAATAATCAGGCCCTGAACATTTCTGCCGCAGTGGTTCCACACCAGGAGTGGCAGCTGAGTAGACCTTAGGCTGCTGCACCTCTACCGAGCATTCACCAACTAGAGCAAGAATGCCACTTTGTCAAAGAGAAGCTTTTCATTGTCACCACCCAGCTCCAGAGCTCAAAGACTTTGCCAGAAGGGGGAAGCAGGCCATAACAGATAGCTTCTAACCTCCACCCAAAGGAACTTACTTCATTTGCAACCAAGTGTAGAGAAGTTCAAGTCTAGTGTGCTCTCTGAAACAGTGAAGACTGTGGCGAAAGACAATTGGGAGGAGATTCAAGATACATGCTAAACTGCAGGCCAGCTAGTTTGCAAGAGAGAACTGGGAATCAGTTGAGAGAAGCCCTCCTGGGGTTGGAACAAATATCAAACACTGACCTCAGAAGTAATTCCTTCAAAGAAGACATAATTTGACTAGATTCATTTATAGAGCAATTTATATCTCGGAGCATTATTAAAAACAATAGAGTAATTATCCTGCAATCAATGGAGCTCAACAGTTGGGTATGATCAGAGAGAGAGCTGAGGAAAACCTTACCAGTATCACTGTCATCCCAAGATAACTATGGGCATATGCAAAGCTTCCGACGAGCAACATCAGAAGCTTAATACTGTCGGAAGGGAAACAGACTGGTCAATTAATGAAGAAATAAACAAGCAAATAATATACCAAGGCCTGAAAGGGGGCAGTAGAGGACAACCAGTGCCCAGGGCTGCTACAGTATATTACATGAAATGTCCAATTTCCAACAACAACAACAACAAAACATGAGGAAGCACATAAACAAATAAGAAAGTATAACCCATATACCAGGGGGAAAAAAGCAAGCAACAGAAACTGTCTGTGAGAACAATCAGATGTTGAATTTATCAGAAAAAGATTTCAAAATAATGATTATGAACATATTCTCACAACTACAGAAAACTATAATTAAAGAAGTAAAGGAAGGTATGATGACAATATTGAATCAAATAGAGAATATCAATAAACAGAAATTATTAAAAAGAACCAAATGGAAATTCTTGAGTTGAAAAGTACAACAGAAAAAAAGAAAAAAATCTCACTAGGGTGCTTCAGTAGATTTGAACTGATAGAAGAAAGAATCAGCAAACTTCAAGATAGATAGAGATCAAGAGAGATATCAGAGAGAAAAAAGAATGAGGAAAAATGAAGAAAGCCTCAGAGAAATATGGTACATCATTAAGTACACCAACATACTTGTAATGAGAGTGCCAGAAGGAGAGGATAGATAGGAAGAACAACAACAAAAAAAATCATTCAAGAAATAATGGTTAAACCCTCTCAAATTTATTGGAAAAAAAAATCCAAGATCAATTCCAGCAGACTTCTCAGCAGAAACAATAGAGACCAAAAGAGAGTGGGATAACACATTCAAAGTGCTCAAAGGAAAATCTGTTAACCAAGAATCTCATATCCAGCGAAGCTATCTTTCAAAACTGAAGATGAAATCATAACTTTCCCAGAGAAACAAAAACTATGATGACTTGCTCCTTGGAAGACCCGTTTTACAAAAAATATGAAAGTAAGTTCTTAAGACTGAAAGCAAGTAACCACAGAAGGTAATTTGAATCTACATAAAAAAACAAAGAACATCAGTAGAAGTAGTTATAAATGCATATTCTTCTTGCCTATCATAACTGACATAAATACAATTGCATGAAACACTACATACATAACATTTCATTAGGCCTGTAACATACAAATATGTAAGATATATGTGCTACAGTTGTCAATTACCAGTGCAAATGAAGTATGTGGGAGCAAAGTTGTATTAGGACAAGGAAATTACTACATATGGTAAAGGAGTATCTATAACAATACATTTTTGGATATGTAGCATTAAAAGTGTAATATGTATACTATAAAAAGTGGGGAGGATAAGGGAATAGAGCTATATAGAATTAATGTTTCTATATACCACTGGAATTAATCTGATATAAATCTGAAGCTGATTTTGATACATTAAGATATATATGGTAAGCCCTACAAGAAGCACTAATAAAAATACTCAAAAAGTACAGTGAAAACATCATTAAAGAAATTAAAAGGATAAATTTAAAAATATTCACTTAAGGCAAAAAAATGCAATAAAAGAGAAACAAAAAAGACAATACAGAGAATAAAAGTAAATAGATAAAAAGTAAATGTGTCAAAAATAAATCTAATTATGGTTGACCCTTGAACAACAAGGAGAGGGGATACCACATGCAGTTGAAAATCTATGTATAACTTTTGACCCCAAAAAGACTAAAGTCCTAATAGCCTACTGTTGTCCAAAGCCTTATAGATAACACAAACAGTTGACTAACACATAGTTTGTATGTTTTATGTATTATATACTGTATTCCTATGATAAAGTAAGCTAGGAAAAAAGATTATTAAGAAAATCGTAAAGGAAGAGAAAATATATAGTACTCTACTGTATTTATAAAAAAAAAATCCCACCTATAAGTGGACCCAGGTAGTTCAAAGTCAATGGGTATATGGATAACATCACTGAATATGAGTGGAATAAACAGCCCAACCAAAAGGCTGAGATTATCAGACTGTATTAAAAAACATAATAAATTTATATGCAGTCTACAGAAGATATACTTTAGATTCAAAGATACAAATAGAAATGGAAATAAAAAGACAGAAAAAGATGTATCGTGAAAACATTAAAAAACAAGAAAGGTGGCATGACTATACTAATATTAGAGAAAACAGACTTTTTTTTAGATTTTATTTTTTAAGTAACCTCTGCACCCAATCTGGGGCTTGAACTTACATCCCTGAGATCAAGAGTTGCATGTTCTACTGACTGAGCCAGCTAGGTGGTCCAGAAAACAGACTCTAAAACAAAAAATGTTACTAGAGATAATGGAGGGTATTTTATAATGATAAATGGGTCAATCCACGAGGAAGATATAATGATTATAAATATGTGCAACTAACAGAGCACCAAGCACATGAAGCAAAAATTGACAGAAATGAAGGGAGAAATAGAGATTTTAATGTTAATAAAACTTTAAACCTCACATTCAGTAATAAACAGAATAACTACACAGAAGATCAAGGAAATAGAAGACTTAAATAACCAACTAAACCTGAAAGACATCTATAGAACACTTCACCCAACCATAGTATATTCTTCTGAAGGTCACATGGAACATTTCCCTAAAAAGATATACAAATGGCCAACAAGCACATGAAGAGATGCTAGATATTATTAACCATAAGGGAAATGCAAATCAAAATACAACGAGATACCACTTCACAACCACTAGTCATGATTAGAATCAATAGTCAGATAATAACAAGTGTTGATGAGGATGTAGATAAATCAAAACCACCATACACTGCTGATAGGAATGTGAAATGATGTAATTGCTTTGGAAAAGTCTGGAGAACATTCCTCAAAAGGTTAAACATAGAGCTACTACATGACCCAGAAATTCCACTACAGTATATACTCAACAGAACTGAGAACACACATTCATATAAAAACATGTACACAAATGTTCATAGCACTGTATTTAATAGCCAAAAAGTGGGAACAATCCAATGTCCATCAATTGATAAATGAAAAGCTGAGATAGAAACATGAAAGTGACTATTAATGGGTATGGGGTTTCTTTTTGGAGCGATGAAAAAGTTCTACAATTGGGTTGTGGTGATGGTTGTCCAACTTTCTGAATGTACTAAGCTACACTAAATTGTACAATTGAAATGGATGAATTTATGGTATATGAATTATATCTCAATAAAGCCATTGAAAAATAAACTATGAGGGGCACCTGGGTGGCTCAGTCAGTTGAGCAACTGACTCTTGATTTCAGCTCGGGTCATGACGTCAGGGTCCTGGGACTGAGCCCCAAGTCAGGCTTCACGGTGGGTGTGGAGACTGCTTGGGATTCTCTCTCTCCCTCTGTCCCTCCCGCCAACATGCATGCTCACTCTCTCTCTCTCTCTCTCTAAAAAAAAGAAAAGAAACTATGAAAGAGTATAATGTAGAATGGCAATTTAAGAAACAATGCCCTAAAGAATTAATTTTACTTCTAATGCCTTAAGTGTCTATAGTGGATTCACAGAAAGAGGTGGTTTTTCCTTTACTCTAAGTCTCTCCTAAAGCAGGAGAGTCAAGTTTGGTATTAGATTCAAAGAATTTTAGGCAATGTCTGAAGCAATCACAAACTGTACTAGAATTATACATCTAAGACAAGCAAAATTGGGTGTTCTGTGACCACTGAAGGCTGAATATAGGGACTTGGTTAATTCCCTGGGCTTACCTTAAAACAGGCTGAATCATAACTTTCCCAAATTTACACAAAATCCTCAAGATCACCATATTTTGTAATGGAAAAAGTAAGAACTGAAAACTAATCCTCAATATTCTTTAAATTCCAAAGTCAGATGGAAAAACCTGCAATCCAGAGCTGTCCTCCAACTCCATTATTTTTTGTATTATGCTTGCTTTCATTGTATTGATTTTTTTTAACACCTCCAACCTGCTCCATGAATATTTAAGGTGGTTAACCTTTACTCATTCAATTAGGCACTGTAAAATACAACCTAAGGCAATTGGATGAAAAAAAAACTAACAAAGAGAAATGTCCTACACCCCAGAACCTGTGAATATGTTATCTTACATGGCAAAAGAGACTTTGTAGATGTGATAAGTTAAGGATCTTGAGAAGGGGACATTATTCTGTATTACCCAGGTGGCCCAATGTAATCACAAGAGTCCTTACAAGGGAAGGAGATAAGCAGAAGAATATAAAAATAAGACTTGACACTGAAAGCAGAGGTGGGAGTGATATGGAGCCAACAGCTAAGGAATGAGGATAGCCTCTAGATGCTGAAAAAGGCAAGGAAAAAGATTCTCCCCTAAAGTCTCCAAAAGTAATCAGCCTTGGCAGCTCCTTGATTTTATCCCAGAGAAACTAATTTCAGAATTGTGCCCTCTAATAGTGTATAACACAGGAAATTTATGCTCTTTTATACCACTCAGCATGGGAAAAAATAGAGGTTAGCACACAAAATGGCACCAACTAGCTCTATTTTTTCATGGCCAACCCCAAACTGACAAACAAATCATGAATCAACTTGACCAAAAGCTAAACAGAAATCAACTATAAAGAAGAAGCACAATTGTTCCTGGCACTCTTTCAGAGGAGAAATTTCTTAGGCTTTTTATAAAAAGATTTTCTGCCAACTCAGGTAATAAAGAAACTACCTATATATACACAGAATTTCCAATCTAAAAAGTTCTAATAATAAACAGTTTCTATGGTTGGGTTGAAGATAGCAGTGTAGCAAGATCCTGAACTTACCTCCTCCTATGGACACAACAAAACTACACCTGCTTATGGAATAATTCCCTCTGAAAGGAATTTGAAAAACGAATGAACAGAGCCTCCACAACAAAGGATAAAGGACAGCACTGAGACAGGAAAGAGACGCAGAGAACAGACTCACCAGGAAACAACCATCCCCCAGCCACAGTGAGTAACAAATGGGAAGGATAGCAACAACACAGAACTTTTTCCTGAGGAGCAAGAGATTCAAGCTCCACACAAGGCACACCAACTCAGATCCTACACAAGAAGAAAAAACTCTTTCTGGATTACATTCAGAAAAACTATAAAAATACAGAGAACAGAAAACCTGCTCTTAAAGTCCTCCTGCACGGACTCACTCAACCAGGACACCAGTACAAAACTATCAGGTCGAAAGGTGCATAGACCATAAATAAATTCGACCCATTTACTAACCTTAAAGTATCTGCTGGAAAGTCAGAAAACAGCAAGGACTCTCCCTTGGAACTGAAAGATTGGTGGGAACAATTTCTGCAATCTCAGCCTACATTACTAATATCAGCACTGGTGGGTGCCATTTTGGAATTCTCCCTCCAACTTGCTGGTGCCAATGGGTGCACCCTACTGAGAACCCCACACATCAACTCACCATAGCAGTCACTGACTTGCCCCACAGCTGCATGGAGGGCCTTACAACCAGTGAGCCACAACATTTGCAGTCAGGTCAGGAGACAATCTCAACCATCAATGAGCCACAGCAGTCACAAATGTGCCCCATCCACCCCCACCCACCAACATGCCACAGCCATGGCCCCACTGCAATAAGAGGGCACACACAGCCCATGCAGAGGACACCCCCATGAGCTCCTGGCGACCAAGGGAGATTGCACTTTTGGGCCCCACAAAATATGTCCTACATATGACCACACACTTTCAAGACTGGCAGAGGTAGCTGGCATACCTAATTCATAAAAACAAACACAGAGAGTTGGCAAAATGAGGAGAGAGGGGAATATGTTTCAAAAAAAAAGAAAAAGACAAAACCTCAGAAAAAGAACTAAAGGAAATGGACATAAGCCATTTACCTGATAAAAAGCTCAAAGTAATGATCATAAAGATGCTCACTGAACTCAGGAGAATGGATGAACATAGTGGGAACTCCATCAAAAAGATAAAAAAAATAAAAGAAAGTACCAAACAGAAGTTATAACTGAACTGAAAATCACTACATAGGGATTCGATAGCAAACTGGATGAAAAAGAACAAATCAGCAAGTTGGAAGACAAAGCAAAAGACTCCCTTAGATAGAGCAGCAAAATCAAAACAGAATTTAGAAAAGTTAAAATGCCTTAAGCAATGTTTGGGACAATATAAAGTGGAATAACACTCACATTATAGGGATATCAGAAGAAAAGGGAGACAAATTATTTTGTACAAATTTTGTACAATTATTTGAAAAATAATAAATGTCCCACTAATCTAGGGAAAGAATCAGATATGCAGGTCGAGGAAGCCCAGAAAGCTCCCGATAAGATGAACCTCATGAGATCCACCCCAAGAAATAGTATAATTAAAGTGGTAAAAATTAAGAATAAAGAAAGAATCCAGGGCACCTGGGTGGCTCAGTGGGTTAAAGCCTCTGCCTTTGGCTCAGGTCATGATCTCGGGTTCCTGGGATCGAGCCCCGCATTGGGCTCTCTGCTCAGCGGGGAGCCTGCTGCCCCCTCTCTCTCTGCCTGCCTCTCTGCCTACTTGTGATCTCTCTCTCTCTGTCAAATAAATAAATAAAATCTTTAAAAAAAAAAAAGAATCCCATATCAGCAACAAAACAACTCATTACATATAAAGGAAACTCTATAAGGCTATCAGGAGACTTTTCAGCAGAAACTTTATTGCCAGAAGGCAGTGGCACAACATATTCAAAGTGCTGAAAGAAAAAAAATTTCTAACCCGGAATTGTCTACCCAGCAAGGTTATCATTCAGAATTGAAGGAGAGATTAAGAGCTTTCCAAACAAGCAAAAGGTTCGTCACCGTTAACAGGCCCTACGAGAAATGTTAAGGGTCTTCTTTAAGTTAAAAATAAATGGTCCTAATTAATAACAAGAAAACATATGAAAATAAAAATCTCACTTTAAAAGGTAAATATGTAACAAAGGTGGTAAATCCCTTACAAAGCAAGTGAAAAGGTGAAAAGAACAAAGTAGTATAATTAACTAAAATTACAAAAATTAGTTAAGGAAAGCATAAAATAAAAAGATGTAAAATATGTCATCAAAAATATAATAAATGGCGGGGGGTAGTAAAAAGGTAAATTTTTGGAATGTGTTTAAAATCCAGTTGCTATCGACTTTAAAATGGATTGCTATTTACATAGGATATTTTAAGTGAATCTCACAGAAACCACAGGAAAAAAAATTTAGAGCAAATACAAAAAAGAAAATGAGAAAGGAATCTAAACATAACATCAAACCAGAAAAGAACAAGAGAAGAAGAAAGGAACAGAAAGGAATATTTTAAAAACAGCCAAGAAACAATTTTAAAAAGGTAATGAGTACATGCTTATCAATAATTACTTTAAATGTAAATGGACTAAATCTGCCAATCAAAATATACTAGAGAGGTTGAATAGATAAAAAAAGAAAGATCCAACTATATGCTACCTGCAAGAGACTCACATCAGAAGTAAGAACACACATAGACTGAAAGTGAAGGGATAGAAAAAGATATTTTATGCAAATAAAAATGAAAGAGAGCTGGAGTAGCTGTAATCATATCAGACAAAACAGACTTTAAAACAAACATTGTAATAAAAGAAAAAGGACATTACAAAATGATAAAGAAGCCGATCCAGCAAGAAGATATATTTATAAATATATATGTACCCAACATGGGAGCACCTAAAACATAAAGCATATATTAACAGACCGAACACAAGAAATTGAACGCAATACAATAATAGACAGGACTTTAATATCCCACATTTATCAATGGATAGATCATCCAGACAAAAAATCAATAAGGAAACATGGGCCTTAAACAACATATTAGACCAGATCAACTTATGAGATATATATAGAACATTCCATCCAAAGCAACGGAATACATGATCTACTCAAATGCATGTGGAACATTCTGCAAGACAGATCACATGTTGGGCCACAAAACAAGTCTCAATAAATCCAAAAAAACTGAAATTATATCAAGCATCTTTCCTGATGACAATGGTATGAAACTGGAAATTAATTACGAGCAGGAAAGGAAAAAAAAAAACAAAAACGGAGATTAAACAGCATGCTACTGAACAACCAATGGGTCATTGAGGAAATCAAAGGAAAAATAAAAAAATATCTATAGACAAATGAAACCAGTAATAGGACATACCATAATCTATGGGATGCAGCAAAAGTGGTTCCAAGAGGAAAGCCATAGCAATAACATGCCTACCTCAAGAAACAAGAAAAATCTCAAACAATGTACCTTTATATTTAAAGGAAGTAGAAAAAGAACAAAATCCAAAATTAGAAGAAAGGAAATAATAAAGATCAGAGTAAAAACAAATGAAACAGAGACCAAAAAAAAAAAAAAAAATAGAAAAGTTCAATGAAACCAAGAGTTCTTTGAAAAGATAAACAAAATTGCCAAACTCTAGCTAGACTCAAAAAGAAAAATAGAGAGAGGACTCAAATAAAATCAGAAATGAAAGAGAAATTACAACCTATACCACAGAAATACAAAGGATCATAAAAGATTGCCATGAACAATTGTATGCCAACAAGCTGGACAACCTAGAAGAAATGGACAAATTCCTAGAAACACATAATCTTCCAAGACTAATCATGAAGAAATAGAAAATCTGAATAGACCAATTACTAGTAAGAAGACTGAAACAATATCAAAGAATTTCCAACAAACAAAACTCCAGAACCAGTTTCACTGGCAAATTCTACCAAACATTTAAAGCAGATTTAATACCTATCCTTCTCAAACTCTTCCAAAAAACTAAGGAGGAGAGAAAGCTTCTGAACATGTTTTAGTCCAGCATTACCCTGATACCAAAACCACACATAGACACCACAGAAAAGGAAAATTATGACCAGTATCCTTAATGAACACAGATGCAATAACCTTCAACAAAGTATTAGCAAACCAAATACAACAATACATTTAAAGGATCATCACCACAACCATGCAGAATTTATTCCAGGGATGGAAGGATGGTTTAACATCCACAAATCAATCAACATGATACATCAAATTAACAAAATGAAAGATAAAAATCATATGATCATCTAACAGGTGCAAAAACAAAAACAAAATACTTGAAAAAAAACACTTGACAAAATTCAACATCCATTTGGGATAAAACTCTCAACAAAGTGGGGATAGAGGGAACGTACCTCAACATAAAACAGACCATATATGAGAAACCCACAGGTAACATCATACTCAATAATGAAAAGCTGAATATGTTTCCTCTAAGAACAGGAACAAAACAAGGATTCCCCACACTTACCACTTTTATTAAACATAATATTGGAAGTCCAAGACACAGCAATTGGGCAAGAAAAATAGAATAAAATAAAAAAGCATCCAAATTGGAAAGAAGTAAGTAAAATGTCACTATTTGCAGATGATGTGATATAATATATAGAACACCCTGAAGATTCCACCAAAAAACTGTTAGAACAAATAAACGAATTCAGTAAAGTTGCAGGATAGAAAATCAATATACAGAAATCAATCCCATTTACAAGTGCATCAAAAAGAATAAAATACCATCAATAAATTTAACAAATAGGCAAAGACCTGTACACTATAAGACCTACAACTACACAAACTACACAAAAAAGCTAAAACTATAAGACAATGAAGAAACTGAAGCAGATACAAATAAACAGAAATATATTTCACGGTCATGGATTAAAATATTGTTAAAATGCCCACAGTACCCAAAACAATCTATAGATTCAATGTAACCCCTATCAAAATTCCAATGGCATAAACTAGAACAAATAACTCTAAAATTTGTATAGAACTATAAGAGTATGAATAATCAAGTAATCCTGAGAAAGAACAAAGCTGGAGGTATCATGTTCCCTGATTTCAAACTATACTACAAAGTTACAGTAATCAAAACAATATGGCTTTGGAACAAAAACAAACACATAGATCAATGGCACAGAACTGAGAGCCCAGAAATAAACCCACATATATATGAACAATTAATCTATGACAAAGGATTCAAGGATAATACGATGGAGAAAGGATAGTCTCTTCAATAAATGGTTCAGGGAAAACAGGACAGCATGTGCAAAAGAATGACACTCAATCACTGTCTTATACTATACACAAAAGTTAACTCGAAATTGATTAAAGACTTTAATGTAAGACATGAAACTGTAAAATTTATAAAAGAAAACACAGAAAAGAGGGTTTCTGGATCTGTGTTCATACTTATATAAGCTCTCTGACATTGAAGTGATATATCTGACTCCAAGGCCAAGGGAAGCAAAAGCAAAAATAAACAAATAGACTACATAAAACTAAAAAGCTTCTGCACAGCAAAGGAAACCATCATGAAAACAAAAAGGCAAACTACTGATGGGAGAAGATATCTGTAAACCATATAACCAATAAGGAGTTAATATCCAAAATACATAAAGAAGTCATACAACACAACAAGAAGAAGAAAAACCTGATTAAAAAGGGGCAGAGGATCTGAATAGACATTTAGCCAAAGAAGACATACAGATGGGCAACAGGCACATGAAAATATGTTCAACATCACTAATTATTACTAGGAAAATGCAAATCAAAACCAAAGTAAGATACCACCTAACACTGAGAATGGCTGTTGTCAAAAAACAAGAAATAACAAGTGCTGACAAGGATGTGGAGAAAAGGGAACCCTCGCACATTGTTGGAAAGACTGTAAATTGGTACAGCCACTATGTAAAACATTCGTCTAAAAATTAAGAATAGAACTGCCATATGACCCAGCTATTCTACTGGGTATTTTTCCAAAGAATATAAAAACACAAACTCAAAAAGTGAACAGGTTCCCATATGTTCACTGCAGTATTATTTACAATAGCTAAGATATGAAAGCAAACTAAGTGTCCACTAATAGATGAATGGCTAAAGAAGACATGGTATATTTATACAATGGACTACTCCTCAGCCATAAAAAAAAAAAAAAAGAAATCTTGCCATTTTTGACAACATGGATTGACCTTGATGGTATTACACTAAGTAAAATAAGTCAGAGAGAGATAGATAAATACCATGTGATTTCACTCATACATAAAATCTAAAAAATCAAAACAAATGAATAAACAAAACAAGACAAAAACAAACTCACAGATACAGAGAATATATTAGTGGTTACCAGAAGGGAAAGGAGTAAGCGAAAGGGATGAAGGGAGTCAACTGTATGGTAATGGATGGTATTAGACTTTTGGTGATCACTTTGTAGAGTATACAATGTTGAATTATAAAGCTGTATACCCGAAACCTACTTAATTTTTTTAAAAAATGATGTCTCTCCAGAATGTGTTATGTTATTCATTAAATATCTAGTATTCATTCTCACATTTTTTGTCTTTGGCCAACAAGTCTTTTCATTTATTTCACTTTCTCCCAGATATCAAAATTCTAATTTTTTTTTTTTTTTTTTTCTTTTTGCTTTCCCCTTTGCTCCTTGGCTGGGACTCTTTAGTTTCTTTCATCGTATTGGTAGGTGGGAAGAAGAGAGAGTCTTAAAATTCAAAGAAATGATAATCACTACAACGTCAAATTGGACACAGGCCTGTGAGCCTGGGCTACCGTTAATTAAAAACATCAGTTCTCTAACAAAGTGTCATCCACAATCAACAGCCAAATATGTGGTATTTAAGCAAATGAAAAAATAGCAAATCTGTCAGCATTTATTATGTATAATGAATATAACTTAATTTTTAATATCCTGAAAGATGACCTATTATTTACCAATATATTTTAAGAACAGAGTCCAAAAATTACTCCAAAGAGTTCAAAGAATCAAATAATCATTTTCAACACATCACAATATAGAAGAGAAAAACTAACCAGATTTACCCTTCATTAAAAAAAAGGAAAGGAGGGGTGCCTGCGTGGCTCAGCTGGTTAAGCGTCTGCCTGATCCCAGGGTCTTGGAATCAAGTCTCCCATCAAGTCTCGCATCAGGTTCCCTGCTCAGCGGGGAGCCTGCTTCTCCCTCTCCTCCATGCTCATGTTCTCTATCTCAAATAAATAAATAAATCTTTTAAAAAAAAAGGAAAGGAAATAAAACTCGTCTCAATTTCTATGCATTACCAGTATCAAGGGTGGCCTATACAAATTATTACATCACAAAATCACAGTTTTTGAACTGGAAGCAACTTTAGGGATTGTCTAAACTCAAATTCCCCAGTTCACAAATGAGGAGACTCAGACCCTGTATCAGTCACTTACCCAACTAAACCCAGAATGACTTGAGGACTCTCAAAAGCCACGTATTATAGAAGCAATAAAAACAAATACACTGAAGAAAGTGAAATGACCTTGACCCAGCCCTGCCATTGCCATGCTTCCAGTCCTTGGTCCATACTACTGTCTTAACTTTGAGGTATACTTTCCAGTGGGGATATATAGAGATTTTCTAAGGAGTACACAGGCACAATTAGTTTTAAGATCAATTTCTTGATCTTCGACTTTCTTAAGTACTCTTTAGTCTGTTCAGGCTGCTGTTAAAAAACACCACAAACTGGGTGACTTATAAATAACAGAGACATATTCCTTACTGTTCTGAAGGCTGGGAAGTCCAAGTTCAAGACACTGCAGATTCAGTGTCTAGTAGGGACCTGTTTCCTAGTTCATAGACAGCCATCTTTTCACTGTGTACTTACACATTAGAATGGACTATGAGGCTCTCTGGGTCCTCTTTTAAAAGGGAGTAATTCTAGTCATAAATGCTCCATCCTCATGACCTAATCACCTCCCAAAACCTTACTTCCAAATACCATCACTTTAGGGATTAGGTTTCAAACTATGAATTTGGCATCATTCTCTTTCCTAAAAACTCTGTAAGAACTGAAGTCTAAGCCTCCGTTTTCCTCCCTCTCCTGTCATAATCATTCCTTTCCCACTTTGTAGAAGAAAGCTGTGATGCTACACTGTGTAGTATATAGTAAGAAATATGTTTTTTGGTCTTCATCCAATGTTCCTGGCTCACAACTCCCAAACCCTTGGAATTTCCTAAGTGATAAGAGTAATGGGAACATCTTCTGTTATATTTGGTCTCAAGTTCTCAGTTACTGAAATAGCTTCACAGCCATAAAGGTGAAATGCGTGTCTTGTTATTTGTAACAAGCCACTTTCAACCACACTTGAGTTTATGTTAATGCATTTGGAAAGCTCCTAAGGATAGAGGCTGGTTGCCAGGGGAACCAATCATGATTCACGGGTTGGAACTTTCAGTCTCACCCCTCCACATATACCTCCAAGGAAGAGAGAGGGGCTGGAGGCTGAATCAGTCACCAATGGCCAATCATTTCATCAATCATACCTACACAACAAAGCCTCCATAAAAATCCCCAAACTTTGGGGTTTAGGAGAGCTTCCGTTTTGGTAGAAATGAATGCACCCACGTTCAGGAGGGTGGTGCATCCCAAACTTCATAGAGACCAAAGCTCCTACGTGAGGAACCCTCTGGACTCTTCCTTTCTGACACTATCTCCAGGTGGTATCAGAATGGGTTAAATTGTGGACCCTAACTGGTATCTGAGAATTGCTTGGTGTGGGGAAACCTCTACACAATTGGTACCCACAAGTGTGAGAAGTAAAACAAAGTATTCTGTGAGCAGAGTATTAAGAACAAAGGAGAGGTACTGGAAGGGAAGTAGGTTTTTCCTTCTTTAAAGAAGCCATTCCTGATTCTTACTCCATCTGACTTACCGTGGTACATGATAGTGCTAAGATGCAAAACCCAGGGCTCCAAACAGAGATCACTCAAAAGATTTGCACCACTACATTTCTCAACAGAAATACCACCACCCTCCCCAATCTACCCATCAAGAACTGCAGCTGACATGAAATTTTACTTTTATGTCTAACAGATTATTTTTAAATCTGTCAAATGTTAAATCATTCTAATCAATGGTATATTAGGAATAATTAAAAAGATAACTCAATTCTGGGGCACCTGGCTGGCTCAGTCAGAAAAGCATGCAGCTCCTGATCTTGGGGCTGTGAGTTTGAGCCCCATGCTGGGTGTACTTAATAAACTTTAAAAAAAACTTAAAAATAATGAACTTAAAAAAATAAAATAAAAATTACAAAATTAAAGATAAAAACTCAATTCAGAAAAACTCAATTAACTCAATTCAGAAAAAAATTTAAATGTATAATCTTAAACTCTATGCATTTTTATTGCAGAATCTTTTGAAACTCAATTACCTGTATTCTTGCATTCACTGTACTCAGTCAGAGACAGTTTCCCCACTTTTCAAACTATCTGTCTAGAATGTCCTCAACTTCCCCACACTTGCCCCATTGTCAAATGAAACTGCACCCTTTCCTGAGGTCTCTGGGACCCCTCTCTTTTCCCATCCAGGTTCTACTACCTTCCCATCTCATTTAAGACTTTATCCACTGTTCTCCCCATCCATCACCTCCTTTTCTCTTAGCCTATTAAAAAAAAAAAAAAAAACCTTTATTTCCCCATCCTGAAAAAGAATAAAGTAAAAAGCTTTTCCTTGATCATATCATCTTACATCCTTCTTTCACAAACATCTTGAAAGAATAGTCTACACACTCACTCACTGTTGTCTCCATTTCCTCAGTAATTATTTATTCCTCAATTTCCAGAAGTGACTTCTGTTCCCACCATCATATTGAAGATTTCTGAGCAAAGGTCAACAGCAACTCTGTGCTACCAAACCTCCTGGGACAAGTGCAGTATTAATTGTTCTGGTCTTGTTTGCCTTCTCTGCAGCATCAGTTCAGTGCTTGCGCTACACATGCCCTCCTCCCTTGGCTTCATGGACATCACTCTTTCTCCAACAGTACCTTCTAAAGGTCAGCACATCTGAGAGCTCTTTTACTCTGGCCATCATGCAACACACATGCTTCTAAGGACTGGTTCTCTGTCCTTGCAGATTTTCAATTGTGTAAAACATCCCACCTACACACACACACACACACACACACACACACATACACGACAGAAGCCTATCCCCTTGCCATTTAAAAAACCCAGGCTGACATCCTCACTATGTCCTTGCCCTGATAGATTGATCTTGACCATTACCAAGGAAAAAATTCTAAGACCAAAGGGATAATAAGAGAGGCTTCTGCAAAAGATGAAGAACAGGGAGCCTCTGGATCCCTCTATCCTTTACGTGTTACTTATGATCCTAACTCCATATTGTCCCCTAGGCCTGATAGTGACCCCTGAATTCAGACCAGTAGCTGATTCCACCACACACTACTACCTTAGGAAAAAACGGAGAAGCAACTGTGCCACATTTGAACTGACCAATAACTGACCAAGGGACACTCTTAAGTTACAGCTTTCTAAATTGGCCAAAACTACACAATCAACTACTTCCAAAAATGGGGTCAGAATTTTCAGTTTTAATTTCTCTAATTCATTCACCTCAGTAGCCCTGATGAGAGGCAGTGAGGAGGACTGGTATAGGACACGGGGTAATATTAAATGCCCAAAGATGATAAACTAAGTTTTCATGTACTCACCAGTTTTCAACCATGGGAAGAAGAGGAAAGTGAGATCAAAACGGTGCTCTAGCACTTCCATCATTCACCCTTATCATTATCAGTCATCCCACCAGTGTTACCTTGGGCCACCCAAGTCTCCTTCTTGAGGCCTAGACTTGGCAACAAAACAAGACAGACTGATGATAGACAAAGATGAAAAGAAGAAACCTCCTGAGCTTCAGGAAGGAGTGAAACAAATCTCAAAAGTAATATAGCCCGGCCTTTGACTCTTTTATTAAATGCAAATGCCCTCCTAAGAAAAGGCATATCATACTTATAAATATTAACATGAGTATCTTAGAAGGGATTTGTTGACAATGAGTAAAGTGGTTGCACCCCACCTAGTAATGGGGAAAGGCAGAGATGACCAAGTGCCAGTGACAGACGAAATGAGGTATCAAAGACAAATTCTGCCTATAGCCAGTCTGGGAAATTTCAAAATATTCAGTCTGCCATTTCTGAAATATTCAGTTATAAAGGATGGACTGCAAGACCAATAAGGCATGGTCTACACTATTAGTATTAAACATTGATCATTGATCATTCTGTGGCTATTACTGTGATTCTGAATCTACTTTCCAAAGTTTTGTTTTAAACACTGTCTTTCTAGGAAACCATTTTGTTTACGGGAAATGCAAGCTTACCTCAATTTGTATAAACACAAAAGGATATGCTTGACTCATTGTGTTCCACCATAATATTAGGTACAGGATGACTCATTTTATATGAGTTAAGAATTTAATGAATGGCAACTGCTTAACTATTTTGAGTTGCTACTAGGCATCAAGTCAAACCTTTCCAAAAACGCGAACAGCTATTTCTGAGTCACCAATGCCTCCCTCTTTCCATCTAATAAATGTTAGTATAATAGAGTGATGAAGGAGGCAGACTCTGGAGGTAGCCACCAAGGTTTGAATTCCTACTCTGCCATATATAAGCCCTGTGACCTTGGGAAGTTATTTAACCTGTCTGTTCTTCAGTTCTGGTATCTGTAAAATGGGAAAAAAAACTAATAGGGCTATGGTGAAGCTTAAAATGGGTCAATATACAGAAAGTACTTGGACCTCTGCCTGGCATTCAAGAAATGTTAGATATCATCACTAATTATTGTATTTCTAATAAAAAGAAGCTAATGGCTTTCTCTAAGATTTCTCCGCTAGGTAGAAATAATCTCTCTTGGCAAGCCTAAATGTCAGCAAAACTGCTCATGAAAGCAAGGGAGTCAACAATGAGAATAAGCATCAATGTCCTGGACAGGCTGTGCACCACACAAACCTGAAAGCCCCAAAATTGTTTATTTTACTATACCACAAATATTAGAGTCAGAGGTTTCAAGATTTTGCTAAGCCAGTTCCTGCTACATTCAAAATATGGTAATATAAGATGGTTTGGTCAGCTGTCAAGTCATGGGTTGTACAAACACTAGTTTACAACAAAAATGACTATAAAAGTGGTATTGTTCTTATTGGCTTTATTAAATTATATTTGAGGCCTTTTATTTTTCTAGCTGCAAAGAATAGGGAGAAGAGTCCACTTGAGAATAAGAACCAAATTTAAATTAATTATGAATTTCAACATAAATTGGAATCCTCAGTTCAGCCTCTTTCTACATGCAAGACCAAACACAGTATAGTTTATAATTTAATATTCAAACATATCACTAGCAAGCAAGGTTCCAATTCCAGCTACCACTATTAGCTGTATGACCCACGATATTTCATCTCTCTATACAAGAAAAGGACATTGATACTAATCTCATAGAACCAAAAGAGAAGATTACATGAGAAAAAATGTTAACAATAAACAGTAGTTATAACTACTATTAAATAACAAAGGAAAATGTCACTTACTCAAGGTCTGAGACACACACACACACACACACAATTACAATTAAAAAAGAAAAAAGAATCTGAGCCAAGGAGTAAGAAAATAATTTTAATTTCTTTCTATACAGTGGAAAACAGATTTTGATACCTGGGAGAATATGAAGATAAATAAAATGTTATGTTGCCAAAGCAAAGAGGTGTGAGGAAGAATCACAGACATCTACTAAATAACATAAAGGAATCTGGAAAGAAATAACTTATTTTTCATTCAGTATCAAAGGTGAAGTCTATAGCTAGGAGGATGTATGATGGAAAAACTCACCCAACCAGAGTAGGCTCTGAGATACTATAATTTAAAATGATTATAATACCACAAATTAGGTAAACTAATATTTGGAATAACCAATTTAAAATAGAATGTCATAAAAAAATAAAATAAAATAAAATAGAATGTCATAAATTTATTCTACGTAGTTTTACACTTACCATTAACACACTTTATGTTCTGTATTTTACGTATTATCACACTAAAAAGGTAAAAATGTAAAGGATATAAATAGATAATCTACACATCAAGAAACACATATTTATTCTTTCATTCAATAGGTACCTACTTTTGCTAATATTCAATAATACTGGTAATCAAAAAAGCAGAGAAAAACAGAAGAATACCCCATTTTGTCTATAAAACTAGCAATTACAAAATAATTCCGAATGTTGACAAGAACACAGTTAAATAGCCACTCACATACATGTTTGTGGAAGTGTGAATGGCACAGGTTTTCTGGAGGGTAACCAGAGAAGTACACCAAAAGCTTTGAAAGTATTTACATCCCTTCGCCCACATTCCTTACCACAGATGTACACAATGACTGATACTTTTACTATACATAGTAAAAATCTACTGATGATCTCAATCTCTAACAATAAGTAATTATTTGAATAATTTATAACATAGCCATACGGAAGAACACAGAAGACCACTCATCTCATTTTTGAAGAACACAGTCTCTTGACATGAAAAAATTCATGTGTTGTGTTGTGTTCGATCACTAAATTTAAGACTATAAAACACTATGGGGGTGCCTGGGTGGCTCAGTCAGTTAAGCATCTGCCTTCAGCTCAGGTCATGATCCCAGGGTCCTGGGATCGAGCCCCACATCGGGCTTCCTGCTCCACGGGAAGCCTACTTCTCCCTCTCCTACTCCCCCTACTTGTGTTCCCTCTCTCGCTGTGTCTGTCTCGGTCAAATAAATATATAAAATCTTTAAAAAAAAAAAAAAAGACTATAAAACTATGTACAACATGACTACAATTTTTAAAAAAATAAAAACTGGAAAGCTAAATACCACAATGTTAATAATAGTTATCTCTATGTGATGATAGTTTTTAAATTTTTTATACTATACATTTTATTATTTTCCAAATTTCCTATAATAATCATGGATTATTTTTATAACCAGTGCAGTGATGTTTGTGGTTTACATCCAAAACACCTATTCTACCTAAATCAATCAGGGTAATTCCACTCCCCTTGTCAATAACTGTATCCGGGCCAAGGAGGAGATACAAGGAGACACCTAGGATGGGGGCTTCCAGGAAAGGCTCCCTTACTCCTGAGAAGGAAAGTAAGAGCAGTATTGCTTTCTTCTAAATAAGGCTGCATCTAGATATGATTCGTTTATCTATCATTCAATACACATTTACCTGAACACCTACTATGCAGTTCTCAAGCTATCTCTAAATACGGAGATTACATTTGCTATTATTTCTAGGAGTCCGAATAACTTTAATAGCTAAACACAAAAATCATAATTATCACTGATAAAGGAAACTTTCAACTTTTAATATTTGCAGGTCCTCCTTTCCTTCTGGGATCCCGGGGAAGCTATAGTTATATTTACCAAGGTCAAAATGACTCCACAAAACCTCAAAGCATGGGCTCTATAAGTGCCCTAAGCACATACTGTACATATGCTTCATCAAACAAAATAACCAAAAAGGAGCACTCTGAACACAAAAGATAAAAAAAGGGAAACTTCTCTATTCCCTTAAGATTAATGTCACACAGCCCTGCATATGCTAGAAACCTAAGATAAGGTCTGCAACTTTCTGAAATGCCTTTTGTCTAAAGATTTGTAACTTTGTATGTAAAAATGTATGTGACCCTAAACCAAATGTTCCTTTGCCAGAGCATTCTCTTCTTTGGGAAGATTGTGCATCCCAGGCAGCTGTCCTAACTTGGGCTCAAATAAAACTCTCTACCTTTTTTTTAGAAATTCTAAAAGGTTTGTTCATTTTGCATTGACATCTTCCATCTTCCACTTTCTTCTTCACAGGAAAGAGAATTTGTTGGATAAATGATGATATTGTGTAAGAAAACAAAACAAACACACTTACCACAACAAAAACCCCAACCAATCACATATAAACAAAACAAAAACAAAAACAAGATAAGAGAGTTTCAAACCATCATTGCCATTTAACACATTATGGACAATAGCAGAAAAGATTAGAGGTAAAGGAAAAGTCTGGAAGGAAAACTAAGGGTTCTATTTCTCTCATGCTAATTTTAAGGTTGTAAAAAACTACATAAATTTTTCATTTCAATGCACCTACGAATATACTAAAGCTAATGGAAGTTGTTAAAATCAGAGTAAGGTGCCTGAGTGGCTCAGCTGGTTAAGAGTCTGACTTTGGCTCAGGGTCCTGGGATGGAGTCCCGCATTAGGCTCCCTGCTCATCAAGGAGTCTGCTTCTCCATCTCCCTCTATCCCTCCTTGCTGCTCATGCTCTCTCTCTCATGCACGCACTCTCTCTCTCTCTCAAATAAATAA
Organism: Potos flavus; assembly: GCA_028534135.1. Classification (NCBI taxonomy): domain Eukaryota; kingdom Metazoa; phylum Chordata; class Mammalia; order Carnivora; family Procyonidae; genus Potos; species Potos flavus. The sequence continues at coordinate 56,424,483 of CM052892.1, read as the reverse complement.
AATCTTTAAAAAATGAAAATAAAATTTAACAATGAAATCAGAGTAATTTTAAGTGTCAAAACTTGCTTTATGTATTCATGATGGAAATCTTTTTCAAAAGCAATTATATAATCCTCTGTCCTTTTAAAAAAGCATCCTAAAATTTGGATGACTCAGGGGCTGCCTACCACTGAATATTACTGTGCAGTTTTATAATATAATAATGCCCTTAGGGATCCCTGAGGTGTGTATACTTCTTTGCCCCTACACTAAATAGCCCCAGGTGGCTATGTTTTTTTTTTATGTGACATTTGTTGGCTCATGTTTTAATTTGGAAAAATGCTACGAAAATAGAAATCATCCACAGTCACTAATATTTTTCAAAAATTGATTTTTCAGGGGCATCTGGCTGGCTCAGTCCAAGGAATGTGTGACTCTTGATTTTGTGGTTGTGAGTTCAAGCCCCGTATTGGGGGGTAGAGATTACTTACATAAGTAAAACTTAAAAAATTAATTTTTCAAAGGTAACACAAACATAAATCACCTTAAACACTAAACAATTCATTACTGATTCGTTTATATAAAAAGACATCAAATATATTAAGGTTATAAGAGGAAGCAAATAGCTTCTTCCTCAAGAGGGTCTTTTTTTTTTTTTTTTTTTAAAGATTTTATTTATTTATTTGCCAGAGAGAGAGAGAGAGAGAGAACAATCAGGCAGAGGGAGAAGCAGGCTCCCTGCCGAGCAAGGAGCCGGATGTGGGACTCGATCCCAGGACCCTGGGATCATGACCTGAGCCGAAGGCAGCCGCTTAACCAACTGAGCCACCCAGGCGTCCCTCAAGAGGGTCTCTTAAATAAATAAAATACTACTAAATACTACTAAAACTACTAAACTACTAAATAAAATGATAAAATGATGATGGTAATTATTATTATTATTATTATAGCACCTAACACTTACATAGTGCTTACTCTATGACAACAATTATAAGCGCTTTACACAAAGCTCAATCCCCACAATCCCATTTTATAGATGAGGAAACTGAGACAAAAAGCTGTTAAAGATCTCACCTAAGGTCACACAGCATGTGAGAGAGAGCCATTCCCTGAGAAACACATCACATGCTCGTCCACATCACAAATCATGATGACAGGTCACAAAAGGAGATGAAGGTTGAATATGAAAAGTAACTTTTGTTTTTATCCATATCCAAAGCAAAAGTTTTCAGGGACCTCAACCTGAAATATTTGGCTTCTTTTCATGATAGAACTATCATGTTATTCTGAGCAGTCCCATTCCTCACTTCTGTCCACACTGCTTAATTCCTCTCTTAAGTGTCTCTAACAACCCCATCCCATCCCATCCCATCCCATCCCACCTCCTTAGTGCCTCGCATGCTAAATGCTCAGTGGATCCTTCCAACTGTCAGAGGCTATCTCTCTATCTGTTTACACATCCTAAGTTTACCCAACCAAACTTCAACGGGGAAACCACAATGTCTGCCTCTGCCAAAGGAGAAAGGGAGCAAAATGTTTTCCACACAGTTTAAAAGAATTCCATTTGTCAAACTAATCTGATGATGCTGGATGAACTGAATACTTTCATCTGACTACCTCACCATCCGCTATTTAATATGAAATTGTTATGATTTCCAAAATGGAAATCATTCAAATTGCCTTCAAGGAGTAAAACCAGAAATTTTTCTTTTTTGTTACCAACAAAAAAGGAGGCAGCTGTAAATAAGAGCCACATATCTGCAACATGCTTTTTTTCCTGTATAAAAGTTTATTTCTATCCTCCTTATATAAAAATTCAAGATAGATCTCCAAAATAAGGGTTGGAGTCAATTTTTTTTTCTATTGCTTTCTAGCAGGAAAATCAGTTTTTCCACCTGATAAGTTTCCCCTATTCACCCAAGTTCAGTGCACAATTTCTCTTAAGGGCTCTGAAATTTTAATTCTCAGCTGCAGACTACTGTCCCCAATTCCTAATAATCTATGTATTAGAAGAGGGATATCAGACAGAAAAGTAAAATGATTGGCATTTAATATTAACAACTGGGATAAGAAACTATTTCTTCTTTTCTAAAAACATTCCTAACTTTCTCTAAAACATAGGTTAATGCTTCAGCAAGAAAGTACAATTTGTAAAGTACTGTTTTGTTTATAATTTCATTGTTCACGTTGATCATGTCTTTTTTATATAAGATAATCGGTCTTTGCTAAGACCATATATAGAAGAAAATTGAACTCGTTATGGCTGGTGTAATAACTACTTGTTCCAGAAGACCTTAGTTATAAACGTTGATGTATTTTGTCTGTCCATGTATTTGAAAACTACTGGATCATTTCAAGGCAGTGATTTAATCTTAGTATGCACTGATATAAACTCCACTGGCAAGTTGTAATTTCATACATATAACGTATTTACGGTTGTGTTTTCCATAAATTTCCTTTTACATGTTCTCCTAATAGGTAATAGTTATAAGACTTAGCACATGGATTCAGTGTTAAGTCTGGTCCCTGATATCCCGCATTACCAAGCTCTTGCTATGACACACATTTCCTATGCTCTACCACCTTGAGTACAGTTTGTTGAGTATTTACATCTCGTGCTTCTGGTTAGTCCTATAGCATTTCACTCTTGTTCTTATTTCCAATTATACTTCCTTTCACTATTTTCTGTTTGTCTAAGAGTTTCATTTCATCTAAGAGTTTCGTTTTAATCTACGGTTTATCCTTTATATATATTATTAGTGTGTCTTCTACAGTTTCTCACAGGTACTTCAGTTCTTCTTTTTTTAATTTTCTGAACCTTAAAAATATCTGTCGAGGTAAATGTTCAGATGCATACATAATTCTTATATACAGCATCATCTATCTGTCTCCTGACAGTGAAGTATACATAAATTAACAAGTATGGTTTTCACACAATCACTAAGTGTCTGCATATCCACTGGGTTGGAGTGGGAACCTATAAACTACATAACCAAACCTTGAGTATACTATAAAGACAACACTCTATAAAAAGGTAGGTGCCTTTCAGAGGGGAATAATAATTTCATGCATTAACACCAGTAAGTTAAAGCTTATGATCATACTAAAATTCATAAATCATCCCTCTTCACAAAATTCACATAAACCCCAATATTCAGGAATGCCTGAGTGGCTCAGTGGGTTAAGCGTCTGCCTCTGGCACAGGTCATCATCCCAGGGTCCTGGAATCCAGCCCTGCATTGGGCTCCTTGCGGAACCTGCTTTTCCTTCTCCCTCTGCCCGCCACTCCCCCTGCTTGTGCTTTCTCTCTCTCTCTCTCAAATGAATAAAATCTTTAAAAAATAAAAAATTAAAAAAAAAACCAATACTCATGAATCCTCTATCATTCTTTCAAATTAAAAAACATTATTTTAATTTTAACCTTAAATGTAGCATACATATTTCAGAACGGAACTTAAACATGCCTAAAGTTTAGGCTTGCTAAGAGACCGCTCCCAGAAAACTGGTCTTCGTGTATATCTCATCTTGCAGTAAACTCTGAAGACTGTAGGGGGATTGGTGAGCATCAGTTACTCCTACTGCCTAAGTGGGCAGGCATATTACTGGGTTCCAGAACAATAACACTCTAGCAAGGAGTAGAGGGATGACCAAAAACATATAAAACCTCATGAAAACTGCTAAAGGGGTTTCTCATGCATGGTAGATCCACCATTTGGGAAATTTATACTTTTGCGAAGCCTGTACTCCTGTCTGGGATCATGTATGCTTTCTCTTGATCCAAAAGTTTCCAAATCTTTTACCATTAAGAAAACCAAATATTGGGGCGCCTGGGTGGCTCAGTGGGTTAAGGCCTCTGCCTTCGGCTCAGGTCACAATCAGGTCCTGGGATTGAGCCCCGCATCGGGCTCTCTGCTCAGCAGGGAACCTGCTTCCCCCTCTCTTTCTGCCTGCCTCTCTGCCTGCTTGTGATCTCTCTCGCTGCCAAATAAATAAAATCCTCATCACCGTCTTTGTCTCCATCTTTGTCATCTGTGTGGAGACATTTCAAGTCTAGAACATCTTCACCGTCTAGAATGCAAGAGGAAACTTGTCCCTAGCATTAAGATTGGTTGATGTTTCACATTAACTTTGTGTTACACAAAGAAAATAATGTCTAAAAATTATGAAGTCAAACTGGACTCACACTAAAGGTTATTTTAGGAACTGACAAATGCCTTCAATATTGGATATTTCCTATCTGTTATCCAGCCCCGACCTTCTACAGAATATCTCCATGAGGAATAATGAATTCTTCATATCCTCATAGCACAAACTAGTCATCTACCCAACTTCTACATTTTCTCATTCACTTGAGCAATATTCACACTGGCAAGGGTACTCACTGAGACAGGCTCACTAACTTGATGACTTTCACAGACTCGTTCACATCTTAGTTCACAACTACAATTTAATTAGACATTGTAGTCTTTATCCAAAACTTTACGGTTCACACCAAGAACCAGCATTTTCTTAGATCATAAGGCTTTCTCTTCTCTTTCATCAACAGGACTAGCGGTTGGCTTTCTTTATGAAACCATGAAAAAAAATGCTTTATTACTTAATGCTTTATTACTTAATAAGAACTAAGGTATAAGCTCTGATGATGGGTAGATAGCAAAGCTGCCCTGAGAGGCAGGTTATGAGGGCTGAGAGAGGCTTACTGCATCAATGCCTCCTGCCCCTAAACCTGACTCATAGTACCTACTTCTCAAATATGAGTCTCAGCAAAACCACAATTCAGTGTATATCATTGATTTTTTAGATCAATTGCAAACAGTCAAAACTACACAAGCTAAATCTGAAAATATCAAGTCTGCTGTGTATTACATTAAAACCCCTTTATATTAATTCCAATTTAAAAGGCATAAGGATAAAAATACATTGATTTCACATATGAGGAGGCTTCATTTCCAGAAAAATAACAAAGAGCCAGATGTCTTTTGGATGACAAAGATGACTTTGGTAAAGTAAGTGAAATAAAATCGCATATTAAAGAATTATACTTTTTTTATTGCTCCTTTACATAGTATATCAAATCCATAGTCCTTTGTTAAGACTTTTTTTTCTTATTCAAAGGTAATTCATTTGGATTTTTCAATACGGTTTTAGCAAAGTATAAATTAGGAAATTACATAGCCTTTGTGGATTACAATATTTCGGGCATATTAAATTCTGCTGACTATAGAAATAAAAGTACTCTCAGAAACAACTGTTCCAAACAACACTGCCTTAGGAAAAATACATAGTTAATGAATCTATCAGGAAGGGAGGTAGAGCCTAAGTGTTAAAGAGGCTAAGAAGTTTTAGCAGAATTTGGGTGTTAAGACAGAAAGAGAAAATGCAGGGTATATTAAGATAGCCAAATAAGCACACATCCTATGTTAGGACAAGACTGGGCTAGCTTAAAAAAAAAAAAAAAAAGACTGGGCTGGCTTGACAGGTGGAATATATACCAAAATAAAAAATATCAAACATGAACACTGGCATTCACATTCAAGACATTCACAACTGGATTATGGCCAGCCCCTCTCATTCACAGGATATCTTATGGTATGCTGTATTACAAATATTTCAAAATTATAATTAGGCTCAAAGAACATTCATGGTGTTAGTGGTTTCAGAAATAGAAAAATGTCTCGTGGCTCAATCCTCTTGAAAACACTCCTGAAACCCCCTTCATTTCAAATGATAAAATTAGTTATACTCACTGAACTTAAAACATAAACTAAAGCTGTAGTATAAGAAGCAGTCTATGGTACAGGAGATTCAGCAGAGCACTTAACCCAGACTTAGGGTGTCAAGGAAGGTTTACAGGGAAAGAGATCTGAACCATATACAAAGGTTCATTAAGTGAACAGCAAGTAGAATGTTCCAAGCAGAGGGAAGAGCATTTGTAAAAAACTGACGCAAGAGGACCTGTCTTTAGAGAAAGCATAGACTAACAAGACATAATGCAACTGTTTTAGAATCTTGCCAGAATCAGGGATCACTGTCTTCTCTGGGAGAGGCCTACAGCTGACTTCTTCTTCGATACTGAAAACAAACATTTTAGGGTATCTAAGATAGAGACTAGCTGAAAGATTACTCTATTAATGCTTTTGTATTTTTTTAAAGATTTACTTATTTTAGAAAGAGAAAGAACACATGCACATGTGCATGCACAAAAGTTAGAGAGGAGTAGAGAAAGAGAAACTTCAAGCAGACTCCCCACTGAGCACGGAGACTGACATGGGGCTCAATCCCACGACCCATGAGATCATGACCTGAGCCGAAACCAACAGTCAAATGCTCAACTGACTGAGCCACCCAGGCACTCCAATGCTTCTGAATTTTGACCCACCAATTTTATCCCTCTACTGGTGACATTCCTTCCTTTGTTCCTTCCTTCCTTCTTCTCTTCCCAAGACTTTCCCATTGTCTTAGGGAAGAAATAATGTTCACATCCTACAGCCAACCTCTGTTGGCCAGTTTAGAAAACAGCTTCAAAAGGAGATGGGTAGCACCTAGGTGGCTCAGTCAGTTAAGCGTCTGCCTTTGGCTCAGGTTAAGATCCCAGGGTCCTAGGATCAAGCCCCACGTCAGGCTCCCTGCTCAGCAGTAAATCTGCTTCTCTGTCTCCCTCTGCTATTCCCCCCGCCGCCCCCCGCTTGTGCTCTCTGGCTCTATCTCTCTGTCAAATAAATAAAATCTTAAAAAAAAAAAAAAAAAAGAGCAGATGGTTAAGTCTTTTATTACCTGTTCTTTATTTTTTTTTAAAGCTTTTATTTCTTTATTTGAGATACAGAGCGAGAACAAGCATGAGTGGGGGTGGGTGGGAGAGGGAGAAGCAGGCTCTCCACTGAGCAGGGAGCCCAACACAGGGCTCAATCCCAGGACCCTCGGATCATGACCTGAGACAAAGGCAGATGTTTAACCAACTGAGTCACACAGGGACCCCTTTTATTACCTGTTCTATTTATTACCCCAAAATGACAGGCTGTGATGGCATCTGATCACCTCCATTACTTTGTCTGGGCCAGGATCAGTAGACAGGCTCTCTACAGTTTGTAATAAAAACATTAAAACAACATCAAGCGTAACTTCTAGATGGAGACTTCTCAGAGGAAGCTGCCAACCATTATAACTACCTTCTCCACTATGTATGATGGATCTGTAGGAAGATGGGTACACAGATCTGACAGGGGCTTACTAAGGGACAACAGACCATAGTAAAAAGTTCTTGCTTCTTATAAGAAAAGAAAGTGTCATGAGTGGTGTTAGGGGGACTTCAGGCTATAAAAGTATATCTAACCAAGGCTGTAACCTTGCCCAGGCAAGCAACAGATGAATTGAAAGGAACTTACAAGATGTGGTCAGGACCTTGGATTTTCCTGTAAGAGCAACAGGAAGCCCCTGAAGAATTTTAGCACCAAAGTGATATAATTGTTATGCCCAGATTTCTAGATCCCCAAAGAACACCAGGGAGCCGAGTCTGATGCAAAAGCAAAGAGCCTTTATTCAAACTAGCTCGAGCGCAACCTCCCACACTCACCGACGCAGCGGCGTGATGTGGGGAAAGAGAGCGAGTTTCAGAAGGCGCAGCAGTTTTATAGGGGCCAGTGGCCAATGAGGTTGTAACATACACAGTGGCCAATAAGATTGTAACACACACAGGCCATATGCAGATGGCCAATTGAATTATGATTTACCCTAAAGTAGCTGTTTGAACTAGCCTATCACTCTGGTCAGAATTGGGGCGCGACTTGGCGGGCTAAAGGCGGGGTTTACAGTCTTTGGCAGTTAGGGGTTCCTCATTTCTTGTTTTCAGACGCAGGTCACGTGGGGATTATACATAAGAGGTCATGTGGGGGTTATACATAAGATGACGGGTGTAGCACAAAATGGAGTTAGCCTTGCTCTGCTCTTTCATCCCTCCCTTGTCTTGTAACTTACGGCCCAATCATGGGACAGACCGTATTTCTATTTCGCCTTCGGTTGTTAAAGGCTTGTATTGGCTGTGTAGGACCATCATCTGGACAACCCCTATATGTTCCCTAACGAACTGAACTAGCCTATTGACGACGCAGGGGCCAACGGTTAACAACAGCAGCAGGATTATGAGGGGCCCGGCAAGGGCAGAGAGGAGGGTGGTTAACCAAGGGGACCAGTTGAACAGAGACTCACACCAGGACTGAGATTGCTCCCTTTCTAACTTTCGCTTTTGCAGTCCTTCCCTTATGAGGGCCATAGATTTTTTTACGATCCCTGAGTGATCAACATAGAAACAACATTCCTCCCCTAGGGCTGCACATAGTCCCTCTTGCTGCATGAACAATAAGTCTAACTTTCTTCTGTTTTGGAGAACTACTTCGGATAAGGATGTGAGAGACTCCTGTAAATGAGAGATAGATTTTTCGATTTGTTCTATGTCTAGGTCAATGGCTGTTCTTAGGGCGGCATAGTTTTTGTCTTGGATGACAAGTGAGGATATCCCGGTTCCTGCCCCCGCCAATCCGAGTCCTAAGAGCACAGCCAGAGTTAGGGCTGTAATAGGCTCTCTTCTGTTTCGGGGGTTAGCGGAGCTTAATCTGTTAAGCATCTCCTCTCCCGAATGGTATGTTAGCTTGGGGATTAGCTGGACGAGTATGCAGAAACCCTCTTTTGAGGAGTTGAGGACCTGGGAGTGGACGCAGGGAGCAAGGCCGCTGGAGCAGGCCCACCATGCATTTTCAGGGGGAAGTAGATACATTGGCCCATCAGGGACTGTTAGGGTTTCATTACAGAAATGTGACTGTTCATGGGGCACGTGGCCTATGCAAGCGCCCTGCCCTATTACTGCCTGGAGGGTTAGTCTTGCAGTAGTCTGCTGCCATCTGCAGGAGCTGGAAGCAGAGGCTGTTGTATAATTGCCTCCTATAGCAACACCTTCATAATATGGTGGCCGGACATTAAGGCAGAGCCAACAGGACTCGGTTAGGTCGGGCCTAGAAGCGTTTAAAGAGCGGTATGCACCGACAACCGTGTTCCACAGGGGGTCTGCATCAGAAGGTAGGCCATGATTCGGGGCAGGAGATGTGGGTGATGTCCCAGTAGAGATGGGGTGAGCAGAGGGCTGTGAGGCCAGTGCCTAGGTGTTCTTAGGTGTGGGCTCCTGGGTTTCGGTGGGCTGAGGAACTAGCACTTGGTTGGGCCCTATCTTTGTGGGGACCTGCTGAGAGAGGGGGGCTGTCTGCACCCAGATGGTGAACAGTGTCCCTTGGTCCTGGGGTCCTAATCGCACCTTATCGTATAGTCGGAGACCCCAGGTTTTTCCAGCTTCCCATCCCATTGCCTTTTTACCTTGTTCTGTGAAGGATATGCTTACGGGGTTGCAGGGGTGGTGGTGTTGTTCCATTCGCTGCAGGACGGATGAGATGGTCACCTGACAATAATCAGGTCGCCGGTTTCTGGGGGGGGTCCACCAGATATGTCCTCTTGTTACACAGGACCAAGAGGCGCAAAAGTACTCTGATGCGTCTCCACATGGGCTCTGGCTCCCCCGGGGCCGCGAGTGGCCGGGGCAGACATAAAAGTGGAGTTTCTGCAAGGATCTTGGGTCATCCTCTCCGGTATAACCAGGAGCACCTGGCGACAGGACACTCGGGATGCGGGGAAACCCGAGAGCGTAGGGGTATAGTTTTTGAAGGTCCACCTGGAGTTCCGGAAACCAGGTGTCCTTGGGGTGGATTTGGGAAATCTGATTAAGTATTGTCCCCGTACTGGTGTCTATGAGCTGCCAAGTTAGATTATAAGGGGCATGGGGGCTCCCGACTGCACGGTAACGGCTAATAAAGTTACCAGCATCATGAAGGACGAGTTCGTCGGAGCTTGAGCTTGAGCGGGTTGCGCTGGTCTCGCTCGATGCTCCATTGTGTGACGAAGTCCTTCCGGACTGCGGAGGGGCTGGCCAGATGGACGTGAGTATGATGGACCCAGGTGGCAAAGCCGTCTACCTTGAGAGTGGTGGGTGTAGTTAGCACTACCATGTAAGGGCCCTTCCAACGCGGCTCGAGGGTTTCCCGGCGGTGTCTTCTGACAAAGACCCAGTCCCCTGGTTCGTACTGATGTGGCTTCGGGGTAGGGCCAGCCTCGTAGATGCCACGGAGGCGTGGCCAAATGTTTTCGTGCGTCTTCTGGAGTTCTCTTAAAGAAAAAGATATTTCCTGATTTTCAAATTCAGCCAGAAGTTCGGCCTTAAGGTTGGGAATGATGGGGGGCCTACCAAACATAATCTCGTAGGGAGTAAAACCCAGGGTGTAAGGGGTGTTTCTTACCCGGTAGAGGGCGTACGGTAGGAGAGTCACCCAGTCCCCGCCAGTCTCCATGGTTAATTTGGTAAGGGTCTCTTTTAGGGTTCGATTCATTCTTTCTACCTGCCCTGAGCTCTGGGGCCTATAAGCACAATGTAATTTCCAATTTGCCCCCAATTACCTTGGCTACTTCCTGCGTTACCTGCGAGATAAAAGCTGGCCCGTTGTCGGATCCTATCATAGCAGGAAAACCATACCTGGGTAGGATGTCTTCCAGTAGCTTCTTGGCCACTATCTGAGCTGTCTTATGCTTTGGTTGGGTATGCCTCTACCCAGCCAGAGAAGGTATCTACAAATACTAAAAGATATTTATAACCATACTTTCCTGGTTTGACTTCAGTGAAGTCTGTCTCCCACTGTACTCCTGGTTTGGTTCCTCTGAGCCTGGTCCCTTGTTCATTTGACCTGGCTCTTGCATTTGTGAGTTGGCAGGTCTTGCAGGCAGATACAATCTGATTTATTTTGGTGTCCTGCTGACGAATCTTAATTCCAGCATGTAGGATTAAGTCCTTTAACTTTCGGGCTCCCAAATGGGTGGATCTGTGCATGTGTTCCAACACTGTGACTCCGAGCCGGTCTGGCAGTATGAGTTTCTTATCCGGGGTGTACCACCATCCTTTTATTTCTTGGGCCATGGGGAGTTTTCTGATTCGCTGTAACTCCTCCTGGGTGTACCCTGGCTTTAGCTCTACTAGGACTGGGGTCCTGTGAATGGCTAATCCTAATCCCCCCATTTCTGCCCAAACTGTGGGGAATTCTTGTAGCCATCTGTCCATGTCATCCCTTATTGGAGACGCCTTTTGGTGGAGGCGGTGCTCATCCTCTAGTCTCAGGGTTAGGACCTGAATGGGGTGGCCTCTACCATTGGGGACCTGTGGCCCCCCTTGTTTGAAAGTTATTTGAGCTCCAGTCTTGGTCAGTAAGTCCCACCCTAACAGGGGGTAGGGGCATTCCGGTATTACCATGAAGGAATGGGACACCCGGCCCGTTCCCAAATCTACTGTTCTTCGAGTAGTCCATGAATACTGGTTCATACCAGTTGCCCCTTGCACCCAGGACTTCGTGTTTGTTAGTTTTCCCTGTGGTGCGCAGAGGACTGAATGTCGCGCTCTGGTGTCAACAAGGAAGTTAATAGGGGTCCCCTCCACTTTTAGGGTTACCCTGGGCTCGGGGTGGGGGTCCGAACCCCGACTCCCCTAGTCACTAAGTTCGTCTAGCTCCAAGATTTTCTTGGTGCCGGCTTTGTTTGCCTTCTTCGGGCACTCCCGGGCCCAATGTCCCATTTCTTTACAGTAGGCGCACTGGTCTTTTAACAGCCTTCGCTTCCCTCCCTGGACAGTCTGCTTACCTCCTTTTTGATCGCCCGCAAGCTGCCAGAGGCGACGGTCCCATTTCTCAGGAGAGTCAGCAATTGTAGCTAGTAAGATTCTGGCCAGGTCTTGAGTCTGTTTACTGCTGGCGGCTGCCGCGGCGCGAGCCTGCTTGTCCTCCGGAGACTCCCGGTTATTGTATACATTTTCAGCCACTACCAGTAGGTCTTGTAGGCTTTTTTCTCCTAACCTATCTATTTTCTGCAGTTTCTTTCTTATATCTGTAGCAGACTGATTTACAAAGGCCATGATAACAGCTGCCTTATTTTCAGGTGCTTCTGGATTCATGGGGGTATAGGTACGAAAAGCCTCCATGATCCGTTCTAAAAAGGCAGCTGGGGATTCGTTTTTTTCCTGTTGCACATTCCCTACCTTGGCCAAATTGATTGGCTTTCTGGCAGCCATTCGGAGACCCCCCATTAGAGTCTGGCGGTAAACCCGGAGTCTCTCCTTACCTTCTGCCGTGTTGAAATCCCATTCAGGCCGAGTTAAAGGAAAAGAGGTATCTATCAGAGCCTGGTTGGTGGCAGGATTCCCATCCATGCCCGGAACTAATTTTCGGGCCTCACTGAGGATCCTTTCCCTTTCCTCGGTCATGAACAGGACCTGCAAAAGCTGCTGACAGTCGTCCCAGGTGGGCTGATGGGTGAAAAGAACAGAATCTAACAGGTCAATAAGCGCTGCCGGTTTTTCAGAAAATTTAGGGTTCTGAGTTTTCCAATTATAGAGATCACTAGTGGCAAAAGGCTAGTAGTGATGGGGCTGATTCCCTCCCACGTCTGGGGGGCCGGTAGCTCGCAGGGGCAGAATAGTAGAGTTGGCGGCGGGGGCAGATTGCTCTCTTTGAGCCCTCTGTCTGGTATAGGGTGGGCTTCCCATTGGAGTGTTCCCGCCCCCTGCTCCCGGAGCAGCTTCTGCTTCCCCAGGTGGGGGATGGTCGTGTTCCCCCGGCTCTCTAGAAGACTGATATGGGGGAGGAAAAATTAATTCTTCTTCAGTTCCCCCCTGCAGGATAGGGTAGAGGGGCGGCGCCGAGGATTTGGTAGGACTCCTCTTCTCCTTTTTCTTTTCCGTCCCCTCTAAAGCAAGAATAGGTCATGCCTCCGGGGGGTGCGGGGTCAGGAAGGGGTTAAGCCACGAGGGTGGGTTTTCCACAAGGTCCTGCCAAGTAAGAATGTAAAGCAACTGATCAGGATGACCCGTCTTGGGTCGTGAAATGACGCGCCTGACTCGGTGGATGGTGGAGAGGTCGAAGGTTCCCTCTGGCGGCCATCCGACATTGAAAGTCGGCCATTTGCTGGAAGAAAAAACCCGCCACCAACCCTTCCAGACCACCACACTGAGGTTATCGGCTCTTTCCCTGACCTCTTTAAAATGGTCAATCATAATACTTAGAGGAGTAGTCTGAGTCTGTCCCATAATGTCGTCCAGTAAGTCCACAGAATAAAACAGAAGAACACAAAAACAAACAGAGGGCGCCCAAGAACATTCTTCCAACTCCATGGAAGCAAAACCAAAAGCTAGAGGACGGCCTCACGCCAACCGGCGGGAGCGACCCGCCTCGTCTCAAACCGAGGGTATTCCATGTCCCTTGTTTCCCTCCAGAGAGGATCGGAACGTCTTCCGCTATCCTCTGGCCCACAGTCCCCAGTGCGTCCACCTTGACCGCTACCAAAATTTCAGAAGTGAGCTCACACGGCGGGACTCGAACCCGCACGTTTGTTGCCAGCGGGACTCGAACCCTCACGTCTGATGCCAGGCGGGACTCAAACACGCACTTCTGGCGCCAGACGCCCCTGATATCGGCAAGAACAGAAAGAGAAAAGACAAGCACCTACAGAGAGAGAGAGAATAAACACCTACTGTAGGCTCTTCGGGTCAGGGGTCCCTCGGGGCCTTGGGGATCCCGGACGAGCCCCCAGATGTTATGCCCAGATTTCTAGATCCCCAAAGACCACCAGGGAGCCGAGTCCGATGCAAAAGCAAAGAGCCTTTATTCGAGCTAGCTCGAGCGCAACCTCCCACACTCACCGACACAGCGGCATGATGTGCGGAAAGAGAGCGAGTTTCAGAAGGCGCAGCAGTTTTATAGGGGCCAGTGGCCAATGAGGTTGTAACATGCATACAGTGGCCAATAAGATTGTAACACACACAGGCCATACGCAGATGGCCAACTGAATTACGATTTACCCTAAAGTAGCTGTTTGAACTAGCCTATCACTCTGGTCAGAATTGGCGCGCGAGTTTGGCGGCTAAAGGCAGGGTTTACAGTCTTTGGTGGTTAGGGATTCCGCATTTCTTGTTTTCAGACGCAGGTCATGTGGGGGTTATACATAAGATGACGGGTGTAGCACAAAATGGAGTTAGCCTTGCTCTGCTCTTTCAATAATCAGATTTGTGTTCTAGAAAGATCATACAGAAGCAGTGTAGAAAATGGGCTAGCAGGGTAGACAGGAAGACTGTCTTCTAGTTACCTGAGGCCCAGTCAACTGGCATGAAACAATGGAGAAAAGTTCCCAGATATAAGAGCCACTTAAGAGGTAGAGTGACTGATATTCACTATCTGACTGAACACAGCAAAAAAGGAACAGGGAGGAAACGGGATGGTGTTCAGTACCAACATGTACTAAAGGAGAAAACAGGGAACTAAGGACTTACTTGGCTAGAAAATGAGTTCAGTTTAGGGCACTATGAATACAAGACACTTAGGGCATCCACTCAAAAATGTCCAATTAGCAACAGGATATGTGAGTATGAAGGCTTAGGAGACAGATCTGAGCTAAAGACATAGATGTGGGAACCATCAACACATAGAAGGTAATTAAAGCCATAGAAATGGATGACATAATCCAGGGAGGATGAGAAAAAAGGACTGGGCCATGGACAAATGGGATGTAAGAACTACGGAGGGTTTAACTGACCTGTGGACATTTAATTGAAGAAGCATGGAGGGGAGGGGGACTAATCATGATAGTAGTTATGTCAGGGAGTAGTCTTGAACTAGTTCTCCTGGGAAAAATTAGCAGACGTGTGGTAGGGAACAGGAGGGGCGCCCACCCACTCTGTTCTTGGCTCTAATTTCCAGGTTCAGTCTGCCACCTTTACAAAGACTATAGTCATCCAAAATAAATAAAAATCAGTAAAAACGAACTGGCGAAATCACTGTTGTTCTAGTTTTCTTTTACTTACTAGATTCAAAACTGATACCACCTGTGCAGTCAAGCAACGTATGTTACAGTTAAATACAAAACTCGTTCTTGTACCACTAATGCAATCCAAAAGCTGTATCAGGACAGCACATAGAGTAATATCAGATGTAGTTTTAAGTGCTATAAAACAAAATGATTCTACAATTTGGTTCCAGGCTTTAAAAGTACTACAGTATATGTGGTTTTGTGTAAGATTCTAAACTGCAGTCAAGTTCTTAAACTAGTTTTTTTCTACTCAAGTGCTGACAGGAAAAAATACAGTTTCAGTCTGACCTTACAGGCATATACCATTTACCATACTTTTAACTTGATTTGAACCTTAAGGGTACTCTTCCAAAACAACAAAAATGTGCAGAACTGAGGTCAATTAATAAGTAGTTTCTAAAATCTACTGAATTTTTTGTTGGACAATATCAAAATCCCTATAATTTGTAATGAGCAATAATAAAACTTGAAATTTTTCCAGTTTTAACTAACATTTCCCCAAAGACAAAAAACATGTTATTTTTAAGAAATTCTGATTCATCTGTATATCTCTTTAACTGCTTCATTAACAACTATTCTATTGCTAGATATAATAAATATCCACAAACCACATCTTAGTAAAGTTACCCAATTCAGTACTAAAGTTGTCAGCCATGTTTAATTGTCTTCCAAATATAAAACCTTATTTTCCAAGCCCTAGAACAGGTTCTATCCCTCAGTCGATATTTAACCTTTCTTCAAATAAAAGTTAACACTGACATAAAACACCTCCGTATGCTGAAATCTCTTATGCTTCCAAAAGTTTTCCCATTTTTCTCTATCATCCATTCACAATGTATGTGTCTGATAGTACAGTTTCTTACTGTCACATTGGTTTACCTTTGCTGACATTTTTTTCCTTACATCTCCTATGTGGGCTGGTCCTTCCACCCACAACGTGTGATAAACTCCTAGGAAGCAGGGACTTATCAGTCTTCTTTTTGTAAGACTGCACACATAAGCCATGTGATATTCATGTCCAGGTGATTCTATGGTCTTCCAAACACAAGGAATCAAAAAGGAATTAGGCTCCTTAATACCTTGGTTTATATTAAACACACAGCAGGTGGCATATTTACCACCACCTTCCTCACCTTACCCTCCCTGTCCCCATCCAGTGAAAAATCAGATTAGATTTGGAAGGAAAATCTGATTAGCATAAGACTAATTTAAAAAAGGGAAGAAGTCTGAAGAATCAGAAGGAGAAGATAAGAAAAAAATGATCAAATAAAAATGACTAAAAGGAAAATTTGAGCCAAAGATAATAAAAGGGAGTAAAATAAATAATAATGAGGCAATAATATCAGACGATGACCAAGAAAAAGAAGCCTGTAAGAAATAAATTCAATCTCTTACTTAAGTCGATCGCTAAACCACAGCTCACAGGACAACTAACAACTTTTAAATCCCAGGCCAGGGACGTGTGGTTATCCCACTCTGGTACTTGTTATGCCAAGTATTACTGCTGACTTGGGGTGCTCCTGAGTCAACGGAGAGGACCACCATCATTTCTGTCCCCTGCCAAGAAACACATCGGCAACTGGGGGCTGGAGGGAGAGCCAGTGGCAAAGACAGCACAACAGCAGGCCAAGGACTGCACAAAACAAGTCTGGTATTGAGGTTAAAATTAAATGAAAGGAAGAGATATAAAGACAAGGGAGAATGAGAAGAGCAAACACAGCATCAAACTGAGTTCTTTCTATATGCAGGGAAAAGTAAACATCTGGAATTATTTGGTGTTAAGTGCCACCAAATTTAAGACTTTGTTCCTGTCTGCAATTGTTTCTTAGTAACACCACACAAAGAAAAAACAGACCTGGAGGCTAAAATGGAGAAGGATCCTTAAAGTGGGTATAACAACAACCATTTAAAAAACAAAATGCATTTTTAAAGTAAGAGTAGTTAACCACATGAAGACTATTCCTCACTGACTTGGAGAGATGTTCATCTTAAGTAAAGTTCATCTTAAGTAAAATGAGGAAGCTGAAGACAAATATGTATGATACATAACATTTTTTGTAAAACCATGTCTATGTAAGCATATAATAAGCACAGGAAAAGTCTTTAATGTTCCAAAATACGTTCTGGTGTTATAAGTGATTTTTCCTTTAAAAAAAAAAATTCTGTGTTTTTAATGTAATTAAAATAAAAATAACAACAATCCCATAAAATAAAAGGAAAAATATCCCCTTCCAGGTCATTCAGTCTTTACCTCAAGTGTGTACAGAATCTACAAAGAACCCCTTTCACATTGAACATAGCTTTGAGAGACCTATTCTTACCCAGTGGGGAGATGGGGCCACTGCCCAAGCCCAGCTGCATTATGGTGGGAAAAAACACCAAGCTGTGAAGACCAACGGAAAGATCTGAATCCAGAATCTCTATTTACTAGCTCACTGACCCAGGGCAAATTATATGAAATTTCTGAGTGCTGCCTTCACTTGGCTTCAGCAATGAAATAATACCTACCTCACAGGGCTGTTTTGAGGATTCTTAAGAAGAGTTCCCACATACAACGACATGGATGGGTGGAACTGGTACCCAGGAGAATTATGACCCTTCTGACCACTATTATACTTATTATCTCATGAAACAATCTGTTCTTTTTTTTTTTTTTTTTGAAACAATCTGTTCTGAATAATGCCAGATTGTTTGCAGCTTCCACTGGCTTCCCCTTGGCCTATGATCCCTCAGACTAATCAGTGCTCAGCAAAGCAGCCTGGTTACTGATATTTCCTTTTAAAGCATCTGTACTTACCACCTCCAGGAGTATAAAACAGGCAAGCAGGTGTCGGAGAACAAATGTGTGCTTATCCAAGTTCTTTGTCCTACAAATACA
Source organism: Potos flavus (assembly GCA_028534135.1). Lineage (NCBI taxonomy): Eukaryota > Metazoa > Chordata > Mammalia > Carnivora > Procyonidae > Potos > Potos flavus. The sequence goes on along the minus strand of CM052892.1, from coordinate 56,406,695 downwards.
TAAGCAAACCCAGTAGGGGTAGAAAACACGTCTTCTAAAGGCACATACTTCAGAAGAGTGACCAAATGAATAGCACAATAATTGCAGATATTGTTATAGGCTCTGCTTGACATATTATGCTTTACCAGAATTTGCACTACAACTGTTGTTCATTTCTTAGTGTTGTTTTAAAACCTTTAAGGATACCCACCAAAAATCTTAGTATACATAAGTATGCCCTGAACCTGGAAAAGTTCAGAACCACTGAGACAGAAAATAAAGGAGAGAGGTGTGAAGCAACAATCTAGAAAAGCGCTGCCTGGCAAGACTTTATGCAATGATGGTAATGTCCTATCCATATCTATCTCATCCACTATGATAGCCACCAGCCACATGTGGCTATTGAACACATGAAATATGGCAGGTGAAAATGAAGAAATTATTTTATTTTTTTATTCTAATTTAAATTAATATGATCAAATGTGGTTATTGACAATGGTAGTGGATGGCACAGATCTAGAACCCTGGGTTAATAACTTGCACTAATTCAAAAAGGATGTTACGCGGATGAGTCAGCTAAAAGCAAAGACAAAAAGAGAATCAACAAAACACCAAAAAACCAATGAAAACAGACACCTAGGGCCATGTTAATATTCTCTTGCTCCACACAGAGTACACCTTGATAAAGGGGAGGTCCTCATCTGATCCCAAGCTGCCTTAGTCTGCTCAGGCTGCCATAACAAAAAACCATACAGTGTGTGTGACTTAACAAAATTTATTTTCTTAGCTTTAGAAGCTGGAAAGCCAATGATCAAGGCTCTGGATGACTTGATTCCTGATGAGGTTCCTCTTCCTGGCCAGTGGATGGCCACCATCTCTCTGTATACTCACATAATCTCATATTTGTGCACATGCAGAGAAAGAGATCTCTCTTCCCCTTTCAAGGTACCAATCCTTGCACCAAACCAGATTACAACCCCACCCTTATGCCCTCATTTAACCTTAATTACCTCTCTAAAGGCCCTGTGTCCAACACAGACACTTTGGGAGTTAAGGCTTCAACATATGAATGGGGGGGATGGACAAGCAGAATTTGGTCCATAGAACAACCTTCCACTAACCCATAACTGGCTTTCTTATCATGAGTTCCGATATTCCTTGGAATATATTTCTCACCCTTAATTCATAATCTCCTAGAGGCTTGGTCTTCTACCTCTTCTTACCATACCACCAGTTTACACCCGTGTAAGACTTTAACCCTGCCTTCAGACACTTCTGCAATTTACCAAGATTAAAACATAACTTTGAGCCTCAAAAATGACTTTTTAACTCCTAAAATGACTGTGCAAAAAAGAGTTAACACAGCAGGCCTGAAACTGCTCTCCGCAGAAAGGACTGTTTGTAACACTGGCTCTTGGCTAGACTCTGGAAACCTGGATACTACAAGACCTCCCTAACTACTAAGAGGGACTCACAGTGCCTAAACTGTACAGACACTGTGATTCCTGCTCAACATCTGCTTTCCTTCTGAGGGTCTGGAATTTGGTACCTGCTAGGCAGAGGATGACTATGTGACCAGCCCCCAGTAAAAACCTTGGGCAATGACTGACTCTAATTAGTTTCTCTGATGGATGACATTTCACACATGTTATCACAATTCTGCTGGAGGAAATGTGTCCTGTGTGACTCTACAGGGAAAGGACTCTTAGAAGCTTGTGCCTGGTTTTCTCCTGACTTCATCCTATGTACCTTTTCCCATTGCTGATTTTGCTTGGTATCCTTTCCCTGTAATAAATCATAATCGTGAGGACAACTACATGCTGAATTACGTGAAGTTTTCTGAGTGAATCATCAAAGTTGGAGTAGTCTGGAAGACATCTGACACTTCAATCCACTTCTTAGTTCCTATCGCCAAACATCTACCCTAGTAAAAGAACCCCATATTCCTATATTTTAATCTTCCCAAGTTCCACTCCAACCCATGATTCTCCCAGCCCTGGCCTTATCCAGTCAACTTTCTACAATTATCACAATCACTCGGGTTAAGATAACCACCAGCTCTCTGTAAATCAGCGCTTCTGTAACTGGGGTGAATATGCCCCAAGAGATAGCAACAGGTGTGTTTTTTTTTTTTAATATAAAAATGTTCATTTCCTAAATCTTTTACTAAAAAAAGCATTCCCAGGCACTTCTCCGTGTTGAGCCTCATTTTACTTGATCTTTCTGCAAGGGTAGAAGCTGCAGAGCACTCCTTCTATCTGCCTATAAGCTTCTTCTTCCTCCAAACAGCCTTAAGTGTCAGTGCTCCACAGGTCTCCATGTTCTGCCTCTTTCACCTCACTTTCCACAGACCATTCCATTTACTTCCCTAACCTGAGCTTCTACCTACAATCCGTACATCTTTGACGTCAGCTCTGTCACCTAAGCCCCAGAATCTTAACCTCCAACACCTACAGGATAAATGTATCTATGGATCCTACTGATCACTCAGACTGATAGTGTTCTTCACACTTCTGTTCAAAAAGATCATCTATGTTTGTCTGCTTTACAATTTCATTGGTATTGTACAGCTACTATATCACAGCAATCCAAAGTTACAGAAGATTATTTGAATTCTCTCCTTAACATGTCTTTTTTGTATTCCAGCCTACACTGTTCCTATTTAGTAGTTCACTATTACAGTAGAGCCTAGTGCAAAGCTATGCACACACCAGCCCTTTAATAAATTTTCAGTCAATAAATTAGTATCATCATCCATCTATCAGACCTGTGGCAAACAGAATGGAACACCATGCTGGTAGCCCAGCTGCATGTAGAAATGTCTCTACTGGTAATCTCAATTTATCAGTTCTACATGAATCAGAATTTTCAAAGAATGGTTTGGAATAACCAGCTAGCCATTTTAGGGATAAAATGTGTATGAAGGTTTAAACTTTAAAAATAAAATCATTTAAGAAAAAAAAAAGAAGAGGGGTATTTGCTAGAGGAATTTCAGATAAGGATGGCAGAATGAACATAAACATAGGTTTCATTCCTCCCTGAAACTGTACAAAGATGAAAATAAAGGAATTTACTTTTCATTTTTTTTAAGGCATACACTTACAAGGATGAAGAGATAGAAAAAGAGAAAACAGCAATAGAATTTGACAAGCTAGAAAGTGATAGACCAATGGTGACTAACTTAATAGAACTGGAGAAACAGGAATCTGAGAAGGACAACAACACAGCTAAACCCAGCCCGTTTTACATCCCATTTTATACCACTGGACTCCTAATAGGATCAGGAAATGAAGAAATCTAGGACATCTAGAAATAGGGATGAAGGGAGAACTAAAATAAAGTTAACTGGTTTAAAGGCTATCTAAGAGGCAGTTAGAGCTCCACAGCCCCATTCCAACTCCTGGCAGCCGAGCCCCCAACCTGACCAAAAAGAGGTCGTTTATTCTCTGGAGATGATAGAACAGAGGCTCTCCAGACCAGAAGTCAACAGACACCGCTGAGAGCAGAGCCACAGTGCCACAAACAGGGGATGGAGTGGGGGCAGAGGTACAAGATTGGGAGTTAAATAGCAATGTGTAAACGAGAATACTGAATGCTGAAATCTGTACCCCCTGCTCTGTGTTTTCTACCCTACTCGGGCTTTAGAACGATGGTAGTCTGGCTTACAGATGACAAGCAACTCTAATGAGCCTAAGAGTAAAGAATTAAAAATACTGATATGGAAGAATTCCCCAACATTAGGCCCAGCCTCATCTTAATGGGAATCTAAGTCAGTTAAGTATCTCCCACGCACTCAGAACTTTCAAGGAGACTTTTAGTTCCCTGTTCTAAATAAAATCATACAACCAGGGACTGATTACTAGACATCTGAGGAAACCTCAAACATAAAAGATGGAAAACAAAATATACAGATAGGTCTGACTTTCCAAGGTGGCAGAGGAGTAGAGAAGACCTTTTGTCTGGTCCCAGGAATTCAGCTAGATACCCATCAAATCATTCTGAACAACTGTGAACTCAACCAGACAACTAAGAAAAGAATTGCTGCAATTCTACAAATAGAAAAGCAACCACTAAAAAAAAAAAAAAAAAAAGAAAGAAAAAGAAAAAAAAAAGAAAAGCAACCGCTTTCTGCAAGGTAGGAGCTACAGAGAAGTGAATCCGGGGCAATAGACAGCAGGGGGAGGGAGCTTCCATCAGCCAGCTGCCAGAAAGTGATAGAACAGCAGAGAGCAAAATTGGAACTTTAAGTCTGCTCCGATGGGGGATGTCCCTGCCTGAAAGGTGCTCAGGTGGCAAAGTGGGGCAGAATCCTAGGTGGGACAGTGCAGTCTCAGGATCCCTATGTTCACAAAAAGAACAGGGGTGCCTGAGAGCAGCAGAGTTCCTAGGCATCGGAACGGGAAAGGCAGCTGTAATCAGTCAGCCCAGGAGTGGGCTTTCAGCTCAGTGTTGCCATAAACCATAAACCCTGGCACTATCTGGCGACCACTCTCCAAGCAGGGGTCCACCAAGCAGCAGAACCGAGGCAAAACCCTCGTCCTTCCCCCGGGAGAAGTGGCTTGCCACAGTAGTTTGTAGGGTTTGGAGACCCAACACAAGGTTACATGTCTGGGATAAAAATTCTGGGTCACAGGTCCTGTAAGCACGGAGTGTGGACAGAAACCAAGGAAACAGGAGTGACTGACTGCTTTTCCCTGAGGGCACACTGAAGAGTAGGGGGCATAAGCTCTCAGCTCTAGGACTAGAGATTGGGAGGCCACCATTTTCATTCTCATCCTCAAAAATGGCACGGAAAAACTTCGAGGGAACAAAAGCCACATACAACAATCCAGAGCCACTTACTTAGGTTCCTATCCTTTCCCCCCGCAAAAGTGGTGCAATTCTGCATGAGGCAAAGATACCTGAGAATCAGTGCAACAGTCCCCTGCCTCAGAAGATCAGCAAAAACATCTGGATAAGACCAAGAGTACCAATCACACAGGACTATGAAACACCAGTGCAAGACGGAAATAGTATATAAAATTCATGGTTGTTTTTTCTCATGATTCTGTAGTCTTTCAATTTTAATTTTTTTCTCTTTCCTTCTCAATCGATTTCTTATTTTACCAACTTTTTAAAAGTCTTTTTTAATTTTCATTTTTACAGTTACATTCTATCCTCTCACTGTATTTAATTTTATTTTCATAAATATATTTAAGTTTTTCTTTCTTTATAATTTTGGGATGCAGTTTCTTCTACCAAACAGACCAAAATACGCCCAGAATCTAGAACATTTCTCTGTTATCTTTACCAGTGTGATTTTATTATTTTTTTTAAAGATTTTACTTATTTATTTAACAGAGAGAGTAAGAGAACACAAGCAGGGGAACAGTAGAAGGAGAGGGAGAAGCAGGCTCTCCACTGAGAAGGGAGCCTGATGCAGGACTTGATCCCAGGACCCTGGGATCACAATCTGAGCCAAAGGCAGACACTTAACCATCTGAGCCATGCAGGTGCCCTTTATTCTTTTTTTTTTTAAGTCTCTTTTAATTTTCATCTTCAGATACACTCTTTTTCTAAAGATTTATTTATTTACTGGAGAGACAGAGAGAAGGAGAGAGCACAAGCAGGGACGGTGGCGGGCAGAGGAAAAGGGAGAAACAGACCCCCCTGCTGAGCACAGAACCCAATGCAGGACTCAATCCCAGGACCCTGGGATCATGAACCAAGCCAAAGGCAGATGCCTAACTGACTGAGCTACCCAGGTGCCCTTTACAGTTACATCTTATCCTTTCTTGTATTTAATTTTATTTTTGTACATATGTAAGTTTTACTTTCTTTACAATTTTGGGATCTAGTGTTCTAACAAACACACCAAAATACACACAAGATCCGAGTGTATTGCTCTGTTCTATTCATCTGTTTATACTTTCTCTCTCTTTTCTTTTCTCAATTTTTTTTTTTTTTTTTTTTTTTTGGTTTTGGGTCCCTTCTGATTTGTTTAGTGTGTATTTCTCGAGTCATTGTTGCAATTTTAGTATTTTGTTCTCTCCTTCATCTATTCTCTGGACAGAATGACAAGACAGAGAAACTAGGCTCAAAAAACACAAGAGGCAGTCCTGACTGCCAGGGACCTAAACAGTATAGATATAACTAAGATGTTAGAACTACGGTTCAGAATAACAATTATAAAGATACTAGCTGCACTTGAAAAAAGCATAGAAGACACAAGAGAATCCCTTTCTGGAGAAATAAAAGAACTAAAATCTAATCGAGTCAAAATCAAAAAGGTTATTAATGAGATACAATAAAAAATGAAGGCTCTGCTAGGATAAATGAGGCAGAAGAAAGAATTAGTGATATAGAAGACAAAACAATAGAGAACAAAGAGCTGAGAAAAAGAGAGATAAACAACAACTGGATCATGAGGGGAGAATCTGAGAGATCAGCGATACCAGAAAGCAAAACAATATATATTAATTGGGATCCCAGAAAAAGAGGAAGGAAAGAGGGACAAAAGGTATATTGGAACAAATTATAGTGGAGAACTTCCCTAATCTGGGAAAGGAAACAGACATTCAAGTTCAGGAGGCACAGAGAACCCCCTCAAAATCAATAAACATAGGTGAACACCTTGACATATAATAGTGAAGCTTGAAAATCAAAGAGACAAAGAAAAAATCCTGAAAGCAGCTCGGGACAAGGTCTGTAACCTACAAGGGTAGAAACATGAGACTGGCAGAAGACCTATCCACAGAGACCTGACAGGCTATAAAGGATTGGTTTGATATATTCAGGGTGCTAAATGTGAAAAATATGCAGCCCAGAATACTTTATCCAGCAAGGCTGTCATTCCATTCAGAATGGAAGGAGAGATAAAGAGCTTTCAGAATAAACAGAAAATAAAAGAATTTGTGATCACCAAATCAGCCCTGCAAGAAATAAAGGGGATCCTGTAAGTGAACAGAGAACCCAAAAGTAACATAGACCAAAAAGGGACAGAGACAATATACAGAAATAGTCACTTTACAGGTAATACAATGGCACTAAATTCATATCTTTCAATAGTTACTCTGAATGTAAGTGGGCTAAATGCCCCAGTCAAAAGACACAGGGTATCAGATTGGATTAAAAAGCAAGATCCATTAATATGCTGTCTGCAAGAGACTCATTTTAGGCCCAAAGACACCTCCAGACTGAAAGTGAGGGGGTGGAAATCCATTTATCATACTAATGAACATCCAAAGAAAGCTGGGGTAGCAATCCTTATATCAACCAAATTAGATTTTAAACCAAAGACTGTAGTAAGAGATGAGAAAGGACACTATATCATAATTAAAGGGTCTATCCAACAAGAAGATCTAACAATTATAAATATTTATGCCCCTAACATGGGAGCAGCCAAATAAATAAACCAATTAATAACAAAGTTAAAGAAACACATTAAGAATAATATAATAACAGTAGGGGACTTTAACACCCCACTCACTGAAATGGACAGATCATCTAAGCAGAAGATCAACAAAGAAATAAGGGCTTTGAATGACACACTGGACCAGATGGACTTCACAGATATTCAGAGTATTCCATCCTAAAGCAACAGAACGTATCTTCTTCTCGAGTGTACATGGAACATTCTCCAGAATGGATCACATCCTAGGTCACAAATCAGGTCTCAACCAGTACCAAAAAATTAGGATCAGTCCCTTAATATTTTCGGACTACAATGCATTGAAACGGGAACTCAATCACAAGAGGGAATTTGGAAAGACTCAAATACATGGAGGCTAAAGAACATCCTAGTAAAGAATGAATGGGCCAACCAAAAAATTAAAGAAGAATTAAAAGAATTGATGGAAACAAATGAAAATAAAAACACAACTGTTCAAAACTTTTGCAGTGCAGCCAAGGGTCCTAAGAGGGAAGTATACAGCAAACAAGCCTTTCTCAAGAAACGAGAAAAGTCTCAAATACACAACCTAACCTTAGACCTAAAGGAGCAGAAGAAAGAACAACAAATAAAGCCTAAACCCAACAGGAGAAGAGAATTAATAAAGATTAGAACAGAAATTAGTGAAATAGAAACCAAAAGAACAGTAGAACAGACTAACGAAACTAGGAGCCGGTTCTTCGAAAGAATTAGTAAGATCAGTACGCTTTCAGCCAGACTTATGAAAAAGAAAAAAAGACCCAAAAAAAATAAAATCATGAATGAAAGAGGAGAGATTCACAACACAAAAGAAATACAAACAATTATACGAAAATATTATGAACAACTATATGCCAACAAATTAGGCTCTCTGGAAGAAATGGATATATTCCTAGAAATGTATAAACTACCAAAACTGAAACAGGAAAAAATAGAAAACGTGAACAGACTATAACCAGCAAGGAACTTGAAGCAGTAATCAAAAGCCTCCCCATAAACAAGAGTCCAGGGCCAGATGGCTTCCCAGGGGAATCTACCAAACATTTAAAGAAGACTTAATACCTATTCTTCTGAAGCTGTTTCAAAATACAGAAATGGAAGGAAAACTTCCAAACTCGTTCTATGAGGCCAACATTACCTTGATCCCAAAACCAAACGAAGACCCCACCAAAAAGAAGAATTACAGATCAATATCCCTGATGAACATGGATGTCAAAATTCTCACCAAGATACTAGCCAACAGGATCCAACAATACATTGAAAGGATTACTTATCATGATCAAGTGGGATTTATTCCTGGGCTGCAAGGGTGGCTTAACATTTGCAAATTAATCAATGTGATATACCATGTTAATGAAAGAAAGGACAGGAACCATATAATCCTCTCAATAGATGCAGAAAAAGCATCTGACAAAGTAGAGCATCCTTTCTTGAATAAAACTCTTCATAGGGCACCTGGGTGGCTCATTTGGTTAACCATCTCCCTTTGGTCATGATCCCAGGGTCCTGGGATCAAGCCCCACATCAGGCTCCTTGCTTGGCGGGGAGCCTGCTTCTCCCTTTTCTTCTCCCTCTGCCTGCCTGCTTGTGCTCCCTCTCTGTAAAATAAATAAATAAAATCTAAAAAAAGAAAAAAAAATTCTTCACAGATAGGGATAGAGGGAACATACCTCAATATCAGAAAAGCCATATATGAAAAAGCCCACAGTGAATATCATTCTCAATGGGGATAAACTGAGAGCTTTCCCCCTAAGGTCAGGAACCTAAGATGTCCAGTCTCACCAATGTTGTTCTACACAGTACTACAAGTCCTAACCTCAGAAATCAGACAACAAAAAGAAATAAAAGGCATCCGAATCAGCAAAGAAGTCAAGCTCTCATTCTTTGCAAATGACATAATACTCTATGTGGAAAACCTAAAAGACTCCACCCCCAAATCGCTAGAATTCATACAGGAATTCAGGAAAGTGCCAGGATATAAAATCAATACATGAAAATCAGTTGCATTTCTATACACTTATAGTGGGACAGGAAAAAGAGAAATTTAGGAGTCAATTCCATTTACAATTGCACCAAAAACCAAAAGACATCTAGGAATAAACCTAACCAAAGAAGCAAAGAATCTGTACTCAGAAAACTATAGAACACTCATGAAAGAAATTGAGGAAGACACAAAGAAATGGAAAAACATTCCATGCTCATGGATTAGAAGAACAAATATTGTGAAAATGTCTATGTTACCTAAAGCAATCTATACATCCAGTGCACTCCCTATCAAAATACCATCAAGTGTTTTCACAGAAAGGAACAAATAATCCTACAATTTGTATGGAACCAGAAAAGACCCTGAATAGCCAGAGGAATGTTGAAAAAGAAAAGCAAAGCTGGTAGCATCACAATTCCAGATTTCAAGCTCTATTACAAAGCTGTCATCATCAAGACAGTATGGTACTGGCACAAAAACAGACACACAGATCAATGGAACAGAATAGAGAGCCCAGAAACAGACCCTCAACTCTATGGTCAACTAATCTTAGACAAAGCAGGAAGAATGTCCAATGGAAAAAAAGACAGTCTCTTCAACAAATGGTGTTAGACGACCACATGCAGAATAATGAAACTGGACCATTTCCTTACACCACCACAAACATAGACTAAAAATGCATGAAAGACCTCACATTTAGACAGGAATCCATCAAAATCCTTGAGGAGAACACAGGTAGCAACCTCTTCAACCTCAGCCACAACAACTTCTTCCTGGACACATCGCCAAAGCCAAGGGAAGTAAGGGCAAAAATGAACTATTGGGACTTCATCAAGATAAAAAGCTTTTGCACAGGAAACAGTCAACAAAACCAAAAGACAACCGACAGAATGGGAGAAGATATTTGCGAATGACATATCAGATAAAGAGTTAGTATCCAAAATCTATAAAGAACTTAAACTCAACACCCAAAAAACAAAGAATCCAATCAAGAAATGGGCAGAAGATATGAACAGACATTTCTGTAAAGAAGACATACAAATGGACAACAGACACATGAAAAAATGCTCAACATCACTCGACATCAGGGAAATACAAATCAATACCACAATGAGATACCACCTCACACCAGTCAGAATGGCTACAATTAACAAGTCAAGAAACACCAGATGTTGGCAACGATGTGGAGAAAGGGAAATCCTCTTACACTGTTGGTGGGAATGCAAGCTGGTGCAGCCACTCTGGTAAACAGTATGGAGGTTCCTCAGAAAGTTGAAAACAGAGATACCCTATGACCCAGCAACTGCACTACTACGTATTTACCCTAAAGATACAAATGTAGTGATCCGAAAGGGCATGTGCACCCCAATGTTTATAGCAGCAATGTCCACAATAGCCAAACTATGGAAAGAGCCCAGATGTCCATCGACAAATGAATGGATAAAGAAGATGGTGTGTGTGTATGTACACACACTCAATGGAATACTAATCAGTCATCAAAATAAATGAAA
>CM052892.1:56355956-56395313 GCA_028534135.1 Potos flavus | reverse complement strand
AGCAGCAATGTCCACAATAGCCAAACTATGGAAAGAGCCCAGATGTCCATCGACAAATGAATGGATAAAGAAGATGGTGTGTGTGTATGTACACACACTCAATGGAATACTAATCAGTCATCAAAATAAATGAAATCTTGCCATTTCCAACAACATAGATGGAACTAGAGGGTATTATGCTAAATGAAATAAGTCAATCAGAGAAAGACAATTATCATATGATCTCACTCATATGTGGAATTTAAGAAACAAAACAGAGTAACAGGGGAAGGGAGGGAAAAATAAAACAAGACAAAATCAGAGAGGGAGATAAACCATAAGAGACTCCTAGTCACAGGAAACAAACTGAGGGTTGCTGGGGGGGGGGGGTGATGGGATAACTGGGTGATGGACATCAAGGAGGGCATGTGATGTAATGAACACTGGGTGGCATTATATAAGGCTGATGAATCACTGAGCTCGACCTCTGATACTAATAATACATTATATGCTAATTAACTAAATTTAAATTTAAAAATATACAGATAAAAAGCAACATGGAAGTCACAAGGAGGAATGAGAGACTTTAAAAATTTTTTCAAAAAGTTAACAATCCTATCTTTATAGTACAGAGGTGTACTTAAAGCAATCTATACATTCCATGAAATGAGAGAATATTAACATGAAATAAGGAGAGAATATTAATATGAAATGAGAAATAGTAACATGAAAAAAGGAGAGAATATTAACAAAATGAACATTCAGAGAATGATCTTGGAAATTAAACATAATACTAGAAATAAACTCAATAGAAAAGAAAGAATTTAAAGTTGAAAAAAATGTCTCAAAAGTAGAGCGAAAAGATATTGTGATGTAAAACAGGAGAAAGATAAGAAAGACTATCAGTCCTGGAAGTCAAATTCCAAATAAAGGGGTTCCAAAGAAAATAGAAGGGAGGATACAGTGAATATAAATTTTCTTAGAACTAAAAAACAAAAGTCTCCAAATCGAAAGGGCAAACCAAGTGCTCAACACAATGAATGAAAAGAGCATCACAGAACACTATGGCACATTATCGGAAAATTCTAAAAACTCTGGAAGGTAGAAGGAAATGGAACAATGCCTTCATAACTCTGAAGGAAAATTACTTTTAATGTGGAATTTTATGTCCATCAAACTATCAACCAAGTGTGACTAGAATCACAACACATTCAATAGGCAGTGACCAGAAAATAACTCACCCTCCACACACCCTTTTAAGAAGATACTAGAGGATGTCCACCACCAAAACCAGGGAATAAACCTAGAAAGAGAACCAAAATCAAGATAAAATATCAGGGAAAGGGTAGAAGAATAGAGGATAATGAAGGAAAATCCTACAATAACTAAAAAAAATTTTTAAACAAAAAGAGGCTTTTTGCATCTGCTCAGATTTCCTTCTCAAAATACAGAATTTTATGTAAATGATGAAAGAGTTTACGAAACCTCCACAAACTCTTAAATTAAAAAAAAAAAAAAAAAAAAAGGAAAGCAGAAAGAAGGGGGAGACAAAATTATACAACAGCAATCACTGTGGTATACCAGTCTTCTATACTGATAGAAAAAGCCCCTTCTGATCAGCTCTATGCTTCCAGTTACCGACTTTAGGTTACAACACAGTACTTGACAATTGTTGGCTTCAATTCTTCTAGTCAAAAAATGTTTAACAGAAATTAAAGAACAAATGTAAATAAGGGAGACTCAACTGACTTCTTTTGATAAATGTTGCCTCTTTTTAATCAAGGACTGAAGATAGTTTAGTAATAGTCACTCAACTGTTTACCCAATTTAGAGGCTTCCTCAACAGTCCAGTGGAAAAATTCAGTAAAGGTAAATGGAATTTTAAAATGTGGTCACCAGGGGCACCTGGGTGGCTTAACAGGCTAAGCATCTGACTCGGTTTCAGCTCAGGAAACAATTTCATAGGTTGTAGGATCAAGCTTGGAAGATTCTCTCCCTCTGCCTCTCCCCCTGCTCTTGCATTCTCTCTCTCAAAACAAATAAATATTTAAAAAAGTTTACCAATAAACAAGCAAACAAAAACAAAACAATCACACCCACTCCTCAAACTATCTGACCCATTCAAAGAGCCTCCAGTGGACTCCTGTATACTCTTAAATTTGACCAAAAAAAAAAAAAAAAACCCAAAAAAATCATATAAGATTTCATAAGAAATCAAAGCACAGAATGTAGCTCTAGAAAATACTATATTGCTTAACTGATACCTCACCGGTAATCACACTAAGTGGAAAATGAGGAGAAAAACAAATTGAAGTAGTACAGGTTTTGAATGCTTGTTGTACCACAGCTGAACTAAAAGACAAGTTCACAAGAAACATGTTCAAAATCATTTAGAATAAAATTCTTTCCTTAAATACAGCATTTTAAATGGTCCAACTGATATGATTCTAAAATAGCAACTATTTACTATCTTTTTTTAATTGACTAATGCAACTGGATTCCATTAACAGCTAATTTTTACCAAATTTAATTCTAAGAAACTCATTTAAGTTAAAAGACCATAAAGAAAGAATAAAATACTGTATTTTTGCATTCCTATAATTCAAAAGGAACAGAATCAAATTTTTTCAGGATGTGAATAAACATGCCATACTTCAGGTTAAAAGCATATTCTATTCCAAAATTAGCAGTGAAAATAAGCTCGAAAAGAAATTACTTCCCAGCCTTGAATTCAGTGGCATTAATATTAATGACAATCCCACTCATTTCAAAGGCATGTCCCAGAGTGTTTATATTATGAAAAATGGCTCTGGAATGTCATCTTCAGTAAATTTTAAATTGTTTAATCTGAGGTTTTGCTAGATTTGTAACAGCTGCACTTGTGTTTATAACTATAATAAGATCTTTACAGCATGGCACTCCTTTACACATTTTTTAGATCTGGTTGGTAGAAACATGTTGTACTGATCAATGAAAATGAGTTTGGTATCTCTCAATAGCTACAAATTTGGTCAGAATAAAGTTTTGTTTTGGATTAACATTGTACAACAAATGCATCATAGACCTTCAGAAGTTTTATGGTATTGGTTACAGAAGGATAGGACAAAAACTTCCATTCATATACAAACGTTTGGAAAATGACTCAATTTGTGTTTATGGAATTCAAATTTTGTTTGGGGAGAAGATATGCATATCAAATACACTGTGGATCTAATTTGTTTGCTGACATTCACAGAGGGTCTCAGGGCAAGTTACCAAGCAGAAACTGGTTACGCAGTATTCAAAAACCTACATTTCTTCTAATACCTTTATTTACACAGTAGAAAAATGCAACAAAAAAGCCTGCCAAAGACTTGCTTAAGAATGTTTCAACAGGGAGCATCAGCAATCCTTGGCCATGGGGCTGCTGGTGCAATGAAAAGAGCACCAGACCAGAGTCAGTTTCGGGGGTAACAGTCAACAGCACAGTTTCTTCTGTAAACATTTCAAAGAGAAGTTATTATTGAAGGTGAAGGTTTTCTGCTAAAATAAGTTGAGTCTGCGTAATCAGAAATGCCCAGCTCTTTTAGAAACTGAAATGATTATTGTGCCATAATAATTAAGACGTATTTAAAAGCTGCACAAACAGAAGTAACCCCACAAGTTCTTCAGCACTATTCTCTTTTTGGGCTATCTCTCAGGAACTCCTAATCCTGGTCAAAATTAATTTTTTGAAAATCCTTCATTCTATTTTTCCTCTTTTTTAAATACCTCTCTTACCTTGGCACATGTGGTTACTGTGAGGATCACATACAATCTATATGAGAATAATTTGGAAAGTGCAAAATACATTAAACAGGGCTTATGACCAAAGTGCTGCTACAATAATAAACCAAGAAAACAAAAGAAGTTTAAAAAAAAAAAATCCATACTTATAAAATCGATAAATTTTTTAAAAATCGATAGGAAAAAAGCTCTGATTTCTAAAGGATATACAGCATATTATTGTTCAGGAATAATAATAAACTCTTCTATAAGCATGAAACTTTGAACTCACTAGAGAACAAAGATTACTGTAGTACTTTCCATAAGAAGTATGAGAAATTTGTTCAGAATTACCCATTTTTTTCCCCTAGGTATTACTTTGACAACTGAATGCATTTCAAAATGACTCAAGTGTTACTAAATTACTTTAGACAAAGGTCATAAATTCAAATGTCCAGAATGGGTAAGTTAAATGAGTAAAGCAATCGATAGGGCTTGAGGCTACTGGAAGACAAAATACCATCCAAAGAAGACAGGCAGAACTTAGCTCCTGCCAGCTGCTGCCAAAGGAGAAGTCAGATTTAGTTGTCCTCTGCCTTAATAAAAACCCAGAAAATACGGATTTTTAAAGGTGAAACTGCTTAGTGTTTAAATGTTAGTGAATGATTCAAAAATTTTTAAACATCATGTAAGCCATACAAAATTTAACTGCAAAGCAGATCTGTTCTCTGCTTTATTATCTCTACCATGTTTGTTTTATATGGAAGTATTTAAAATACCATTATAAGGTAGAAAAGAACTTTGGTGACTTTTTTTTAATGCTTCAATTATACTATGACTTATGTCGATATATTCAACAGGGTTTATTTTTTCTTTTTTCCTTAAAGTAAAATTTATCTCCACTGTGGTCTTTATTATTTCATCCCTTCAACTAACTTTGGGCTTCATTTACTATTCTTTTTCAAATTCCTTCAAGTGAAAAGTTAGATTGATATTTTTCCTGTTTCTTGAGGTGGCTTATGTCACTATAAACTTCCCTTTTAAAACTGCTTTTGCTGTATCCCATAGATTTTGCATGTTCTATTTCCATTTTTGTTTCAAGGTATTTTTTCATCTCTGTCATTTTGATTTCTTTGTTGAGCTAATGGTCGTTCAGTAGCATACCGTTTAATCTCCACATTTTGGTGTTTTTTCCTTTTTTTTTTTTCCTTGTAATTGATTTCTAGTTTTATACCATTGTGGTCAGAAAAAATGCTTCATATGATTCCAGTCTTCCTAAATTTTAAGATTTGTTTTGTGGCCTAAGATGTGATATATCCTGAGAATGATCCATGTGCACTTGAGAAAAATGTGTATTCTGTTGCTCTATATGGAATGTTCCGCATGCATGTATTAAGTTCACCTGGCCTAATATGTCATTAAGGCCAATGTTTCCTGACTTTTTTTTTCCTGGTCTAGATAATCTATGCAAGGATGTAAGTAGGATATTAAAGTTCCCTATTATTATTACACTGCTATCAATTTCTCTCTTTAAGTCTGTTAATATTTGCTTTTTATTTGTAGGCACTCCTATGTTGAGTGCACAAATATTTAAAAATGTTGTATCTTCTTAAATTGACCCCTCTGTCATTATGTAATACCATTTTTTTCCCATTTGAGAGTAGTCATTTATTAATTGACCAGATTACAAAAATAATCATGGTAGATACCTTAGTTCATCCTTCTAATAAGCCTACTGAGCTGGTCTTCTCTGTTGAAAGCATCTCCACCTTCTACACAGTAGGTGGTCTTTTTCTCCATTCCCCCTCATGGAGAAGATAATTTGAAGGGCCATAAAAAGTTGTTTGCTTCTTTGAAAGGTTTTCCAACAGTATAGAACTTGTGAATCAGATTCTCCATGCACATGATGCCATATTTACCAAGAGATTGGGCAATCAATGTGTTATCTGTCAGGGTAATTCACTTCTTGTTGATTTTGCCGTAACCACGCTTGTGGATCAATTCATTCACCAACTTCAAGTTTGGGTACCCCCATGCTATGCATGGTTCCACAATTCTTAGCACGTTAACTGAAGCCTTGTTGAGCTTCACAAAGGTGCCACTAAAGATCTGGCAAAGGTGAAGAAGCTGCAACAACTTTTGAACCTTTGGGCTCATACCATTGACACCTCTGATCCTAAAGACAAATGCCAATTTGGGTTCCACAGGTACATAGAAGTTGCCAGCTTTTCCTACCATCCTCGCCATTCAAATCTCAGTTCTGTACATCTGCCTATATTCCTTGTGGTAATGCTTAGCTTTTTCATAGATAAGCTTCCTCCTTGCCTTTCGAAGCATCTTTTGAGCAAACTTCTTCCTCAGACGTTTGATCATCTCTGCAAAATTCCTTCGCTTCTTAAGAGTTTCTGGCACAGCAAGAACCTTCTTTTTCTTCTCTTCTGCACCCTCCATGGTTCCAGCCAGAAAAGAGCTGTAATGCCCTTCTTCGTCCTTTACTACAGTTTGTTTTAAAATGTACTTTGCCTGATATAAAGTATAGCTACAACACCTTTCTTTTTGTTTTTATTTACATGGAATCTTTCTCCATCCCTTTACTTTCAGTTTGCATATGTGTTTAGATGTGAAATCTTTTATAAAATATATAGAGAGATGAGTCTTGTTTTTTTTAAATCCATTTAGCCACTCTACACCTGTTGATTGAACAATTTAATCCATCTACATTTAAGGTAATTATTGATAAGTATACACTTATTACCATTTTGTTAACTGTTTTCTGAGTTTTTTTGTAGTTCCTTTTTCTTTCTTCTTCTCTTTCCTTGTGGTTTGATGACTTTCCATAGCGTTATATTTACATTCATTTCTCATTATCTTTTGTACATGTATTTACAGGTTTTTGCTTTCTGGTTACCATGAAGTTCACATATAATAGCCTGTATATATAACAGTCTACTTTGTGATGGTAGCAACTTAAGTTTGAATGCATTCTAAAAGCCCTCGTTTTCACTATTCCCCCCTCAATATTTTGTTTTTGTATCTTCTTTTACATCTCCTTATTTTGTGTATCCAACATTTATTCATGACAAGAACTCTCAACAATATAGGAAGGAAAGTTTTTCTACCTGATAAAGATCATTAATGAAAAACTTATATCTAACATCATACCCATTGGTAAAAGTTAGATGCTTTCCCCTAAGACCAGAAACAAGTCAAGAAATTCCACTCTCCCCACTTCCATTCAGCAATGTACTGGAAGTTTTAGCCACTCCCCACCCCCAACCCCGCAAAAAAAGAAAAAAAGGCACTCAAATGCAAAGGGAAAAAAAAATTGTCTATATTGACAGATGACATGACAGTGTATATAGAAAATTCTAAGGAATTCACAAAAAACCTGCTTGAAGTAATAAATGAGGTTGCATAATACTAGGTCAATATACAAAAAACCAACTGTATTTGTATTTTCATATACTGGCAATGAACAATCCAAAAATGAAATGCAAACAACAATTCTACTCACAATAGCATCAAAAAGGAAACACTAAGAAATAAAATTAACAAAAGAAGGCAAGACTTGTACAATGATAATTACAAAACAATGCTCAAAGACATTAAAGATCTAAACAAGTGAAAAGACATTCCATATTCATGTTATTACATTCCTCCCCCAAAAGAGATCTAGAGAGTCAATGCAATTGCTATCAAAATCCACCACAGCAGACTTTTTTGTGAAAAAAAAATGACAAGATGATACTAAAACTTAACATGGAAATGTAAGGAATCCAGAATAGCCAAACCAATTTGAAAAAGAATAAAAACACCGGAAGACTTTTATTACCCAATTTCAAAATCTACTATAAACCTTCCATAATTAAGAGAGTGTGGTGCTGGTATAAAAATAGGCATACAGATCACTGAAACAGAAATCAGAGTCTAGTTATAATTTATGGTCAACTGATTTTTTTTTTAAGATTTTATTTTATTTATTTAAGAGAGAGCTTGCATGCATGTGGGGAGGCACAGAGGGAGAAGGAGAGAGTCTCAAGTAGACTCTGTGCTGAGCATGGAGCCTGATACAGGGCTTGATCTCTTGACCTGAGCCGAAACCAAGGCTGGACCAACCAACTGAGCCATCTAGGCACCCCTATAGCAAATTGATTTTTGATAAAGGTAGGGAAAGGTCAGTTTTTTCCAACAAATAGTCCTGGCACAACTGGATAAACACGTACAAAAAAGATGAATTTGGATCCATATCTCATGCCATACACAAAAGTTTATGGAAATTAATCATAAACCTAAGATATGATGCAAAAAAAGAAAAAAATTCATCAAATGGACTTCTTCAAAATTAAAACTTCTGTACTTCAAAAGATACCATGAAGAAAATGAAAAGACAAGTAACAGAATGAGAGAAATTATTTGCAAAACATGTGTCTGATAACGGGCTTCTATTCGGAATCTACAAAGAATGCTTACAACCCAATAATAAGACAATCAACCGTGAAATGTTTTAAGGAAGCCTAAGTCAAAATTGGAACTAGGAAGCCATGAAAGGAAGGCTTTCACATAGACCCATTTATTGCAGCTTGCTTGGTCCAGCAGGAAGAAATATTTCCTCCCTGCACAACAAGCTACAGGCACTCAACAACAGCAACCATCCTTAACTGTTGCCAATGAGAGGCTGTCACCACTTCACTCACCTACAGCCAATGAGTAGCCACCAACATTGTGAACTTTCTTATTCTTCCAATGAACTTTGTCCAAAAACAACCCCTCCAAATTCCTCCTTTCCTCTATAAAAGGATGCTCCCCTCCATTGTTCTCAGGATTTGCCATAGTCTCCTTCTCTTGAATTGCAATTCCTCAGCTATTTCCAAATAAACTTGATTTTGCTGGCTGATCACTGACATTTTTCTTTTAAAAAGGTTGACATTTCGTGGTGTCAGAAGTGGGATCCAAAGGCAATGAACCCCAGAGGAACTAACGACTCCTGGAGCCACATGTGGCACCCACCTGTACCCCTCATTGCTCTCTGCTTGAGTTGTCTTCTTTCTTTCAGTTTGGTAAGTCTTCTCTCAGATTCAAGCTCCCTCCTTTTGGTTGAGCTCTCCAATTTTATTGGTGATCTGTTTTCTTGAAGGTATAGTCCTTTTAGTGATACTCATTTATATTCTGAACCTCTGCTTTAGAAGTATGAGAAGATCCCAATCCTCTAAATTCTCTCAAAGGGTCCTCCTTCTGGGATCCTGGTCAGTTTTATGTTCAAAAACTACAGTCCCTCCTCGTGTGCATCCTTAACTAAGTGGGACAACTTACAGATAACTTACAACTCCAATGGCCATTGTGGGGAATCTTGAGTCACCCAAACTTGTATTTTTCAGAACCAAATTAGAAGACCACAGCTCCAAAATTAAACAGACTAAATGGGATCCCTATCTTAATTAGTACCCGGAGGTTTCAAAATGTATTCAAGATTTTAAAATCATCTCTTTACAAAATACCACTTCCAAATTAACTGAGGTGAACAATTGAAAGAAGACCCAAAAAAACTTCTAAGGCCTCTTTTTCCCCTCCCTTGTGCTCTTTGTCTCTGTTCCCAGCTTCTTTTTCTTCTGCACTATCCCCATCTTTTTTATACCCTCCACTTTCTCATTCTAATTCCTCAGTGAACTTTTCTTTTTCTCAAAATCTCCCCAATTCCTGCTCCCCTGAACCTATTAAAACCTGCCCTTTTAAAATCAGAACCTCTGTTGATCCAAATGCTAAACCCTTAATTTCTTAAGTTACCTGGACTAAAGCTGAATTACAAGCCATACTCAAAGATTTTCCCAAAGTAACTGAAGATTCCCATAGATTTGCTGAGGAATTTAGTATAGTCATTTAAACTTATCAACCTGATTTCTCTGGTTTATACCATATACTTGTTAGCGAAGGCCAGGCCCAACATTGGATGAAAACTACCAAATGGAATGATCCCAAGAAGTCTAGAATTACAACATGGGGACAAAGAAACCCTTGCTGCCTTACATATGATCAGGCTTGGGGAATTGCCAAGTGATTCCTTTTGGTAATTCTCAGGGCTTTCCCAAAGCCAGCTGATTGGAATATGATTCAGGCTTGTACCCAGAAGCCCAATGAGACCATGCATGATTATTAGGGCCAGCTCCAAATTATCTTTAAAGAAAATTCTGGTCTTCTTTTGGATATTGAGTCCACCTAGATAGCCTTTAACTCTATGTTCATTAACAGGCTGAACTGGGATTTTTTTATTCTAGTTAAAAGGATTAGGACAGAATGAAAAAGTATGTCCACTGCAGATTGAGCTGATTTAGCAAACAAGGTCACCTACACCCTAGATGATTCAAATAAAAGAAAGACCCCTAGGGCCACCTGGGTGGCTCAGATGGTTAAGCAGCTGCCTTCGGCTCAGGTCATGATCTCAGAGTCCTGAGATCGAGTCCCATATCGGGCTCCTTGCTCGGCGGGGAGCCTACTTCTCCCTCTGCCTCTGCCTGCCTCTCTGTCTACTTGTGATCTCTCTCTCTCTCTCTCTGTCGAATAAATAAAATCTTTAAAAAAAAAAAAGAAAGAAAGACCCCTAAATCCCTTCATTTGAACTCCCAACAAATAAAGGCTCCGGAGCAAGACCAAAACCCTCCTTGACTCTGCCATTACTGCAAAAAGCCAAAATATTGGAAGAAAGACTGCTATAAGCTTAAATGCTCCAGACACCTCAGCCCTCTAACCAGCCAATGTCCTCCTAAACCCCAGTGATCGAACTCCAAACTACCAGGTCTTTTCCAGTCCTTTCTCTTAACTGACCTGGAGTTTATCTCCAGGTGGGGAATTTATCTCTCTGTACTTACTGATACTAGAGCTACACTCTCAGTGCTCAACTCCACTGCCATTAATCAGCCGATGCCTCAGAGTACTAAAACAGTTCAAATAGTGGGAGTCTCTAATAAATCTCAGCAGGTTCCTCTCTCTAAATCTATACCTTTTTGCTTAGCCCTTTAGAAATACCCACCCTTTTCTCCATAGTTTCTCGGACCCTATTCATTTATTGGGCCAAGATTTCTTAGAAAAATATCATGCTGGGATATTTCTTCCAAAAGATGGAAATAATTCTAGAATTTGACAGCAGCAACCAAAATAGCCAACTACATAAGTCAAGTGACCCTTCAACATTTCTTATTTGCTCTGTCTCTGGTATCAATATAGCTATTCCAAGGACACTAATCATTTGTCCCTCATGGATCAGCTACCATCCTTTCTATGGCAAAATCCTCAACTGATATTTACAGAATCCATAGTGCACCTCCTGTTAAAGATCCAAACAGACTCCTCAGAATCTCTACCCAGAATTAACCAATACCCTATAAATAAAGAAGCCCTTTAAGCCATTAAGCCAATTATAGAAGGCTATAAGACTCAGTGCCTCATTATCCCCTGCACCAGGCACTGAAACACCATTTTAACTGTGAAGAAACCAAATGGCCACAGATGGAGGCTCATCGTGACTTCTGAGCCATAAACAATATTGTCATTGCTTTGCCACTCTGTTGTCCCTAACCCCACCTTATTAGCCTCCATCCCCACTGAAAGCAAATTTTCTTCCATGATTGATTTATGTAGTGTTTTCTTCAGTATCCCAGTAAATAAAACTAGTAAATATCTTTTTGCCTTTACTTGGGAAGAATAGCAATATACCTGACCAGTAATGCCCCAGAGTTTCATGGAAAGCCCTTATTTCTCACAAACTCTAAAGCTTGACCCAAATGATATCAAGTTCCCTGGAGACTCCACTTTAATAAAGTATGTGGATGACTTACTTCTCTGCTCCTCTTCCCAAGCCTCCTCACAAGAAGATAGCATTTGTTTGCTAAAACTCCAAGCCAAAAAGGGATAGAAAGTCTCTTTTAAAAAAATATAATTTGTTCAAACTTAAATTTGATACTTAGAATATTTAACCTTAGAATAAGGACAGCATCTAGATCACACAGGCCTCACGGCACCCTGAACTTCTCAAAGCCCAAACACCAAATGTCAGCAGTGAGGTTTTCTCAGGTTGACAGGCTACTGTTGCAACTGGATCCCAAACTTTTCCCTTATGGCCCAACCTTTATAAACCTTGTTTAAAAACTTCTAACCTAAGAAGATTGTGATGACATGATTTTTCAAATCTTAAAAGATTTGGTTTAATAACCATCCCCTGGCCCTTGGACACCCCAATTATCAACTCCCTTTCTTTGCTGTATATGAAAAAGGGAATGCCCTTGGAGTACTCACCCAAAAACATGAGGATCACCACCAACCCACAGGATATTACAGACAACAACTAAATCCTGTAGCTCAGGGATATCCCCCTTCCTCACTGCTACACCTGCTACTGCCCTTCCTGTAAAGGCCACTGAGGAACAAACATGGGATCCCTTTTAACCATCTTTGTGCCACATGCTGTCACAGCTCTTCTTAACTGTCATCATTAACTCAACATCTTTCCTTTAGCCATTTCATTTCCTATGAAATTATCCCATTAACTGCCTCTTATATCACTCTTGTTCACTATAGTAACCTTAATCCTGCTAATCTCCCCTCCTCTACTGAAGAAAGTCCCTGCAACTACTAAATACTGACAAATCACCTGCTGCCCCACATGATGATTTACAGAAAACTCAGATAACACTGACTTTCCATGGTTCACCAATGGTTCTTATTTGAAAGATGAAAACTGTAAATATTGTGCTGAGTATGCGAAATCAACTTTTAAAATAATTGAAGCAGCACCTTTGCCTTTGGCTACTTCAGCCCATGAAGTCAAAATATATGCACTCTTTAGGCCTGTATCCTAGGCAAAGGCAAAATTGCAACATTTGCACTAAGAATAGACATGCCTTTGGAGCGGCTCAGGATTTTGGAATGTTATGTAAACGTGGCTTTTTTACTTCCAGCAGAGAGAAAATTAAAAACGGCCCTTACCTTCAGTAATTATTGGATGCCATATTCTTACCTGCTGCTTTGGCTATTATTAAGGTCCAGGAGCATTCTAAGCTTGACTCTCTGAAAGGTAAAGGAAATCACCTCACTGACATTTCCACAAAAAATGCTGCCCTCATAAGGGTCCAAAAGTCAAACCTCTGTTACGGACCAAAGGAACTAACCTCCAGAGGGTAGTCTGGAAAGACTGACTAGAGACACCGACAATCAGCACCCGAAAAGGAAAAACAATACTGGCAATCAAATGGTGGTTGGTATGATAAAAAGAGAAACTTGTGTTTTGGGCCAAATAAAAACTCAGTCCCACCAGAAATTCTATAATTCTATTTTTTTATTCCCTTTTTGAATTTACAATAAACATATAGTGTTATGTTCATTTCAGGTGTATAATACAATGATTCAACACTACTATACATTCTTCAATATTCATCAAGATAAGTGTACCTCTTAATTCCCTTGTTTATTTCACCCATCACTTCATCCACCTCTCCTCTGGCAACCACCAGTTTGTTCTCTGTATTTAGGAATCTTTTTTTTTCTCTTTTTTCTTTGCTTATTCATTTGTTTTTGTTTTGTTTCTTAAATTCCATGCAAGAGTAAAACCACATGGTATGTCTTTTTCTGCCTGACTTATTTCACTCAGCATTATACCCTCTAGGTACATCCATGTTATTGCAAATGGAAAGATCTCGTCTTTATAGCTGAGTAATATTCCACTGTGTGTGTGTGTGTGCGTGTGTGTGTGTGTGTGTGTGTGTGTATACACCATACCTTCATCCATTCATCTATCAATGGACATGGGTTATTTCCATATCTTGGCTATTGTAAATACTGCTGCAATAAACATAGGGTGTACCTTTTCAAAATATATATGTTTTCATTTTTTTGGGTAAATAGCAGCAGCGAGATTACTGAATCATGTGATAATTCTATTTTTAATATTTTGAGAGGCACCTGGGTGGCTCAGTCGTGAAGCAGCTACCTTTGGCTCAGGTCATGATCCCAGGATCCTAGGATGGAGCCCCACATCAGGCTCCCTGCTCAACAGAAAGCCCGCTTCTTCCTCTCCCACTCTCCCTGCTTGTGTTCCCTCTCTCGCTGTGTCTCTATCAAATAAATAAATAAAACATTTAAAAATATATATTTCGAGGAAACTCCATACTGTTTTTCACAATGGTTACACCAATCAGCATACCCACCAACAGTGCACAAGGGTTCCTTTTCCTCCACAACCTCATGAATACTTGTTATTTCCTTTTTGATTTTATCCATTCTGACAGGTGTGAGATGATATCCCACAGTGGGTTTGACTTGCATTTCCTTGATGGCTAGTAATGTTGAGCATCTTTTCCTGTGTCTTTTGGCCATCTGTATGTGTTCTTTGGAGGAATGTCTATTCAGGTCCTCTGCTCATTCTTCATTGGATTTTTTTTTTTTTTTTTTGGTGTTGAATTGTATAAGCTCTGTATGTATTTCAGATATTAACCCCTTATTGGATATGCCATTTGCAAATACCGTCTCCCATTCAGTAGGTTGCCTTTTTGTTTTGTCGGTTTCCTTCACTGTACAAAAGCTTTCTATTTTGATGTATTCCCAATAGTTTATTTTTGCTTTTGTTTCCCTTGCCTCAGGAGACAATCTAGAAAAATGTTTTTTTCTAATGTCAAAGAAATTACAAAGAAATTTCTTCTAGAATTTTATGGTTTCAGGTCTCACATTTAGGTCTTTAATCCATTTTGAGTTTTTAAAGTTCCCATTATTGACCACTGTACATGCACTAAACCAGTGGCCTATGGATAAAATGATAAGGTTTCTCAATCAGTATTAGTGGGAAAATAACACAGCCACAAAAAAGGCCTACTTTGACTGCCCCACCTGCCCAAAATACAACCCAAGGAAACCGAGTCTCACTGCTCCTGGGCACCTTAAATTGCCTAATGAACTATTCGAGGTTTGGAAAATAGACTTTATTCAGCTACCTCCATCTCATGGGTACAAATATGTCTTGGCAATGATTCGTATGTCTTCCCACTGGGCCAAAGCCTTTTTATGTAGACAAGCAACTTTCCTCTTCAGTAGCTAAAATCCAACTGGGAAAAAAAAAATCATCCCTACCTGAGGATTAACCCTCTTAAACCTCTACAATGACCAAGGAACTCATTTTATTGGTCAAATATTATGGTGAGTCTGTGATATCTGGCCAGCTCTGTAGCATTTTCACTATCACTTATCATCCTTCACATCCTTCATTCACTTATCATCCTCGGTCTTCAGGACTAACTGGACAAACCAGCAGCAAAATCAAAACTCAACTGGCGAAATTTGTGGAAAACTTTCAAATACCCTGGCCAAAAGAACTGCCTTAGTCCTTCCTACTCTCAGATCCACCCCCTTTGGAACCCACAAGTTCTCACCTTTGAGATAATTATTGAGCGCCCTATGCATCTAGCTCCAACATTTTTTGACCCACACCTAATAAAAGGCGATATATTTCAGTATTGCAAAGGTCTAATTACATCCCTTGAAAAGAGTAATGCGCTAACAAAACAATCTTTTCACAACATGTTCCCAGGAGATGAAGACCCCAAGCACAACACCCCATAGCCTGGGGATTTCATTTATTAGAAAGGACATCTCCAAAAAGACTCTTTTCAACCACACTAGAAAGGTAGTTACTGACCAATTCTTGTGCCAGCAAACTCCATGGAGTTGATTCCTGGATCCATGGGTCTCATCTAAAAAACCCTCAAACCCTGACTAAACCTGCACACCAAATGGTGACCTAAAATTAAGGATTTCCAGGAACTGAAGCAAACAACAGCTGAAACAGAGTTTTCCCAAGATGATGAGGGTAGACCCATACATTCTCTCCTTCCTGCTTTTCTCACCTTATTATCTTCTCTATGCTGGAGAGACAATGCGCTTGTCTGCATTTTGTAGAAGCCACTTTTACCCAACAGGCTTGAGCAATGGAAGCTTGATCAAGGTAAAAGGGCCCACAGCAACCATATGGCCACCCACCTCAAAATACCCATAAGCCCTAACTGACCAAAGGGCTACTTACAACCAAGCACGGTTACCAAAAAAGGGAAAATTCCATGTCCCCATACCTCCTCACCTTCCACCTTTAAAAACAGCCCCCACCCACTACCTCATGGCAGACAATCTCTCCTTTGCTGTCTTGCCTGCTGCTCCCTTGCGTGTATTAAATAAACTTCCATCACCTTTGTTCTGCCTCAGGTGAAACCTTTCATCGCCCACACTGCTGGCTTCCACCCCATCAGGTCACCCCATCCGAGTGGGAGACACACCACACATTTCCCAATCCCTGGCAAAAGGGGAAACATTTCTCACTGTTGGATCTGTCATCAGAAACCCGGATCTGTCCAATGACAGCTGTGAACTTTTAGTCTTCCCTGCAGCCAACTTTGCCTTCATCTCCAATGCAACCACTAACTATACCCTCACCCTTCAGGGTATTTCTTTCATTTTTTTTTTCCAAACAACCTTTTCTAAAAATTTAAATCCAATTAATTAACATATTATTGGTTTCATAGGTAGAGGTCAGTGATTCATCAGTCTTATACCAGTCTTATACCCAGTGTTCATGACATCACCCAGTTACCCCATCCCCTCATGAGACTCTTGATCACAGGAAACAAACTGAGGGTTGCTGGAGGGGAGGGTGGGGAGGGTATTTCTTTCTGAGTCAAATTTCTACAACAATTTCTACAGGTTTTCCCTACCTTGCTTTGACATGTCCCGTCATCTCTCAATGCAACTAATTACACCCATTCCACTTATACACTTATACATTACTACCTCCCAGCTGCTTGCTGTAGAAAAATAATTCCCTTCAGTACGGCCTTCAAGAACCAAGTCCACAGGGGCGCCTGGGTGGCTCAGTGGGTTAAAGCCTCTGCCTCCGGCTCAGGTCATGATCTCAGGGTCCTGGGATGGAGCCCAGCATCGGGCTCTCTGCTCGGCGGGGGAGCCTGCTTTCCCCCCTCTCTGCCTGCCTCTCTCCCTACTTGTGATCTCTCTCTGTCAAATAAATAAAATCTTAAAAAAAAAAAAGAACCAAGTCCACAGAACAAGACAGTTTCTCCCTAATTAGTCCCTAAATACCAGTGACCCTGGGCTCAAAGGGCCAACTGAATAATCCCAATTAACCCCATTATTAATAATCAAACCACAGTAGGAGTCTTATGTGCAGTACGTGGTTTTATCTTTGTCTGTGGTGAATCACTGGGCCTCTCACTGGCCCTATGAATGTTTAGACCACCAGGGGAAGCCAATGCGTACTTGGATTTCTATCTGTCCCCATGGACATCCACAATAAATCTGAAGCCTCACATAGGTTTTCCCCATTAAAACTTCATTGCCACATTAAAAGGTAACTCCCAGGAGGTATATGCGACTCTGGATTTGCCTCCATCAGAAGGGCACTTACCCCCTTTGTGGACTTCCATGACAACGGACAAAATGAACAAGTGATTAGAAATCTCCCTCTGGAACTGGGAAAACTTGCCAAGCCCAGCCGTAAGGCAATAGCAGCCCAACAACAAACACTTGGTCACTTGCTAAAGTACAGGCATTCCTTATTTAATTGTGCTTCACTTTATAGCACTTCACAGATACTTCATTTTTTTTTCACAAACTGAAGGTTTGTGGCAACCCAGAGTTAACCAAGTCTATTAGTGCCATTTTTCCAAAAGCATTTGCTCACTTTGTGTGCCACCTTTTAGTTATTTTCATGCTATTTCAAACTTATTATTATATTTGTTACAGTGATCTGTGATCAGTGATTATAACTTGCTGAAAGCTCAGATGGTTAGCATTTTTTAGTAATGAAGTATTTTTTAATTAAGATATGTATTTTTTAAGACAATGCTATCATACACTTAATAGACTACAGTACAGTATAAACATAACTTTTATATCCACTGGGAAACCAAAACATCCATCTGACTCGCCTTATTGCAATATTTACTTTACTGTAATATTCGCTTTATTACAGTGTTCTGGAACGGAAACCACAGTATCTTTGAGTTATGCATATAGCCTTTGATTACCTACTTGCTGAACAGGGAAGCATTTATGCAATAGCAAACACCTGTTGCACATGGATAAATCTGGATAAATTGGATAAATCATGGATAAATGGATAAATCATTATTTATTTATTTATAAATGGATAAATCAGATTATCCATGGATAAATCATGGATAAATCTTCCAAAGTAGAAACCCAATCACATAAAATTAGGGAACAAATCCATTAGCTACAATAAATTCCACCTGAAGATCTAGGGTCCTTCGTTCTCTTTAGCCAGTCACTTTCGGGTTTGGGCTCCTGGTTCAGGACTATTATATAAATTGGTGTCATTATTCTGATCCTCATATCATTCTGTATAATCATTTCTAAGCTTTGTACCTGTTGCCTGTCAAAACCTTGTAGAAAGGACATATCCAACAGGGTGATGTGGCCTCAACACTTGAAGAGCTCTCCAAAGCTTATAACCTTGGTAACAATAGACTTTGAATGGGAAATACCTGAGAGTTCTCCCTCCCACTGTTTCTTGTTACTCAAATGTGGCTTCAGTGGTTTTCAATCTGTGCACCTCCCTCTGATGGGGGACATGATATACAGGAAAGGTCCTTCCTGGCACCAAAAGACAAAAACAATTCTAACAAGGAACAGATGGCTCAACTTTTGATCAGTGATGCTAAGAAAGGTTTGAAAAGGTGTTAAGGAACCCTAACTCAAAATTGGAATTTTGAAACCATGAAGAGATGACTCACACACCTATCACCTGTCCCAGCTTGCACAGTGCGGCAGTAAGAAGGAAGGTTTGCTCTCCACCCAGCAACAACGAGCTGCCCTCACCTACACCCAATGACAAGCTGCCACCATTTCAAATTCTCATTTTCTTCCAATGAACTTCTGTTCAAAACAGACCCTCCCAAACTTCCTTCTTTCCTTTATAAAAGGACATGCCTACTTTGCTCTCAGGACTTTTTTTGGTTCACCATAGTTTGCTTGTCCTGAATTGCAGTTCCTCTGCTGTTCCTAAATAAACCTGATTTTGCTGTCTGAATCACCTACCTTTTACTTTTAAAAGGTTGACAGAACCCAATTAAAAAAGGGACAAAAGGTTTCAACAGATATTTCAAAACTGACATAGAAATTGCTAACATGCATATGAAAATATACTCAACATCATTGGCCAATAGGGAGACACAAATTAAAACCACAATGAGGGGCACCTGGGTGGCTCAGTCATTGGGCATTGTGCATATGCCTTCAGCTCCGGTCATGATCCCAGGGTCCTGAGATCGGCCCTTGTTGGGCTCCCTGCTCAGTGGGAAGCCTGCTTCTCCCTCTCCCATTCCCCCTGCTTGTGTTCCCTGTTTCGCTCTCTCTCTCCCTGTCAAATAAATAAATAAAATCTTTAAAAAATAATAAAATAAAACCACAATGAGATATTACTTTCACACCCACTACGATGGCTACTTTAAAAAGACACAACAAATGATGTTCTGGAAAAATTAAAACCCCCATACATTGCTGGTGGGAATATAATATGGTACAACCCCATTGGAAAAGTCTGGCAGTTTCTTAAAAAGTTAAACATGAACTTATTATACAACCCTGCAATTCCACTCATAAGTATCTATCCAAGAAAAATGAAAACATATGTCCAAAGACTTGCACATGAATGCCCACAGCAACATTATTCATAATTGCCAAAAAGTAGAAGTAAGTCAAGTGTCCGCCAACTCCACCAACAGATGAACAGATAAACAAAATATGGTATATCCATACAATGGGATACTATTCAGCAATAAATAGGAACTACTGATACATGCTACAGAATGGATGAATCTCAAAAACATCATGCTAAGTGAAAGAAGCCAGAGATAAGACAGCACTTATTTTATGAATCCATGTATATGGAATGCCCAAAGGCTAATCTATAGAGACAGAAAGCAAATCGATCGTTGCCTAATTGCCTAGCTGAAAGCCACAGCTAGGATCAACTATGAACTTGCATGTGCAAACTTGTTAGGGTAGTATAAATGTTCTAAAAATGAATTGCAGTAATCACAGCACAATTCAAAAAACCTAAATTTACTAAAAATTACTTAATTCTTTATAAAACAGAGTATACAGTGTCAAAAAGGTGATTTCCATATGAACTCTGCCTCCCTATAACTAGAGAAATGTACCAGGAAGATTATAGATGTTCCTATATCAGAGATCTTAAGAGAGAAATGATTTCTACATACTCAGCAGAACTTACGAAGAGCCTAAGAGAACGGACCAGTTAACATTGCAAGGTCTCTTCCAGAGTAAAAAAAAAAAAAAAAAAGAAAAGAAAAAATGATATTTAGTAGAAGATAAAATGCTCAAGATTTGTAGCGTTATCTAACTTTTCTGATAAGTTTTTTCTTCTCTACATTTTTATTAAAACACTGTAAACTCAATGTACTTATCCTGTAGGTATTCTTTTCTATTGAAGTCATTCAAGATCCATAAACAAGAACAGAGAATATACATACCCCAACCTAAAATTTTATAAATCCATTTGGTACTGATTTCCAGCCTGATTTGAGGCTCCACCACTACCAACTTGGAACTGCCACACCATGTGAGATTTTTCTGGCGCTCTCTGTGGCCTAGGTAATCAATCCAACTTTCTACCAGCCAGCCTGGCCTCCTTGTAGCTGGTTTTCATAAATACAAAATTTGTATAATTGTTACTGGAACTACTTGCTGAAATATGGAACTGGTTTAAAATACTATTTATTTTTAAATGTACATGCACAGTTTCACATACATGCAGCAACACATCTTCCACACCCAGCCATTCAATCAAGTTAATGCTTTTTATTAGAGAACGAAAAATTCCAATACAGTTTGCCTTTCTTTTCTGGAATCTTAGTAAATGATTTTCAAGAAATCAAGAGAAATACGACTGAATAATGAAAAAGATTAATTAAAATGTAATATATATACTAAAGTATAATTAGTCCAATTCTAAATAAGCAGGACCTAACTTTAACTCTGGGGAAAGAGGACTCTAATAGAACTAGGAAAAGCAAATTCTGTTTTGATGCAGTCTTTCTTGTACATGCAATGAATACGTCTTTCCCTGTGAATCTGGCACAATCCATTATATTGAAACATCAGTTTAAGTTTAATGGATAAAGTCACAATGAACATGTTTTCTAAGCTTATGTAATAAATGATCCCAACACATGGTATGAATTCAATCATTTGTAACAACCTTTCCTCCCCTTTAAAGGAATAATGAGAAAAGGTTCTGAGCTGCACATCACTGAAAGTGAGTGACATCCATAAATAGCTGAAGTTGGGTGGCCCAATAGTGCCCTGCTCACGTGATAAACGGTAAGTCATTCACATCACAGTTAACCTGCACTAAATGGACAGGTTATAATGAAACCGGGAGCCAGGGAGCTTTCCAACAGTTTCAGATTAGGAGAAAAGCACTGGCACATACAGGTCTTTGCTGGAAAAGTCCTCGGCCTCTTTCCTTAAAATTCTGGTCCCAAATTTCTCATGTTTCAAAAAGTCCTGATCTTTTCCTCCTCCAGACTTCTAATTCATACAACACGACCACAGAAGGTTCATGGTTGTAAAAGTGCCCAAGAAATACAAAAAAAAGCTAGCCAAGAAACAACAACTCCCAAAAAAAATCTCTCAGGGATTTAAACGCGATTTGGCCTGGCGCTCAAAGAGAGTTGCGGGTAGCCGATCGCCCATCAAAAGGCCCGGAGGGCGGGAAGGGGTAAGAGCCTTGCCCCCTCCCAGCGCCCTGGGGGCAGGGGGACGGAGAGCAAGCGGCCAACTGTAAAGGATGATGGGTTAGAAGAGGCGAACTTTTCACAGCTCCCACGGATCCGGGGTGAAGAAATTCACCTTTGCACCTCTCCTTTTAAGTAGACAAGCTGCCAGCGTTCAGTGAACAAAAAGAACCGAAACGCCCATTCCCAGGTCTCACCGCTCAGGGGGCTCCCTTCCGCGTGACCCCTGCGCCGGCTCCACCCCCGGGCCTGCCCCGCCCCTCGCCTGCCGCCCCGCCCCTCCGCGGGCTGGCGCCACCTCAAACCTTTACCCACCTCCCCTCTTCACCCCCAGCACACGGCGGGGCTCCGCTCACCCACCTAGACGCGCTAAGCACCGCGAACGTTCTCGCGAGTCTTCCCTCCCTACTCTCCCCTTCCCCACCCCCATCCCTAGGCTGACGTGTCGGCCAGACCCCCGAGGGAAGCAGTCGCCTTCGCTCTCGTTCTGCGGCCTCTTACCGGGTGGTCTGCGCCAGAGCTGCTTCAGCAGTTTGGGCAGTGGCAGAAAGGACGCTTCCGCCCGGGTTCTGTGGCTTGCAAATTTGGCTTTGCCCCGTACTGGTTTTTTGTTTTGTTTGACTTATTTGGAATTTTCCCGCGGCCGCTCGGCAGTGGAGCAGCGCTCGCGCGCTCTAGCTCCGCAGTGCACTCTGGGGCCTGGCGAGCGGTGCCGCGCGCCGTCGCGGCATCGCGGGGAAATTACGACGAATCTCGCGCTCGTAGGGGAGGGAGGGGCGTCTAGCTCCCGCCCGGCCGGAAGTCGGCCCGGCCTGGCGCGCCCCAGCGCTCGGGGGGAGCTGCGGCTACCTTAGCTTTCCAGGATGGGTGCTGGAGTCGGCGGCGGGAACGACGCGGGGAGGAGAAAACGGGTTTTTAATCAGGTTGTTGCCCAGGTGTTGCACGATTCAGTACAAAATGCAGAGGACGTAAAATGGAGATCAGTTTTTTAAAAGAAAAATTAAGGCTTTGTCAAGGGGTAAAACCTCTAAAGAAGGCCTAGCATTTGGTTTTCTAGCTGTGGTCATACACAAAAAGGGAGTCTTTGGGGGGTTAATCCTTTCCTCTCCCAATCAACTCCATACAGTGTGAATGGGTTTCAGATCAATTCAACGAAACCACTTTAATAAAAGCATTTTCTGTAAAGTTCCATTCCTGTTAATAGTATTAGCTTGTCTTGGTGAATTTTTTTCTTTTTATTCTTTAATTTAGTGCATGGAGGTTTTTCATAGATGTTTAAGTTGTAAAAAGAAAGAATCTGTGGAACCTAACCTTAGGCTTTAGATTTTTTTTAAAAATCAGTGCCTCGTAATTTTTTTTTAAGATTTTATTTTTTTGACAGACAGGGAGAGAGGGAATACAAAAGGGAGAGTGGAAGAGGGAGAAGCAGGCGTCCCGCCCAGCACGAAGCCTGATGCAGGGCTCGGTCTCAGGACCCGGGGAGCATGACCTGAGCCTAAGGCAGACGCGTAACGACTGAGCCACCCAGGCACCCCAGTGCCTCATAATCTTAAGACTACAACTTAATGGGTGCTTTCAAAAAAACATTGCAAGGCAGTACCCATGTCATAAAAATATTCAAACACTTCCAGCCTTCTGTGATAATGGAATACCCATTCGATTTGAAGAAATTGAATACAGGGATTAGGTTACATCGAGCTTACACAGGTCCTAAGTGACAAACTTAGCATGTAGGTGAGTGGTGGCAACGATCTTTTCTTTCATAAAACGAGATACAGAAGGAACCCAATCCAGAATTTGAGACAAAAATAGGCAGGATCTGCAGCGGTATGAAGGAATCAGGTCTTAAATCCGTTCTTGAAAATGTTCTTTGCTCACTAAAGAGGTCTGTACTATATTGATGGGTGCATACTTCATTGTGGGTAAATCCAAAGCAGAGCCTGTGTAGAGAGATACATGCTTCAGTGACACTCATCATGGCATCTTGGTCATAAGGAGAAAGTCATTGTGTTTGTGGTAACAAATGTGAGCAAGTTAATATTTAAGACTTGCTTCTACCAGCAAAGGAAACAAAGCATTTATTTCCTTAGAGGAAATATCTATTGTGGTACTCAGGTCCTTTTACATATTTGATGAAAAATTATTTCTGGTATTTGTAGCATTAATAATTGAGGTCTCGGGACGCTTGGGTGGCTCAGATGGTTAATAAGCATCTGCCTTCAGCTCTGGTCATGATCCAGGAGCCCTGGGGATTGAACCCTGCATGGGACTCCCTGCTCAGTGGGGTGTTTGCTTCTTCCTCTCCCTCTGCTCCTCCCCCACTCATGCTCACTCTCTGTTTCAAATAAATAAAATCTTGAAATAATAATAATTGAGGTCTTGCCATATTGCAGTTATATGTCTTTTTGATTTAGTGGTTAATAAAGATTTGCTAGGCTAATACAACTTTGCTATAGATAAAAGGATGTCATGTTTAGGCCTAGTTTAGACCTAAATTAGTAGCATGTATAGTATAAACATATATAAATGTAAATTTATAGAGATTTATAGATACTCATTTTATTTGGCATCCATATGTATGGAACTATCCTAATATTTTAATCAGTAATGAAATGAACATTTTGTAAAATGCCTGAAAAGTTTCCTGAGAAATACCTAGATAAAAATCCTAGTTTTGGGGGCACCTGGGTGGCTCAGTCAGTTAAGTGTCAGCCTTCAGCTCAGGTCATGATCTCTGGGTCCTAGGATGGAGCCCTGCATCAGGCTCCTTCTGCCCCTCCCTCCCATGCTCTCTCTTTCTCTCTCTCTCAAGTAAATAAAATCTTAAAATAAAAAAATCCTAGTTTTAATCTGTTTATAAAACTGAGTGTGTGTACCTCTAGAAACAGTTTTGGTTATGGTACAGAGTCTAATTATACTTAAATAATGTAGTAAAAATGAAAAGCAGCATGTATAGGTGAAAATTATTTCATTCTTAGAAATAATTAGAATTTATTCTAATGGAATCTATCCATTAAAATCATTATATTCTAGAGGGAAAAAATCACAGGTGAGTGCCACAAAGTACCTGATATCAAATCTTCTTTTAAAATTCAACAAACAAATAGAATCAACTGTCTTGGAGTCTAACCATTATAGTAAGACTCATATTTCCAGAATTAATCTAGACACACCCCTACTTTTCAGTTTTCATATGGCACCTCAACACTGGATCGTCCACAGCTCTGATACTCGCCTGTGCTATCTCAACTGTGAATATTTAATGAGTATTTCTTAAGTTCAGGCACTGGGCTGATGCCTTGAACTGATTAATTTCTTTAATTATTACAGTGATCTTATGTGGTTGGTACTATCCCAATTTCACAGCTATTGAAACTGACGCACAGAATAGTCTTTATAGTAGTAAAGTAGTACCTTCAAGTCTAGATAGACTGACTCTGGTGCTTTATTTCTTACCACTTGCTATGTTCTTGCTCATTCCCCAGGCTGGGTACCAGACTACTTCCTAAGTTCTTGATGGGGCAGAAGTCCGGGAGGGGGCAATGTGAACTTAGAGGCTTATGTGTGGTAATCACCACATTGCTTTCCCCTGAAAACATTCTGTCTGAGGAAATGTACATGAAATTAGAGAAGAAAACAATAAGAATGTTTGTGCACAAAATGTTTTAAGAAATGGTGCACATAATAGTGAAGGTCTTCGATCTGCTACCCTAATGGGGGAAAGGACCTGAGGTCAGGACACAGAGGACAGCTGGAGGTGGAAATTAATGGAAAAAAGGAAAAGTACTATAACTGCGGCAGGTACCTCTCCCTCCCCTCACATGCTCACTCCCTAGGGGCTGCTGAAAGAATGCACCTTAGGAGAACATATTTGTACTAATTGCCTCACTCCTTGCCACAGCTATTTGAACTGGGAATGGTGACCTGACCCTCACCGAATCAGTGAAGCTATTGCTGGGGAATTTGGAATGGCAAAATAGAGATTGTACCACAGGAGCCAAACCCCCATGCCAACCAAACTTACTGGGGGAGGAAAAAATATAAATAGTAAAGAAATTTGGTTCACAGTGAAAAGCAAAAGAGAAGTTGAAAGGCCATGTTATTCCATGAGAAATAGAGATAGCTTCCATTTCCAACTTTTTTAAGCCCAATTTTAAGGCAAACTGACTATATTTATTTTTCTGTTCTTAGCTGTCTGTGAGATTCCCCTAATTCTCATAACAATTATTCTTTTATCTAATCTTTCCATGAGTTTCTGTCTTTTTATTTTAGAGAGAGAGCAGGCATGCACCCAAGTGTAGGGGGAAGGGCAGAGAGAGAAAGAATCCCAAGCAGACTCCCCGCTGAGCATAGAGCCTGATGCCTGGCTCATTCTCACACCTCAGATCATGATCCAAGCCAAAATCAAGAGTTGAACACTTAACCAACTGACCCACCAGGTGCCCCAAAGAGTTTTTCTTTCCTGCAAAGTGTTAACCTTAAAAATAAAACTGTCCGTTATTTGACCAGCAAAAATTGGTTTTATTTGGGAATAGCAAGAGAATTGCAATTGCAGACATGCAAGCTTCTGCAAAACCAAAGGCAAGTTTGGAGAACAAAGAAGAGGAATACTGTCTCAAAGGGGAGGGATTTTGAGGGGCTGTTATAAACAAAAAGTCCAAATTGGGAGTTCCAAGTGTAGTTGCTTTTCATTGGTTGAGTAGGGACAGTCTCTCATTGGCTGCATTGTTGCTAGGGCAGGAGAAAATCTTTCTGCCTCCTGCTGAGGTAAGAAACTATAGGCTTCTTCCTGTTGGGGAGGGGAGGTGGTCTGCAAGAGGACAAATGTTAGGGTGAGAGTTCCCCCTTGTGGCCTCCTGACTCCATTTTAAATGAAGTTTACTTTATTCAGTTTCATAAAAGCAAAGCCCTGACTATGGACCTGGAGGCGGCAGCTCTCTCGTGTCTCTAGGCGTTAGCACTTTGGCTAAGATACTTGATAAATTAGTCAGCGGATTATCTAGTGAGAACTTCTAAGCAGAAGGCATGAAGCATATAGGCTGTGCTGAAGCCACAGATTCATCTGTGTATCTTGGAGTGGGGAGAAATCTTACTGGTCACCTATGTAGTCCAAGAATTCCCTAGATTTTGAATTTCTTGTACCAGTAAAATGTCAATAATATTAGAGGACTAACAGAGTTAACAACTTGTTATCTGGTCAGGTGAAGACTTTAGGAGGGAAAAAAAAAAATAACATCATTTCAATTAAAAAAACATGTTTAAATTTAAGAATAGATGGGGTGGGTAGGGTTTGAGTCCACAGACTAGTCCCGTAAACTGAATAAATTTGCTTTACAGAAAACTCATTACATTGTCCTTATTGATCTCATTTTACCACTTCCTCCCCTTGTTCGGATGAGAACACTGCTTTTACTTAGCATGGCTAATGTGCCCAATTAAAAAAACCACATTTCCCAGACTCCCCTGCTATTAGGTGGCCCTCTAATTTAATCGTAGCCAGAGAGACATAAGTGAAAACTGTTGGATGGGACTTTCAGAAAGGCTTCTTAAAAGATAGCAAGACAAGAGCAAAGAACTCTTTAGCCCATTTCCCCTTTCAACTGCTTCCTACCTAATGTGGGGCAAAATGGCCAGAGTTCCAGTAGTCTTGGACCATAAGTTACTCTCAAGGATGATAGCCATGGAATAAGGATGACAGAGCAAAAGAAATGGATTCTGGGTCTGCAGTAATCATAGGTGTCACCTAGTTTGCCTAACACTGAGCTTCTTTTACAATAAAGAAAAATCTGTTTTGTTTCAACTAGCATTTTAGATCCCTGTTGCTTACGGCTGAGCTCGGCTAAAGCACTATGGTAGGGTCTGGGATTAACATGGTGACAAAAGAAAAAAATATATTCTCTGCGCTTGTAAAATTTATTCTAGTGAAGGGAATCTGTCTTTGATTAATCAACATCTTTCCTTCCAGCAGCGTAGATGAATAGACATAGATTTGTTAAAATGAGATAAACTTAAGAGGATAACAAATTTCATCCCAACAAAGGTAAGGGAGGAGACCTAAACCACACCAAGAGAGAGGAAGGCAAGGGACTCTCTTAACCATTTGCTAAAATTCTGTCAGCATTGTAGAATGGGAAAACAACTTTATCGTTGTACAATCTCTAACACAGAATTTCCAGAAAACAAAAATCTGTCACTTTGGGGCACCTGAGTGGCTCAGCTGGTTAAGTGGATGCCTTTGGCTCTGGTCATGATCCTGGGGTCCAGGGATTGAGTCCCACATCAGGCTCCCTGCTCAGTGGGGAGTCTGCTTCTCCCTCTACCTCTGCTGCTCCCCTTGCTTGTGCTCTCCCACTAATGCTTTCTCTCTCTAATAAATAAAGTCTCTTTTTTTTAAGATTTTGTTTATTTATTTGACAGAGAGAGAGATCATAAGTAGGCAGACAGGAAGGGGGGGGGGTAAGCTGGCTCCCTGCTGAGCAGAGAGCCCGATGCAGGGCTCGATCCCAGGACCCTGAGATCATGACCTGAGCCGAAGGCAGAGGCTTTACCCACTGAGCCACCCAGGTGCCCCAATAAAATCTTTTTTTTTTAATTGTCCTTTTTTCATTGAGCAATGATACACTATTTCAAAAATATATATACATATTAAGGCAGTGTTAGTCTGATTTTCTTTAGTTCAGTAAAAAATACATTACTATTTAGAACATGCATTCCTACCAGTCATGGTGTGTTGTAACTAATATAGCACATTTTTATTGACTGTGGAAAGTACTAAATTATATTTTTAAATGAGCACATGGTTTAAAAATATTTTTCCTCATAAGTATTTCATAATGGTTCATTTAACATGAAATTAATATTAAAGAACTGCTAAGAATAAGCACTTAAAAATTCCAAATGAAAAGAAATTATGCACATTTATGATTTGATTAATTCTGGCAACTATGAAGTCAAAAATAAGTAAGCTTCATCCCATTCTTGTGTCTGTTTCAGATTGACCATTTAATTGCCTAGTGTTTTCCAATAAGACTCGTTAACTGCATCTTTCTCTTTATTCACGTACTCAGTTAAGGTTTCAGTACATTCAAGTTGCACAATAAAACAATTGCTTGCGATGGGGGTAATCGGAAGATGTTAGTCAAAGGGTACAAACTTCCAGCTGGGAGATGAGTAAGTTCTGCGGATCTAATGTACAGCTTGGTGACAATATTTAACAATACTGTATTATATACTTGAAAACTGCTAAGACCGTAAATCTGAAATGTTCTTACCAAAGAAAGAAAGAAAGAGAAAAGATAATTATGCGAGGTGACGGAGGTGTTACCGAACCCTGTTGTGTGTAGTAGTCATTTCACAATATGTATGTGTATCACATCGTCACATTGGACACTTTAAACTCACACAATGTTCTATGTCAATTATATCTCAGTAAAGCTGGAAAAAAATGCTGCATGATAAAGCAACAAACTTCAAGCATGACATCAACACACATGTATATATTATGCTTTTATTACTCAAGATCTAAGATCTGTACGGGCAAGTAGAAGGAACTAGCATTTAATGAGCACCTACTATGTGTTAGGCATTTTGTTAAGCACATCACATTACATTTATTGTCTCTTAGTTTCTCTGACTTAATCTTGTCACATGGAAGTATAATGAACATGTCACTCCCATTTTGCATGTAAGCCGATAGAGATTTGGTGTATCTGAAGAAATCACTTTAACTGTAAAAAATATTCCATACAGCAAGTGACAGACTAGCATTACTAGAAAACCACTTTCCTCTGCTTATGTTTGGGACTCAAAAAATTTCAGGATCTTTCATACTTCTTGTCTTCTGTATCCCTCCGTCATCTGTATTTATTTCCTATTGCTTCTATAATAAAGTGCCACAAACTTAGTGGCTTAAAACAACACAAATTAATTATCTTGTACTTCTGGAGGTCAAAAATCCCAAATAATCCTGATGGACTAAAATCAAGTTGTCAGCAGGGTTATGTCCTTTCTTGGGATCCTTGGGGAATATCTGTTTCCTTGTCTTTCCTAGCTTTTGGAGGCTGGTGGCATTCCTTGGCTCATGGCCCCATCCTCCAATTTCTCCCTTTCTGATTCTGACCCTCCCGCCTCCCTCTTATAAAGACCCTGGTGATTACATTGTGCCACCTAGATAATGCAGGATAACCTCCCTACCTCAAAATCCTTAACTGAATCACACCAGCAAAGTCCTTTTTGCCACATAAGGTAACATTCACAATTTCCAGGAATTGGGACATGGACATCTTTGGGGGAGGGAGCATTATTCAGCTTACCATACCCCATCTGTTTATTCAAATGAATTTTCATGACTTTATTTCAGATAATGATTCATAAAATGTCATTTGTATGTTGTTTCCATAATACTGAGACAGTTGCAAACCATACAACTTTTAGAAAATCTTTTTCTTTCTGCAAGGACTCTGTTTCTTGTATTTGAATGAATGATGAATCTACTTCTTAAACCAGGATTGTCTCAAGTCCCTGTTACCTGCTTAACTATCAAAGTTGGTGCTGAACAATATAACTTCACTGTCTATCCATCAGCACTAATTAACCCATTGAGACCAGGTAAAGATCTATTTCCCACCCATAGGGCATTTCGGCAAATCACAAGATTCAGCTCTGGGATAATATCTGCAGTCTCACTGGGGCTTGGTTTCATGCCTTCCTTAAGTGGCTCACGCTTGCAGACACACATCTTTGCATTGCTTCCTGGCTACTTCATATGCACCCATCTTAGCTCCCAACAAGGCCACACTCATCTGAAGAGTTGAAATCGAGTCCTCTTCTTTTATAGCTCTTAAGGGTCTAGCAAAATACTGGACCAGAGAGAGTAAGCAAGCACCCCAAAGTCTGCATCTGGCCAAAAGAGTTAGTTTAGCTTGAAGGGTGCTTGGGAAAAAATTAATTGAAAACATTTAGAAAGGATTTCACAAAAAATTCTGTATATCCCAATTCCCTTTAAGAAATTGGACTGTAAAGGGGCACGTGGGTGGCTCAGTGGGTTAAAGCCTCTGCCTTCGGCTCAGGTCATGATCTTAGGGTCCTGGGATCGAGCCCCACATCGGGCTCTCTGCTCAGCGGGGAGCCTGCTTCCCTCTCTCTCTGCCTGCCTGTCTGCC
The DNA here is from genome assembly GCA_028534135.1 of Potos flavus. Lineage (NCBI taxonomy): Eukaryota > Metazoa > Chordata > Mammalia > Carnivora > Procyonidae > Potos > Potos flavus. The sequence goes on along the minus strand of CM052892.1, from coordinate 56,364,607 downwards.
TACTTGTGATCTCTCTCTCTCTGTCAAATAAATAAATAAAATCTTAAAAAAAAAAAAAGAAATTGGACTGTATGGACACACTAGGCCAGCATCTCTGCCTGGGAACTATTAGGGGAGTTCAGGAGTGGAATGCCCTGCCCATAGGTAGAGCTTTTCCAACCAGATGGTCTCCATTGAGCCCAGACTGACCCATACAAGCACTGAAGTCTGAGACCCCCATACTGGGTAACTTGTAGAAATCTTTAGTGATCTGCCTCCTAATAGTATCCCTTCATTTTTCAAACATGGAAACTGCTTGTTAAACCCCTATTTGGCCCAGGAATTACTTGAGGTTATTTTCGCAAAAAGTTTTTTAATGTGTAAGCTGTCCTCTAAAACTTTGCTAATCAAAGTATAATCCACAGACCAGCAGCATCACTGTCAACTGGAAGCTTGTTAAAAGTTCTACTGAGGGGCATCTGGGTGGTTCTGTCTGTTAAGCCTCTGCCTTCGGCTGAGGTCATGATCCCGAGTCCTGGGATCGGCTGAGGTCATGATCCCGGGTGCTGGGATCGAGCCCCACCTCAGACTGCCTGCTCAGCAGGGAGTCTGCTTTTCTCTCTGCCCCCTCCCCCACACTCATGCTCCCTCTCTCTCTTGCTCTGCATTCTCTCTCAAATAAATAAATAAAATCTTAAAAATAAATGAAAACAAGCATATCCCTATGACCTAGAAATTCCAAATCAGGCAATACTTCTGAGGGTCTAGAAAAATGCTCACATCTTTAGGAGGTAGGTACACCAAAAAAAAACACTGCCTTGTAGTTTGTGGTTGTGAAAAATTAGAAACAACCTAAAGCCCATCAGCCAGGGACTGGCTAAGTGAACACAGGTCTGGACATCCCCATGGCTGTCGGGCAGCAGCAGAAAAGGAGAACGCAAGAGCTCGAACCAACGAGCATCGCCAAAGTGAGGTAGCAGATTGCAGAATGATGCGCATCTAGTCTGATACCATTTATGTCCTTAAAATGTAGTACTGTGTAGTTCACAGAACATACAGAGAAAGTTCTGGAGGGCTACTCAGCATATCATAGTAGTGTACATTTTGGAGGAGGTGGAGAGAGAGAGGGCCCAGACTGGGGAGGAGGGCAATGGTTAGAAGAGACTTAAGTTTTATATATGGCTGTTTTAATTTTTCTTAAAGAGAATATATTTATGTATTTCTTTATAATATTTTTAACAGACCAAGTTAAAGGGGCGCCTGGGTGGCTCAGTTGGTTAAGTATCTGCCCTTGGCTCAGGTCATGATCCCAGGGTCCTGGGATAGAGCCCCCTGTCGGGTTCCCTGCTCAGCAGGGAGTCTGTTTCTCCCTCTGCCCCTCCCCTGGCTCATGCTCTCTCTCTCTCTCTCACTCTCTCTCTCTCTCTCTCTCTCTCTCTCAAATAAATAAATAAGTAAATAAGCTCTACTGAAGCAGGATCATACCCAGGTGCTTTGAATATATATTAAAATTTGAGAAGGGCTTCTCTAGACAGAGCTTCTGGCTAACCCTATCTCACTCACACACACACACACACACACACACGACACCCCAACACTAAGACCAGGTGTCATGGAAATAATACTCTGAAGATTATTAACATGCCATTCTCTTATGCTTGTCTAAATGTAAAATCAGGGGCACCTGGCTGGCTCAGTTGGGGTACCATACGACTCTTGATCTTGGGGTCATGAATTCGAGCCCCACCTTGGGTATAGAGATTATTTAAATAAATGATTAAAAAGATAAATGTAGAATCAGAGGCATCCTTCTAAATGGACAGGAAGAGATTTAAAATGCCAAGAATACCCAAAGAAAAAAAATGAGGTAACTTGTCTAGGTTGAGGCCAGGAAAACCTAATTTACCTATAGAATTTACCTGTCATTCTTGATGGCAGAAGGAGGGTACATTATATGGAAAGGATAAGGAAAGCACCACCTTTTTTTAGCACTGAGAACTGAGGAAAGAATATAGAGGCATGAGGGACACTCAGTCCAGGATGTGAGTGTACAGAATCTATGAGGCCCACACTGAAGGCGCAAGGGTCTTTCCTCCTCACACTCCTCTTAAAATCTGCCTCTGACAAAAAGACAGGCAGCACAACTTAAACATGGGCAAAGAACTTGAATAGACATTTCTCCAAAGAAGATCCGCATATGGCCAATAAGCGTCTGAAAAGGTGTTCAGCTTCATTCGACAGGGAAATGCAAACCCCAAACCCCTTCATACCTACTAAGATGGCTATCACGTAACGACCACCGCAGCGGAAAATAGCACGTGTCGGTGAGGAGGCGGAGAAGTCAGAACTCTCCTGAATTGGTGGTAAGAATATAAAACGATGCAGCGGCTGTGGAAACAGGTTTGGCAGTTCCTCCAAAAGCTAAACAGAGAATGACCAGATGACCCAACGATCTGCTACTACCCCGAAGAATTCTCACCCCGGAGAACTGAGACTGGAGATTCAGATATGTGTACCCGTGTTGGTGGCAGCATTAGACCCTCAGCCAAAGGTGGAGACAACTCAAGTGTCCACTGAGAGAGGGATAGATAAACAACATGAGGTCTACACACACAACAGAATATAATCCGGTCTTAAAAAGGAATAAAGTTCTGTCAAGTTCTGTCACAGGCTACCACATGGATGAACCTTGAGGACATTATCCTAAGTTAAATAACCCAGACACACGAAAGGAGAAATATTGTATCACTCTACTCCTTATATGAAATATCTAGAACAGGCAGATTCATAGAAATAGAAAGTAGATTAGAGGTGACCCGGGGCTGGGGAAAGGGGTAATGAGAATTTCTGTCAGGTATATTGAAAATGTTTTGGAAAGAGTGGCGATGGTTATCTAATATGTAAATCACAAAATGCTACTGGATTGTACACTTACAGTGGTTAACAGGACAAATTTTATGTTGTATATATTTCCCCACGATAAAAAATTATTTTGTTGCCACAACAAATTAATACATATTTTTTGCCTCTGGGGCTTCCCACACCAGTGTGGGGGGAGTTAAGGCTTGATGGTCAGAGTGAGTGGATAGTAAATAAGCCTGGGGCTGCTGAGCCCGAAGGATGGAGGGAAACCACGGCACAGACCCCAGTGTCTGTAGCGGGTGGCGGCCAATGGAATGCCAAGTCAGGAGGGAATCACTCCACACTGTGATCAAACTGACAGAGACCAAGCCAGGGATGAATGACATCCGGGGAACTACAAACAGAGGCAACTAAGAGCCATCATTCCGGAAGCCAGAGAGGTCACTGGACACCTCAGCTGGAGCCCCAGCCCTTCTCTGTCATCCCAGGAGTGTATAAGACATGCCCTCCATAGCTTAAGATACCATCTTAGAAAGGGAAGCAAGGGGGGAGAGGAGGGGTAACTGAGGAGATAAACGTTTCTGAGAAGGCCGAGCCACAACTGAAGAGACTGATCATGTTAAGTGAACAGATGAGAATCTTTAAGCCAGATAGCACTAACGGTTAATTTTTAAACTCCTTCTCTACTCTCTACTCCCACCATAAACCAATGGATAGGGATTCACGAAGAACAGACTGAGTAGAGTCAAAGAAATTGCCTCCAGCCCCTGTTACTTCTTTTGGCTTCTCTGGGCTTTTGCGTTCAAGTTCAGACCCTGCACTGATCTGCTTTGGAGAACTGGACTTGGACTCCCGGAGTCACCTCCCTTGCAGGTGCACACTCTGACATTGAACCTTTGCTTGGTTTCTTCCCCTCCCCTGTCCTTCCTGCGTCCCCTTCCTGGATTCTTTAGGCCCCCCCCCTTAATAAACCACTTACACACAAAAGCTCACCTCCGGGCCTGTTTCTGGGTAAGCAACCTACGATGTGCCTTTCTTTCTACCCTCCAAGTTATAATATGACTGAACATTTTCAACCTTGCCACATCTGTGGCTTGGCTGACCCCGAAAGTATTTGAGTCTGTGGCCCTTGTCCCAGGCATTCTGCCTTGTTTGTGGGAAGCACTGAGCCAGCTCTGTGCTGGGAGCACCTCGGGGAGGGAAACTTTGAGTAAAGTCTGCAGAACCAGTTAATGAGCAAGATCACAGAGGTGGGCTTCCACCTCCTTCCTTCTCATTTTAGCCACCCCCTCCCCTCAACCCCGATTCTGCTTCTATATGCCCAACTCTAGGCAGGTGAGGTGGCTCCAGGGGTTCAAGTCCATTTTTCCAAAGTGACTCACAACAGAACCTGACCCCAAGGGCAAAAGCAAACTCTTCAACATTTACAAGGTAACATGGATTTCTTAGAGGAAATATGGACTAGTCAGAAATAAATAAAAATAAAACCAACATATTCAAAGCTTCTATTATATATTCCTGAATCCATTAACGTTGTTCTCTTTTGCTGATTTCCATTGGATGCTTTGAGATTCCTTCTGCTAGTTTCAGTTATACACTATTTTTGCTCAGTGGTGGTTGTACTCATATTTATTTACCGCTATGGATTTCTTAAGTTTATCGCCTTTGGCATCTCTCCCTAAAAGGACCACTCCACAGCTAGTAGTCTGGTCCCAGGTATCACGATCTCTCACCTGGATCACGGTGATGCATCACCCTTGGATTTCTCTGCTTCTACCATGTAGCCCCATCGTCATTTTAAAAGCCAAAGTGGACATTTCTCTATGGAACATCCTCCGATGGTGCCCTATCTTGACTCAGGATAAAAGTCCAAGTCCAAGTCAAAGCTTGGCCCACAAGGGCCCATCGGGTCTGAACTCCTGCTCTTGCTTTGCCACAAGCCCCTAGTCATCCCCTCTTAGCATGCTGGGCTTCAGCACATTGGTCCTCTTCTCTGCCTTCAGCATGCTGTGGAAGGTCCCACCTTAGGGCCTTTGCAGTCGCTGTTGCTTCTTGTTTCTCTCGCCTCTTTCCTGTCTTTGCTCAGATGTTCCTTCTTAATCAGGTATACCTTCGTCATCCTATTTAACATGAAAACTAGAAACAAGGCCAAAAAAAAAAAAAAAAACAAACCCTCCCAAGCTCCCAATACCCTTACCCTGCTCTCTTCTTTTTTTTTTTGACCGAAGCACCGATTGTCACCTAACATTTTATATAATTTACTTATTTATTACATTTATTGTTTATTTTATGACTCCTCAAACTAACGTGTGAAGTCTTAGAGGGCAGGGGTCTTCTACTGGTTTGTTTACTACTGTAGCCTGAATATCCAGGCCAGCGTCTGGCACAAAGCAGTCACTCACTGAATATTGGTGGAATGAATGAATGAGTGAACGATGCCCTACTTTTCTTATAATTTGTCTTCTAATTTTCTTTTTTCTTTTTTTAAAAAAGATTTTTATTTATTTGAGGGGGGGCATGAGCAGTGGGAGGGGCTGAGGGAGGAGGAAGAAGAAAAGAGAGGAAGAATCTCTCTCTCTTTTTTTTTAAGATTTTATTTACTTATTTGACAGAGAGAGACACAGTAATAGAGGGAACACAGGCAGGGGGAGAGGGAGAAGCAGGAGGAGAGGGAGAAGCAGGCTTCCCGCTGAGCAGGGAGCCCAATACAGGGTTCAATCCTAAGTCCCTGGGATCATGACCTGAGCTGAAGGCAGACGCTTAACGACTGAGCCACCCAGGCGCCCAGAGAGAAAATCTGCAACAGACTTCATGCTGAGTGTGGTGCCCAACACCAGGCTCTCTCTCACAACCCTGAGATCATGACCTGAGCCAAAACCAGGAGTCTGAAGCTTAACCAACTGCGCCTCCTGGGTGCCCCTTGTCTTCTAATTTTCCAATTGTCTTTTTCCTTTTAATTACCGGGATACTTCTTCATCTTTAGTTTTGAATGTTATGTTAAAATTTACATAATTCTGCAATCATATATGATTTACAAAAGCTCTTTCTTGTTTTCCAAATATTCCTTGTTTATAATCTATTTGTATCACGGATGCAATACCTTTTCTTATTTTGAGGTTTTCTTGAATTATCTGTGCTTTCTCTGCATTTCTGTTTTTGTTTCCCAAAAGAAAAGATTTCTTCAAATTTATGAGGAACTTCGCCTATTCATATTTAAGATTGAGGCGTTAAAGGCTCATTGGAAATTCCACATACCTGGGTGGAACCTGTCAGTGAGTGGCCCTCACTGGGTGGTGATAGGTGGGGATTTGGAGGGGAACCCCAAATATCAGTATCTACAGAGCTGGGAAAGGGAGCTGGTTTGTTTCCCAGCAGAGTAGTATGGCCCCGGTCTGGGACCATATTCCTGGCTACCAGTGTTAAGGGACCCCAGCAGAATACACGGGGCTTCCGGTCTCCCAGTTCAGTGTGTAGATGTGCACTTGTGATTTTTCAGGACAAACTTTATCCCTGCCCTAAGTTGGACCGTGTATCCCCAATATGAGAGTCCAGTTGGTTAAATGGGTCCTAACTTCTGCCTGCGAAGGGGCGGGGTCATTCTCGGGCTGTGTGGTGGGTCGAGGGATGGAGTGCTGCTCGAGGGTCTGTTTTTAGCTCTACTCTGCCCCCCTGCTTCTGAAGCACCCGGGACTTCCAATTCCGGAGCCATCTCGGGGTTTAGCAGCGTAGATCTGCTCACTGCTGATCTTCCCAGCAGGCGGAGATGTTAGTTTCCGCTTTACTGAGACAGACGCCGTCCACGGATTTGCTTGTCGGCTTTCAAAGTTTTGTTGAGATCTCGCCTTTGTTGCCTATTCTGCTTTCTTTATTCTTCTGGGTTCATGCCTGTTTAACTTATTTTGCCCTGTTTAGTGGGGTATTATTAGTTACCGTATTCAATTGTAGGTGATTTGTGTTATGTTCAGTATAAGTAATATCTATGTAAAAAGAAAAACACTTCAGCCATAGAACAAAGTTAAAGTAGAGCGGTGAGTTATAGTAATTATGAAAAACTACTCGAAAAAAATACTCGTTTCATGAAGATGAATCACTGACTTAATTAAGATTAATATCTGTACTTAAGGCATTATGTAATTTTTAGTGCATAGTTATATATAATGACCCAGGGATTATGGAATTGAGTTTATGTGAGGACACTGATTATCTAATGAAACCGAGTTTTACTCCACTTATACCTATTTGTGTAATACTATCTTTTAATATTATCTTCTTAAGTATGCACTTCTTAGAGGCATATAAACATGTTTAAATGATGGGTGGAAGCGTTGTGATTTGACCCTTTATAACAATTATTTATTCCACCGGGACACCGTTCCCAACATTTTAAACCTCAAGTCTCTTTTGGACAAATACAAAACTCACCATTTCCTCCATCCTTGCCATTTTTGGTGAATTTCTCTCTCTTTTTATTCAAATATAATTAACATACAATGTTATATTGGTTTCGGATTACAATTTAATGATTCACCAGAATCCGTGAACATGACTCTGTGCTCATGACGATGCTCATTCTTATTATTTTTTTAAAGATTTTATTCATTTTATTTGTCAGAGAGAGAGAGAGAACACAAACAGGGGGAGCACTAGGCAGAAGGAAAAGCAGGCTCCCCGCTGAGCAGGGAGCCTGATGTGGGACTCAATCCCAGGACCCTGGGATCATGACCTGAGCCTAAGGCAGATGCTTAATGACTGAGCCACCCAGTCATCCCACGATGCTCATTCTTAATCCCCTTCACCTATTGCACCTATCCTCCCTCTGACGTGTTTCTCTTAAGAGGCTAGAATATATTGGTTAAGATTTATCTTTTATATTTTGAATTATAAAACTGAGATTTTATTTTTATTTTCAAATATAGAGTATTAAATATGAAATACTTCAAATCACTTTTTCTCACTTTTCCAGATTCTAATTAGTTCCCCCTGCTGGGGGTAGGAGGAAGGACTGTGAGCCTCCCAGATTGGCAATACTGTGTTGAGAATAATTTTAGAAGCAATGTGTTTCCCCCCACCGCCATTCATGAGCATAACTGTTCTGTGAAATTTGGGGCAGGGGAAAAAATTGTCAAATGATATGAGTGTATTACTATTTACAGTGATTTCCAGAGGGGTCCTTTCCCTTCCAGACTTGACTAAACCATTGTGATCATTGAACTGCTGATATAATGTGCATCTGAAAACTGAATGACTAGATATATGTCTTCATCACGAAAAGCAGTCCCATAATAAGTTACCATCGCAAAACTAAATGTACTGCATTTAACATCTCCGCAGCCACAGAAATAACAATTGTTATTTCGTGTTTTTAATAGCTTATTTAACTACATCAAATTTATTGGTGGGAAAGTTATTTTTAAAATCCAATTACCCCAAAGATGCAGATGCAGTACAAAGAAGGGCCACATGTACCCCCATGTTCATAGCAGCAATGGCCACAATCGCCAAACTGTGGAAAGAGCCAAGATGCCCTTCAACAGATGAATGGATCAAGAAGATATGGTCCATATATACAATGGAATATTATGCCTCCATCAGAAAGGATGAATACCCAACTTTTGTATCAACATGGACTGGACTGAAAGAGATTATGCCGAGTGAAATAAATCAAGCGGAGAGAGTCAATTATCATATGGTCTCACTTATGTGTGGAGCATAAGGAAAAACATGGAGGACATTGTGAGAGGGAAGGGAGGCGTGAATTGGAGGAAATCGGAGGGGTGATAAACCATGAGAGACTGTGAACTCTGAGCAAC
>CM052892.1:56341833-56355456 GCA_028534135.1 Potos flavus | reverse complement strand
AAATAAATCAAGCGGAGAGAGTCAATTATCATATGGTCTCACTTATGTGTGGAGCATAAGGAAAAACATGGAGGACATTGTGAGAGGGAAGGGAGGCGTGAATTGGAGGAAATCGGAGGGGTGATAAACCATGAGAGACTGTGAACTCTGAGCAACAGACTGAGGGTTTTGGAGGGGTGGGGGTGGGGGGTTGGGCGAGCCTGGTGGTGGATATTGAGGAGGGCACATATTGCATGGAGCACTGGGTGTGGTACATGAACAATGAATCTTGTAACACTGAAAAAATAAAAGTATTTGGGGAAAAAAAATAAAACTATTAGGATCAAGATATGAATTCTCTACTCAAAACAGTAATACATGAATTTTTGATAGTATTTTTCAATAAAAACAGATATGAATGCAAAAAAATAATAAAAATAAAATAAAATAAAATCCAATTATAGAAATATGGAGAAAAATACAAGTGAAAAAAGAAATTATATAACTAAGGCTTCACCAAAATTTAAAACATTATGCTTCAAATAATATCATCAAGAAAGTGAAAAAACAGCCTTGACAGAATGGGAGAAAATATTTTCTCATGATATTGCTGATGAGGGACTTGTATCTAGAATGTGTAAAGAACTGTTACAACTCAATAACAAACAGATAAATAGACTACTATAAAAATCAGCAAATTAGGGGTGCCTGGGTGGCTCAGTTGTTAAGCATCTGCCTTCAGCTCGGGTCATGATCCCAGGACCCTGGAATCGAGCCTCACATCAGGCTCCTTGCTCAGCAGGGAGCCTGCTTCTCCCTCTCCCACTCGCCCTGCTTGTGTTCCCTCTCTCGTTGTATGTCTCTCTGTCAAATAAATAAATAAATAAATAATTTTTTAAAAAATCAACAAATTATTTGCATAGACATTTCTCTAAAGAAGATATGCAAATATCAAAAAAACACGTGGAAAAATTCTCAATACCATTGATTATTAGGGAAATGCAAATCAAAAACACAATAAGGTACTACTTCATATTGACTAAGATGTTTGCAATAAAAAGGTATGACAGTAAGTGTTGGTTAGTATACAGAGAAATCTGAACCCTCCCACATTACTGGTGGGGTGTACAATGTACAGCTATTTTGAAAAACAGTTTGGTATTTCCTCAAAATGTTAAAATGGAGTTCCCGTATGACCCGTCAATTCCACTTTTAGGTATCTACCCCCAAAAAACTGATAACATATGTCCATATAAAAAGTTATACATAAATGTTCATAACAGTGTTACTCGTAATAGTCAAGAAGTGGAAATAATCCAAATGTCTGTCAATTTCTGGATGGGTGAACAGAGGCGGTGTATCCATACAAAGGAAATGTTGTTATTCCACCATAAAAAGGAATGAAGTACTGATACAATGTAGCATCAATGTACCTTGAAAGCATTATGCTAAATGAAAGAAGCCATACACAAAAACCCACATAGTGTATGATTCCATTTATATGAAATGTCCAGAAAAAGCAAATCCACAGGGAGCGAAAATAGATTAATCCTTCCTAGGGGCTGGGGTGATGGGGAAAAGGGCAGTGACTGTTAATGACCATGGGTTTTTTTTGGGGGGGGTGATAAAAAGTTCTGGAATTAAATAGTGGTGAGTGGTGAGTGGTACACAATATTGTGACATCACTGAATTGTACACTTTTAAAATGTAAATTTTGTGGCATGTGGAGTTATGTCTCAGTAAAGGTATTATTAAAAAGTAATTTCCCTAAATATCTCAAAAATTCTTTGATTTACCAAGTAGTGGTTGGAATCAAGATCTAACAAGATCCACATGATTTGGTTGGTGGATAAATCTCTTAAGGCTCTTTTAAAACCCATCCATTTCCCTTGTCTTTCTCATGTCACTTATTTGCTGAAGAAGCCCCTTAATTACTACATCACATTAGTGTTGTCGTTGTGTCGGAGTGGTGAGAGTATATAATAGTGAATTTCCTTTATTTTAAATTTTCTCTTAGCCTCTTTAACATTCCATTTTCTGGAAAAAATAAGTCTGTTCCCCTGTTATGAGAAACTGCAGAGCTTTCAAAGACTTAGATTCTCATTAGCCCACTTCTCTTACCATCCCCCCTAATCATCCCCTCGACCTCCCTTGTAGCTGACCTCTGCCTGTTCTCCATTACCCTTCGGCCCAGCCTGGCCTCCCCAGGGTGGCACACAGAATTGCAACTCCAGATGTGGACTGACCAGAGATGCGCCCATTGGGATGATTATTTCCCTTGATCTGGATGCCATCCTTCTGTTAATATAAATTAAGATCTCATTAGGTAGTTCATTCGCCAGCTCATACTTTTAACTCATTTTCTCCTTGAAATCAACTGAAACACCTAGAGTGTGTTTGCATGTGGCTGTGTACGTTTTTTCACATAAACTTCTTATGCCCGTTTGTGTACTTTACTGTGGCATATTTGAGCCTAAATGCAGGTTTTTAGTTTTAATTGTTTGCATTCAATTTCATTTTGTTGATTTCTGTCCATCTGTGCAATCTTTAGAGATCTTTCTGAATCCTGAGTCTTACACACTTTACAAATATGAGAAGCATACTTCTCGGGTACAAGGTCAAATACAGAATCCTAGAGCTCTTCTTTAAAGACCTTCCTTTCCATGTAACATTGACACGTTGCCCCTTTGACCTCTTCGGTGTAATCAGCTATGAATCCACCAAACTGTACCATTATCCAGGCCTTAGTTCTCCATGTGCTCCACAAGAATATCATGAAAGACTTTGTGAAATGCCTATCTGAAGCCAAGAAATGGTTCATTTATTTCCAGACCCATTTCATTTTTCCTTACCTTTCATTATAGCTTGCTGAAGAATACAAGGGTTTCCTTGATCTTAAGAATGAAATAAGCCCCCCAAATTCCAGGACTAGCTTATTTTGGTGAAAATTTTGATATTCACATCACTCTGCTCACAAATGTATAATTTCTAGTCTTTGATATGTAGTCTTTAAAAAAGCGATCACTGAATTGTTTTAACAGACTTCTGCCTTTACTGATAGTTCCCTTCTTTCACCTTGTCTGTCCTGGAATTCTGTGTTATCCATGTGACATTTTGCATAAAATATTTACTGACTTCAGTATTTTCTTTTCAGAAAAATATTATCTAATTTTCTAAATTTTTTTATATTTATTTAAGCTCTCTGAGTCTCAGGATAAACACCATATGTATGTAGTGTATATCTTAACTACTTATTCATTTTTGCATCCTGTAGTAGGAAACAGCATGCTTAAATCCATATACTACTGTACAGAAAATCAGAATGCAAAAAGTAACCGCTGAATCCAACCACGAATGCAGCGAATTGAACTCCAAGGTAAGCTGAGAGACCCAGAGACTACTTCCTGTCATGTTCTTAAAGAAAATCCCAAACTTCCAATAAAATGATAGGCATTCATGAGAGATCCCCAGACTGTGAATGGCTGGAGAGTCTTTCATTTCTGTGACTCACCCTTGCAGGACCACGTTAGGCTCCATGGTCCTCAGCAATGTGAACGTGGCCAGGTGAAATTGATACTTTGCTGTTTTCACTGTCACTCATGCAAGGCTCGGGTAGGTTTAGGATTATGAGGAACTGGCAGTGCCCCCTCTGCCTGATGGGGTGATCGCACTATAGGAAGATTTCACGTTCTTTCTCAAGTGGGGCTGGCCGTGCATTCCGAATGGAAAACAGCCAGACTCTTTACAGCAACGCATGGTTTGGTCTCTGCAAGGTGCACACTTGATCCTGCTCGGAGAATTTGTCTCCTGCTAAGATAGTAAACAAAGCAGTAAATAAAGCAAACATTCTGTAGGAATCTTATGTGGAGGGTGTGGGGACGGCTGCTCTGTCAGAGCTGACATTTCAGAAACATCTTCAGCCTGGAAGAGACATATGGGTTTTGAGTTATTCAGCCCAGAAATGAATGGACTGTGCTTCAGGGAGACGTTCTAAATGTAACCATATTAATGGAGCTCATAACTTTACTAGTAGATTAATGAGGATCTGAAAGATAGAGTAAGTCTGATCTGTTACTGGATAATGTGGTGATTAATGTTCGTGATGTAATAAGGAAGCCCTAATTAGGAAACTACAGCGGGAAAACCCCAACAGGCTTTTTCACTTAACCAAAGTTTCCACCATAGAAAGAAATTGTGAAGTGTCATTTAATAAGGTTTAAGGACTCAGGATGTAAAAATCAGAGGAAAGCCTATTAAATGTTGAATCGGGAGTGAGCAACTGAGACTTCATATCTTTCCTTATGAAAAGTCCTGCATCAGAACAAATTATTGTAAAAATATGATTTGTGGTTACAATAATAAACTGGCCTGTGTTTGCGATGGTTCAACTATACTTTATACTTCATTCTTTTAAGAATATGGGAAACATACAGCATCATTGTCAAAGGGATGTTCACCTACAATCCAATTTTCATTCTCATTGTAACTTTTAATAAATTCGTTCAAAGTATAAAGGACAAAACCAGTCACTTGCATTTTTTAAAGTGAATTTTATACCCTATTTTTGTTGGACAAATACAAATATTTTATTCTGTCATATTAGAAGAAAATTCTAGAAATAAAAACATAGAAAAATTTTAATCTAGATAGTACATACATACACAATAAAAGACAGCCATTTTCTTACATTTGAACTATATGTATGAAACAATTATACAACCTTTTAAACAATACTGGTAAAATGCTTTTTTGCATCCTCCTTAGCAGTTTCTAAAGGTTAATGACCAGATTCTAGAGGTTAATGGCCATCTGAGGAGGATCAATGAACCAAAGCTTTGTCAGAACCATTAACCTCAACCAATCATTAATTGCTAGAAATGTCTTGGGTCTAGGAGGTTAACTACAGTACAAGATTAAGGAGAAGGAAATATAAACTCTTAATACTATCTTTATGAGCTATGCCCTTTAATGGAATGTACATGGCAATTACAGTTTTGTATATTGGCCTATCAGATAGTTTAAACCATCATTCAGCATTCTGCCCACCAGTGCTATAATTAAAGGTCTTGCATTTAAAAAGGACATGAAGTCTATTAATTTCTGTCTACTTCAGTTGCTTATGATTAGAAAAGTCTAGTCATTTGTGTGTAAATCCACTTGGGTCCTCAACATGGTTTGGGACAAAGTCAGGAAGTCTTTTCAAACCACTACAATCTAAGCACTCCCCCACATTTCTCAGGTCCCACAGAACTCTCCTGAATCATTCAATTTCACATTTACCACTGAAGGCTTTATATTGAGCCAGGAAAACATCTTGGGTCTGCAGTGTCCACTTTGTTTTCAGCACACAGTAGGCCCTCAAAAATGTATATTGATTGGCCTGTGTAAATGTGAACCAAGTCTCCTTGTATGTATCCAGCAAGAGTCATTTTTACTTTCAAATGCTATACAATGCAACTGTTCAGAACAGTGATGCCCATGACATATTATTAAATGAAAGAAGAAAGTATTAAAATATTAAACTATTTTTAAGAAAGAATGGAGGATATTTTTAAATTATTTGAATTATTAAATAAAGCTACACAATTATGAAGTTATGTAATTAGATGTCTCTCTTTTGGAAGAAGTTCTAGATTTCTTAGAGAACAGGTGAGTTGGGAAGCTCTAGGCAACCAAAACAAAAGTCCTCATTCTACTTAAGCATCCTACTTAACCTTGCCTTACATCAATCATCCTTTCTTATTAACCTCTCACCCTTAGAAGCTGCTGGGGTTGAGGGAGGGGAGTGTGTGGCAGGCTTGGGGATGAGGGGACAATTATAACATGGAAATTATACAGAAGGGGGTTACAGCCCTAACAACCACTCATATTTACTCAGAGCTTTCCTCTGAGACTTTCAAAGCATTTATAAATGCTATTGCCTTAATCCTCTGGGATGAGTGGGTGGCAAGATTCTTGATCTTTACTTCACGGATATTTTATCTATGATAGAGAAAAATTAAATGCCAGCAAAAGATCTTAACAGAAAGCAATTGGATGATGAGAAAGATTAATTTCAACGTATGCTTGTAAGTACAATTCAAGCGATCTCCACTTCACTCTTGATTTTCAGCTGCATTTCTTCACCTCTTCCAACATGCAAGGTTCCCATGTGGTCAGATTCCAAGAAACTGTTCACAGTGGTTGCCTTAAGGGAGAGAAGTCTGGTGGCTGGAGGGACGGACTGAAGGAGGGGGAGATTTTTCACTGTATATTCTTTTGTACCTTTGGGAGTTAATATTAATTAAATTTTAAAGACACACAAAACGGTTTTCAAGAGGGCAAATTGAATCAGAAGATCCACTCTCTTGAGGGATGCCTGGGTGGTCCGTGTCAGTTAAGCGTCAGACTCTTGGTTTCAGCTCAGGTCATGATCTCAGGGTTGTGAGATCACGTCCAGCTCTGCACTGATCATGGAGCCTGCCCTCTCCCTCTGCCCCTCCCCCACCCCTCCGCTTGTGTTCCCTCTCTCTCTCAAAAAAAAAAAAAAAAATCTGCTCCCTTGATGTTTTCCCTTCACTCCCCAGGAAACTTGGTGGCTGTAACATTGTAATATTATACATTATAATATTCTGATAGAAATCATTGCAAAGAAATGAATACAAAATTTGCAGTGCATGTTAAATGTATAAATTTGGAGATTTAATAGAAATGAGAAATGCAGTGTGCAGGCATATTTATAAACTACCAAGAGTTTTTAAAGAAAAGGTAATCTTCCTTCTTTTCCAGATCTTATCCTGCCTTCGATTCCTTATCAATTTGGTCTTGATTGAATAAAATACATGTGAGGTCTCAGGCTGACTAGTAATGAAATACAACTTTACAGCAGAGACAAGGAAAGAAAGAAATCAAGGTAACTGATGTGTGTGTATGTGTGTGTGTGTGGGGGGGGGTGAGAAACATACTTAATGATTGTGTATATACAATTTTGCACCCACCTTCCAATGTCTGAAATTTATCCCAGTAAATCCCAAGGACAGCATCATTTCAAGACCGACCATATAGTCCGGCCTAGGGCAGAAGAACCCAGGGTCATTTCCATCCCTGACCTCTCTGAGTTTCAGGCAGTGCTTCTCCAACTGTGAAGTGCATATGTAAACCCCCAGGAAATGAAAGTGCCTAACTATCTTGTTAAAATGCAGGTTCTGGTTCAGCTGATCTGAAGAAGGGCCATAGATTCTGCATTCCAGAAGGCACACTTAGAGCAGCAAGGGTTTGATAGAACCCGTGTCCATTAGAACCAGATTCAGTTGCATAAGCTAATTACCCTGGCTCCAACAATGAAGGGGTCCATTTCCTCAGGGAACAAGTCTAGAGACTGGCAGACTAGGGCGAATGTGGCATTTCCACAATGCCATCAGGAATTTCAGATCCTTCGACTGTGCTTCACTATCTTTCATGTGTGATTT
Source organism: Potos flavus (assembly GCA_028534135.1). Lineage (NCBI taxonomy): Eukaryota > Metazoa > Chordata > Mammalia > Carnivora > Procyonidae > Potos > Potos flavus. The sequence goes on along the minus strand of CM052892.1, from coordinate 56,348,029 downwards.
TCATTCTCACGTTCAAAATATAGTGGCTGTCCTTCTGCATATCACATTCATTTCCCTTGCAGGATGAAGAGTTCATGGCAGAGGGCAAAAGGTATATACCAGCTGAACCTGCTTCTTTTAATCAGGAAAAGAACAGCTTTCGTGGAAAGTCAAAATGCTACTTCTCATTGGCCAGTAGACTGCTCGTTGGCCAGACTATGTCACATCTGCTATACGTAGCTTCAAGGGATTGAAATACATTTATAAGCCGATCATATTGTCTGAGTGAGCAAATATATGGTCTGTTAGAAAGGAAGGAGAGAATAGATGCTGGGTCTATGTAGTCAGCAGAATAGGCTCCCCAAAGACGTCTCTGTGTCCCAACCACTGGAACCTGTGATTGTCACTTTGCATGGTGAAAGGGACCCTGCAGATGGGATTAAGTTGAAGATTTTCACATGAGGAGATTTTCCTGGATTATCTGGGTGGGCCCAATGTAGTCACAAGAGTCCTTAGAAGAGGAAAGCAGGAGGGTCTCAGAGAAGGAGATGTGACAATGGAAAAGGAGTCCAAATGATGTGGGGCTGTGAGCCAAGGAAAGCGGGCAGCTATTGAAAGTAGAAAAAGGCAAGGGAATGGATTTTCTAGAGTCTCCAGAAGGAGTACAGCCCTGTGAAAATTTCAGTCCAGCGAAACCCACTTTGAAATTCTGACCTTCAAAACTGTAACATAAATTTGCATTTTTTTGGAGCCACTAGATTTGCAGTAATTTGTTACAGCAGCCGTACGATACTGATCCAGTATCTGCTGGCATTGTCTGCCACAGAGCTCAGAAGAAGCAGGGCTGCAGGAGAGAGAGAGAAAGAAGTATGAGGCTGCAGCACTGTGGAAGGGCCATGCCTGGTCGCGTAACACACGCAATGGGTAGTCCTTATTGGGGCGAATGGTTGAAGATCGAGAAGACGGACCACAAACACACGAATGCACATGCATCCAGGAAAAGAAGACAATTGTCCTGACCGACAGACATTTTAAAGTTTGCTTGTTCTAATTCGTATTGGCAAAAAAAAAAAAATATATCTTCAGTGGAATCATGGACTGTAAGGGAACCAGAGTGATCATCCCGGCAAAACCCCTCATTTTACACCTGAGGAATCAGGCCCAAAGGTAAGAATTTGATCCCCACAGTCATGTCCTGCCTTCTCTGAGAGTGCTTTCTGCCACACCCCACTGCTGCCATATCTAGGAAGGATGCCAGATACAATGCAGGACACTTAAATGAAAAATGAATGTCAAATGAACAACAAATAATGTTTTAGTATAGGTTTTGTATGAGTTTCCCTAGGGCTCCTGTAACAAATTACTACACACTCAGTGGTTTAAAGCAACACAAATTTATTATCTGATAATTCTGTGCATCAGAAATCTCACTGGGTCTCACTGAGCTAAAGTCAAGGTGTTGGCAGCACTGTGTTCCTTCTGAAGGCTCTAAAGGAGGAACCGTTGCCTTGCCTATTCCAGCTTCTAGAAACCACTTGCATTCTTTGACTTGGGGCGCTTCTTGTATCTTCCCAACTAACATTATAGCATCTTACAATCTCTCTATCTCTTACCCTCCTGCCTCTCTCTTACTAGATCCTTGCGATTGCATTGGGCCCTCCCAGATAACCCAGGATAATCTCTCCATTTGAAGAGCCTTAGTTTGATCACATCTGCAAAGTCCCTTTTGCTAGGTCAGGTAGCATATTCACAGGTTCCAAAGATTAGAATGTGGACATCTTTGTGGACCATTTTTCTATCATAAGTATGTCCCAGGTATTCATGGGACGTACTTATACTAAAAATTTATTCAGTTTTATTCAGTTTTCCTGATATTCAAATTTACTGGGCATATTGTATTTTTATTCGCTAAATGTAGTGATCCCGGTTTTAGGGGGTGTCGATGGGGTAGATCTTCTATGGCATGATAAATATTACACCTAAGACTCTAACAATAACAAAAAATTGTTTGGACTGGTGAGCTGCTTTTGAAATAAACGCTTTCTATTTAGTAAAAATGGATATTAGCCTTTTAATATTTGGTACCATATTTTTAGTGAAAAGCCGCTCAGCAATTTCTATGAAATTAATCTTTGATATGGATATTTTACCCCTAAGAATAACTGAACATATTGCAGCAGTCAGAGAGAAAGGATGCCAAGTATTTATTTTAAACATTTCCAATTTTTCCAAACACCAAATGGTTCAATTCTCTCAACTAGATCATTAATAAATCTGTTATCCAAAAATGTGGGTCTAAACATGGCTTAGCTTGGCTGTACTTAATTATTGAGTGTATAGAATGTCTTTCTTTTTTAACCAAAACACTTCATGGGTGAGAAAGGGACCAGGAGGTGGGATTGCTACAGCCCAGTGTGGGTTCAGAATTGATGTCTCTTGAACTGGCAGTGTTGAAACAGCCCCTGATTTCCACTCCAGTTGCTTTCTGGATAACCCCCTGGAAAAGTCGTGTCTGCGGGCGCTGGAGGCCCCAGGCCATCTCCTTTCTACTGGCTTCTCTTGTCTCTTCTCTAGTCTGAGGGTAGCAGGGGACCTCCCCTTCTAGTGAAGGGTGGCTGAATTCAACCACCTTCCACTCCAGAAATCAGTCAAAATGCCTTTCTTTGAGCAGATTTCCTCACACTCTTTTAACGACTAATTAAAACTGATTATAATTAGCAGTATTCACGGGCATGCTAGTACCATAATGTTCAAGTCCATTTTTTAAGAAAAGCCCCAAACTGTCTTAAATAGATTGCTCTGATGTTAAGAAAAAAATATCCAAAATTTAGAAAGGAAGCCAAGAAGATGACCACCTTTTTAATATAATACTAAAGCATTGTTTAACAGGAGCATTGAAGGATTATTTAATTATCTGGGTCTAGGAGGTCGTACTATTATTTTACTTTGCTTGCTACCATTTTTTAAAGACTCAGACTCTATGCAGACGTAAGTATTAACTTGTGTCCCATCTAGTAGAAATGCAAGTTATTTCTCTCAGGTAGAAAAGATAACGCCAAGGGTTATATCATTACTCTGAAGCACATTAACCAGTTTTATTTCTAGTTTAGTAATGTTCTTCTAATGCCCCTTTTATTTTTTTTAAGTCCCTTTCCCGATGAGCTATATAATCCCTTGTCCCTCAGATGTTTTTCAAACCAGCTTTACACTCTTCACATTCTTAGCAGATTCCTCATAAATTAATGAATTGAATAAATTTTTTGACATGTACTCATCCTATGTTTATATGAGAGTCATGTTTTTAACTTATTGAAAATTATGTTTTGACACTGGTAAGTCCATGTGGCTTATGCCATGGATTTGCTTTACCACCTTCTTTTCACATAGTGTGAAGGTCCAAATTTCTTAGCTCGGCAATCACGGTTCTTTATATTCTGGTCCCACTTGACATCTCACCTTTGGTGAAGCACTCCCCCCACCACCTCTCTCCCACCCACAGCATCCCCTCCTCAAGCAGAATCAGGAGTCCCCCCATCTTTCGCACCAGCATCCCCAACCAAGTATTTATTGATAAATTGAACTATTTTCCTACCCTTGTGGTTGACATGCAACCTAGAGGTTATTCAGATAATGCGTTTCATCTCCTAGCCACAGTAATTGTTTCTTGGGGGCGGGGAGGGCATATGACCCATGCCGCTTCAGTCAGCGTTCTCAGGATATGTAGGGGAATGGTATGACAACGTCACTCTTTTTTCCCTGCTGTATGTGGACAAAACTGTAGCCTTGGGAGCTGGCAGCAGCCATCTTGGAGCCATGAGAGGACCCAACCTCAGGATAAAGCAGAAAGCAGCTTTGAGAACTGGAAAGAAGCTGAGGCCTTGGTAACATGGGTTAGTTTCTGGATCAAGCCTTAAGATAGCCCTCCTTCTAGATTTTTCAATTCTGTGAGCCAGTAGATTTCACTGATTATTTAAGCCTTTTTGAATCAGGCTTTCTAATATTTCCAGTCAGAAGCATCTGAGCTGATATATATACCTGCTTCAGGCATTTTTATATCCATCAGTGTTTCCTCAGTAATTTTGTATCTGCTTAACTTTCGCCTGAAGAGAAACATCTCTGTGATCCTATCACCTCACACAGCTTCTGGTTCAGTCAGACTCAATAAGTGTTGCCTGAATTCCTTCTAAGAAAAGGCTTCTGGAGTCTATATTTCGATATTAGTACAAGTTAATGAAATAAAAACCTACTTCCCTCCCCTTCTGGAAACTCCAGTGTTTCTAAAATTCCGAGGCTCAATAACCTTTCCCGGCATCCCATTTGTCACACCTGGAGCCACATGAATCTCTCCATACCCCCACCCCACTGTGCCCACTCCTGCCTGCTTCCTCTGGAAATTTTCTGAGAGGAAATGCCTGGGCAGTTAGCCAGGCTGGCAAGCTGTGGATCTAATAGAGCCCTGCATAAATATGCCCACATCCTATGTCAACAAGATGCCCTTGGACACTTTGAAAGTGATTGTGGAAACTCAGCATGTGACATGGAGATCTACTCTGGAAGTCGTGCGCTCCACCCTCGAAGCCACCACGCTTGGCGACCAGGCTAGAAATCACCGGGAAACACATGTTGGCAGACCCAGAGGGCCTGAGATTGAGTCTCTTCTCAATGACCAGGCACAAATGCTCAGAGACACTTTGGAATCATCTTTCCCAACCAACACTCACAATGTCTCTATCTGACAAGTGCACTTGTCTTTCCTGAGTAACTACTCTTTGACAACAGGCCTTGTGTGAAGACTGAGTATTCAAACTATCTGTGGGAAGCACGAGCCTGGAAAATTATTTTGTACTTAATATATTTGCATACATCGACTGTAGCAAGGAAAAAAATCTTACTTTGAACAGTTTCAAGGATCTAGGAGCCAGATAGATTTGGTCGCTTAACACTGAAATGCAGTAAGTTCTTCAACATCAAGGGAGGGAATTGGTAAATAACACCCATGTCAATTCTAAAAGTATTAAATGACATGGAGCACTGCGTGCTGGTTCCACAGTTGAGACGTTACTTACTGTTGTGTTGGTCTCCCAGAAGCCACTTTGTCTGGGACAAATCGTTGCTCATAACTTATATATCATTTATCGTCTCTCCATGTTAAAATAGAGTGAAATAACCAGTATCAACCTGGTTTTTATACCACGGACCAGAAACTTTTTTCCTCCTCACTACCTGGGGCCCCTTAGGGGTGTGGTGTTTGGCCACTTAAACATGCAGTGCCCTCAATCCCTATATTTCACTCTCTCTCTCTCTCTCTATCTCTCTCTCTCTCTCGATTCAGGAAACACCCGGAGGTAAGAATAACAAGTAGGTGTGTGAGTCAGTCACCCACACAACAAAGCAGAATTTATGATTTGTGTCTTATAGATTTGTTAACAGGTTCGTTAACACTTTTTTCTCTCATTGACTCAGTAGCTGATGCTATCCCAAGCCTGTCATTCGTGGAGTCGCTGCTCTCCCAGCTGGGGGGTGGCTGTGGGGATGTAGCAGGGGGACACCCATAAATTACTTTTTTTTTTTTTAAGATTTTACTTATTTATTTGACAGAGAGGAGAGAGATCACAAGTAGTCAGAGAGGCAGGTGGAGAGAGAGGGGGAAGCAGGCTCCCCACTGAGCAGAGAGCCCGATGCAGGTCTCGATCCCAGGACCCTGAGATCATGATCTGAGCCGAAGGCAGAGGCTTTAACCCACTGAGCCACCCAGGTGCCCCCATAAGTTATTTTTAACAATAATGACCTGCCCCACAGGGTCATCATGGACTTTGATTTTGAAAGGCGAGCCTGAAATATTTCACACCTTCATGGCTATTTGACTATATTCACATTTTAATGAGTGTTTTCTGCCCCCAAATTGAAGATGTTTAAAGGAAGCAAGATTAGCCCTTTAATAGAACAGAGGGGTAGCTGTTATCTCTATATTGTCTGAGATGCCCTCGTTTTTTCTAAATTTATTTTATTTTTTTAAAAAGATTTTATTTAATCATTTGACATCAGGGAAATACAAATCCAAACCACAGTGAGATACCAGCTCACACCAGTCAGAATGGCTAAAATTAACCAGTCAGAAAATGACAGGTGTTGGCGAGGATACGGAGAAAGGGGAACCCTCCTACACTGTTGGCGGGAATGCAAGCTGGTGCAGCCACTCTGGAAAACGGTATGGAGT
>CM052892.1:56330928-56341733 GCA_028534135.1 Potos flavus | reverse complement strand
AATACTATGCAGCCATCAAAAATGAAATCTTGCCATTTGCAATGACATGGATGGAACTAAAGGGTATTATGCCAAGCGAAATAAGTCAATCAGAGAAAGACAATTATCATATGATCTCTCTGATATGAAGAATTTGAGAGGCAGGGTGGGGGTTCGTGGAGGGGAAGGGAAGGAAAAATGAAACAAGATGGGACCAGGGAGGTAGACAAAGCATAAGAAACTCTTAATCTCAGGAAACAAACTGAGGGTTGCTGGGGGGGCGGGAGGGGTAAAGATAGGGTGGCTGGGTTATGGACATTGGGGAGGGTATGTGCTATGGTAAGTGCTGTGAAATGTGTAAGCCTGAGGATTCACAGACCTGTACCCCTGGGGCAAATAATCCATTATATGTTAATAAAAAAAAGAAATTACACATATATACTTGTGAAGCCATTACTACAATCAAGACACTGAACATATCCATCACCCGAAATTCTTCATGCCCCTTGGTTCTCCCTCCACCAACTCAGCTGCCTCTGAATTCTGGATTCACAGCACCCATGTGATGTAATATTTATTGCTGTTTAAAGCCACTAACTTTTGAGGTAATCACTTACACAGCAATAGGTAACTAATACACAGTCTAATAAAGCTCACTCAGATTTGCCTCAGCTTAGAGACAATTTTTTTTTCTGACTCTTCTTATTTTTATTTTCCTATGGATCAGCTCTTTCTGGACCATAATTGTTAGATTCTTCATCTTTTCTTAGTGAATTAAATATTTCTATTCCTAGTCAGAGTCCTGTTGCCTGAAAGCTCTTTTCACTCTGGTGATATACGATACTTAACTTCATTTCTCATAGCAAGCAGACCTTCAGTTCTGTAGTCCTGAACTATTCCCATGCTCTCATTTAAAAATTTCTTTTCTCCCTGTCCCGTTCCTCTCTCCCAAGCAGCTCTGTTTCCTTGCATTACAGTTTTCTTGTATCGTCCATTCTTTTTGTCCTAACAATCTTTTTCTCTCTTTTCTGATTTTATAATTTTCCAAATATACCATTCCCTAAATGTGCCTACTTTTATCACAATACTGGTGACTTTGTATATGTGATTTGTTACATTCATCTACTCATTCATTCTTCATTCATTCATTACTTCTTGTGTTCCTACCATGTGCCAAGCACTAAAGTAGGTACTGAAAGTACTTCTGCCTGAAACACCCTGGCCTCCAAATGCCTCTTCTCTACCTGAACTTTTACTTAATCAATTTATCTTTGGTTATGGGCTCATTCAAGGTCAGACACTGAGTTGGATGTGCTTTAAGTCTCAGTTCCAATTACCATCTCTCATAAGACTTCCTTTTTCCTCCAGCCAGACTTAATTGCTTCTGCCACACTCTATATGGGTAACTTGAATAATGTTTTGCTTGTTCACTTGTTTATTCATTCATTATTTCATCAGATATTTTTGAGAGCCTGCTGTATGCCTGACACTGTTAGAACCTGGAGAAGCCGTGGTGTGAGGTAAGTGCCAACAGACGTTTGTGCCTAACGCAATGGAAACTCAAAGCTGGAGCAACTAATTGTGTGTTCTAATTGTTTCCTTTAGTTCTCGTGTTCTTCATAGACCTCGAGCTACCTGAAGGCATGGATTACATCTTCTTCTGGCTCTCCGCAGTATCTAGCAGAACTTCTGGAACAGGGAAGATGCCTATTTAAGATTTGTTGTGTGTTGGAAGCCCACCACTGTGCTACTTGACGATTGGGAATCAACCTGCTTTGGATCATCGTACAGCCACCGGATCTCTCCAGGCCTCCACACGTTTTGCTTTGTGCCTTTCCCCAAAGTTGATTTACAACAAAAGCTCACCTACAACTCGATTGCATTGCAGACTCCCTGCCCTGGTCAGGGCGGTGTCACTCCAAACCCAAGTTTCTGGAGATTTCTAGCAGAAGGCAGGTAGCTTGTGGGGGGTAGCCCAGGAATATGGGGAGTTGAGAGAGAGGTGAAGGGGAAGAACATAAGCTGTTGGAAGAGGAGATGGAGGCCAGACACAAGGCTTGTCTCTCTCTCCATTTCCCTAGGGCCAGTTGGCCCTGATAAAACTCAACAGGTTCGTTTCAGACTGGGGTCTGAAAATAGATGACCTAGAAACAAACCAACAACTGAATAACATTTCCAAATATGCCCCCAGCCCTGGGTGGAGGCCTGCAGTGGCCGGCCTGCTGAGGCCCACGTCCTCGCCAGCTTCAGATTGAAGCATGGTTACCACTGAGAGATGTATTAAGAGCTGATGAAATAACTTGCAGCTTTTACACCTAACAGTGCAAATATTCCCCTCATTCACACATAGTCGGATATGCTGAGAGGAGCCTCATGAACTAGTTTAGGTGTGCCATCAGATTTTGTGGTTTAGAATCTATTTCCAGTTACTGCGGTGGTCGGCGGGGTTCTTCTCCAGGCAGATTAATTCATGATAGAAAATGAGATGATGAGATCACCGTAAGCACAGAAATATTCCACTGTTTGGAAGACTTGCATTCCAGTGTGGATATTCAGCTAATTTGCTTATCTTAATCCCATCTTTGTGTTAACCTGCATTTCAAAATGATGACATGTTCTGGAATCTCAGACCTCCCTATGGAGGAGTTCGGCAAAACCGAGGGGTGAGACTCCCTTAAAGGCACTGCCATTTGCTAAAAATGACATATCCCTGTAATAAATACACTATGATAGAAATCTCTCGTGTCACAGCATCTCAAATGAAAGCGTTGATCCATTTATTTCTCCTAATTATATTTGAGAAAAACAGGATTCATCACCAAAATAATTACATTGGTCATAATTCAGAAGTTATCTCCAAATGTCTAATTCTACATCAGCAAGTTAATTTATTTTATTAAAATAGATTGGAACAGACAGTTTCATTCAAGCTAAGTTGATCTTCTGATTACCCCTGTTCTTGGTTGATTTCTTTTGGAGGCCTTTAGGTAACCCTGGAAATACCAATTAAAAAGAGAACATATCCTGGACTGCTTCTTCTCCCCCCCGCTCCCCCGCTCCGTGGACAAATTTGTCTACCCATCTGAGAGGAATACTTCCTCTGATTCAATGCTCTTTCTTTCTTTGTCCATCTGGAGAACATCCACTCACCTTGCAAGAATCAGGCCAAAGGCCATATTATCCATGAAAATATTCCTAATTCCCTGCTTAACACTGGAAAAACTACATTCCTTCCTCTGTGTACATTTCTGTCTCCTATTACCATGTGTGTGCACAAATATTTTTAAAATTAACTTAAGCCCTTAAATTTTGAGATAATCATAGGTTCATGTATAATTGTAAGAAATAATGCAGGGAGATTTGGATAGCGTTTATCCAGTTTCTCTCAATGGTAACATCTTTAGAAACTATGTACAAAATCACAACCAAGGCATTGATGTCGATACAGCTAAGATACAGAATAGTTCTATCACCACAAGCATCACTCTTGTTGCCCTTTTGTAGCTCCCCCCACCATACACAAGTGCCCCCCATCCCCTCATCTTCAATCCCTGGCAACTGTTAATCTGCTTTTCATTTGTATATTTTTGTCATTTCACGAATGTTCTACAAATGGAATAATACACTATATGATCTTTGGGAATTGTTTTTTTTTCCACTCAGCGTAATTCCTCGGAGATTCATTCAACTCGTTGCATTTATCAATAGTTCCTTCCTGTTGTTGAGCAGTTTTTCATGATATAGATGTAGCGAAGTTTGTTTAAGCACATACATACTGGCTCTTACAAATAAATCTGCTACCAATATTTATGTACAAGTTTTTGGGTAAATATGTTTTCATTCCTCTGAGATAAATGCCCAAGACTGCAATTGATGGCATGTTCAATTTTGTAAGAAACTACCAACTTGTTTTCTAAAGCAATTTTACATTCCTGCCAGGAATGTATGGGTGATTCCAATGTCTCCACATCCTTATCAGCATTTGGTGTGCTCACTATTTTTTATTTTTTTAAATTTTTTTTCAAATTAAATTTTTTTTTTTTATTAACACATAATGTATTATTTGCCCCAGGGTACATGTCTGTGAATCATCAGGCTTACACATTTCACAGCACTTACCATATTTTTTATTTTTATTTTAAGATTTATTTATTTATTTGAGAGAGAGAGGAGAAGAGAAGAGCAGAGGGAGGGGGAGAGAATCTCAAGTAGACTCCCCACGGATGGGCCGGATGCAGGGATCCCACAACACGAGATCCCATGCCCCTGAGATGCCACGACTCTGAGATCTTGACTTGAGCCAAAATCAAGAGTCTGATGCTTAATCAACTGAGCCACCCAGGACCCCCTCACTATTTTTCAGTTTAGCCAATCTCATAGGTGTGTAATAACATGTCACTGTAGTTTAAATTTTTGCATTTCCTTGATGGCTAATGATGTTGGCATATTTTCATGTGCTTATTTGCTGTCTGTATATCCTTTTTTTGGTAAAATACCTGTGTCTTTTGCTAATTTTCTAATTGGATTCATTCATTCATTCATTCATTTGGCTTTCTCTTGAGTTTTGAGACATCTTTATATAGTCTAGATTCTTGTCCTTTGTCAGATATGTGATTTGCAAATATTTTCGCCCAGTCTGTAACTTGTCTTTTCATGTTCTTCACAAGGGCTTTCACAGAAAAATGGTTTTGATTTTGATAACGTTCAAACGATCAAAATTTCCTTTAGTGTTTTGTTCTTTTACTGTCAAGTGTAAGAATTCTATGTCTATCACTAGATCCTAAAGATTTTCTCAAAAGTTTTATTATTTTATGTTTTATATTTAATTCTCTGATCCACTGGGATTGGTTTTTGCATCAGTTATAAGGTTTATGTCTGTGCCCAATCGCTTTAGCGCCATTTGTTGAAAAAGCCATCCTCCTTCCATTGAATTACTTCTGTGCCTTTGTCAAAATTCAGTTGAGTATATTTGTGTGGGTCTAGGTCTCTATTCTGTTCCATTCATCTATGTGTTTATGCCTCTACCAATATCGCACAGCCTTACCATAGCTGTTACGGTAAGTCTCAAATTGAAAGACTCTATCCACTTTATTCTTCTTTGTCAAGATTGTTTTAGTTATTCCAGGGCTTGTGACTTTCCACTTGTCTGTGTCTACGAAAAATCTTGTGGAGATTTTCATAGTATTTCATTCAACCTGTAGAGTAATTCAGAGAGAAATGACATCTTTACTATGTTGTTCAATTGGAAGCAATTCATGAATATAGTATGTATTTTTATTTATTTATGTCTGTTTTGATTTCTTTCATCAACGTTTTGTAATTCCCAACATACAAATCCTGCACGTTTTATCAAGCATATACCTACGTATTTCATTTGATTTGCAGCAATATAAATTATACTGTCTTTTAAATACCATTTTCCATATGTTCGTTGCTAACATATAGAAATATGATTGATATTTATATATAGCTCTTGCATTTTACAACTTTGCTGAACTCATTTATCAGCTTTCGTTATTTTATAGATACCTTGGGATACACAGCCAATTATATCATTTACAAATAGGAACAGTTTATTTCTTCCTTTCCATTCTGTACACATTTTATTTTGTTTTCTTGTGTTATTGCAGTGATTATAACTTATGGTACTATGTTGAATAAGATAGGTGTAAACTGTCATCTTTGCCTTGTTTGTGATTTTAGAGGGAGACTGTTACGAACTTCACTATAGAATGTGGTGTTAGCTGCAACTTTTTTGTAGATGCTTTTTTACCAAATCATGGTAGTTCCCTGCGTTCTTATCTTGCAGAGAGTTTTTGTTTTTTTTGTTTTTGTTTCTGTTTTTGTTTTAAAGAAGCTCCATGCCCAACCTGGGGCTTAAACTCACAACCCTGAGATCAAGAGTCACATGCTCTATGACTGAGCCAGCCAGGCGCCCCCACCTTGCTAAGAATTAAACCTCAAGCCAAGAGTTTTAGTTTAAAGTGGACCAGGGTTGATAACGCTCCAAATACATGGCGGACGCAAACTAGAATTCTCTCTGGAGGAAACTTAAATTCAGCCCTCAAATAATTTTTTAGATAAAATTACAGAGAATCTGAGTTATTTTTTTTTTTTTATAACAGAGAACATGTGAGAAAACAGGTACCATGAATGAGAGTCAGCAAAACAACACATAATAGAACCAGACTAGCAAAGATACCAAGAATGATCACACACAAAGTACACAATGGCTATGTTGGATTATATTTGAAGAACTAGAAAGGGCTATTATATATATGAGTAAAGAACAAAAAACTTCAAAATGATCAGGCAAACACAGAAAGGAAGTGACGGGAGATGAGCCTCTGAAGCACATGCTGGCATAACTGTGGGACCCTCAGATGCCAGGTAAAGAACAGGGGCCTTTGTATAGAGACACAATTGAACCACTGAAATCTGCCAAAGGGAGACTGCCACATGCAGAGCAGGGTTGAACGGGGACTAATGGGGTACCTATGTGCAGAAGAAACTCGAGGGAAGAAGATGGCACAAAAATCGATCAACAGTTCCATGGCAGGAATGCCAGCATGTGATCCTAAGATAAAAATGGAAAGAATGTGTTGAAGAGAGAGAAGCATCGTGATGGAGAAACCAACGATTTGGTGCCTGGCTGTCAAGGGAGTGGGGAGGATTCTAGTCAATGCCTTAGAGTCTCTGACTGACATCTTTTATTTCCTCCTTCTAGAACTTTCCCCAAACCCAAATCGTCTGATTTACCGTCAGCTTCCACTCAGTCTCCAAGAGTAGCCCATTGCTGGGCACGAGCAATGCGTGAATAGAGGAAAGTTGAGGGACCATGACCATTCCGGAGGCATCAGGATGCACACGCATCTTCCTACTAACCAGACACATATGGACTTCACACAACCCTGCTGATACTAGGGTAATAATGATCATGGGTTAAATCTTACAAAGCTCATTCGTACACCCTGTCTCATTTGATCCTTGAACCAATCTTTGACATGGGCTGACAAGACGTTTTATTACTTACTTCTATGTTATGAATGATAAAGCTGAGGCTCAGCAGCATGGAAGGAACATTCCCCAAGTCGCACAGGCAGTTTGGTGGTAAAGCCAGGACTAGAATCTGCTAGGTGAGAGCTCTTAATTCTTCCACATCTTGGAAGGGGATATCTCAAGATGGAACCTGTTGGTTTTTGTTATGTTCCATTGTATTTGAGTCCTTGCATGGATACTGGGTATACAAAGAAGAGAAATTGCTGGAAATTTTAGTTCTAGCTGGTTCATAGCTATAATAAAGACGGAATTGTGTACTGCAACAATGCATTTTGCAATTTCTCTGATGCTTTTGATCATAAGAAAATAGGATATGGGGGAGGGGCTCCATTGTGGGGGGAGGGTTGACAGAGAGGAGTGGAGTTGCTTAGAGAGATACAGTTGTAAAGGGGGATAGCAGCCGAGTTTCTGACACTAAATTTTTTGGTGCCCTATGGTGTTAATTAGACATTTCTTTTCAACCTGATTGACAGTGCATTTTAATGAAGAAATAACAGAGCCCAGCAGAGCCTGGCAATATATTCTTTTCTTACAATTTACAAGCTGAACTTCCCTTGGCAACCTACATCTGGTTTGCTCTGCTAGTAAGTCTGTCAGTAGAACAATGTATAGGCTCTTTCATTTCAATAGGTTTGTTGTTATTAAAGACTTCTGCATTTTCCTCAGCTTAATTCATTAGGGCTGTTAAATCTCATGAAATTACTTTCTTTAAATATATATATATATAAAAAGCACAGTTTTGACCAGTCCGAATAAAAATAGGATAGTGTGGAAATGTGTGAGCTTTGAAAGGACGAGGCTGTATGTTAAGGATTGTATAATGGAAGCTTCATGGAATTATTTTTTAAAGTATTTTTTTCTCCCTTTACATGGGATATTTCCTGGAAAATTAGAATAAATCCTAAAGAATCCCCTAAGCCTCGTGTGACCAATTGGAAGCAGAAGGTCCCCACGCACTGAACGCTTTGGCCACATAGGAGTGCTGATACTTCGCAAGTGCTTGGGAATACTCACTCTTTAAGATTTCACCTTTGTTTTACATTTACAAACAGGTGTTTAAAAATACATACATCTTTTTGTTTGTTTCTACCCAGGAGTAAATGCCCATCTCTACCAGAGACTAACAGTGATCTTTCCTTTTTGTCGATGGACCAGAGACCACTAAAAACAGGCAGGAGAGACTGGGTTGATGTGCTGTCCCTCTGCCTGAGGACAGGGTCGGGAGCAGGGCTAAATCTACAAATGGGGGGTTAAGTGACTCCGGTAGAGGGCCGTAAAGCCAGAGAGCCAAGCAGATCGTTACAAGCTACTCCTTCAGGAAAATGGAATCCATTTAAAAAATTCCGGGAATAGCTTGGAACATGCAGTGTTTTTAAACAAAGGACCTTTGTGACATGCAGAATTACCAAATTTAGGAGAGGAAAAGACTCACACCTCACCTGCCTCCCTTCCCTTGGTCTATTGCCACTGCTTTGTCTAGATCAATTGAAAAGACCCCAAATTTGGAGTCTAACCACAGTTGTACATTTTTGTGATGAGGGCAAATGTGGGGGGGGGGGGTCGTGCCTTATTAAAGATTCTGTCCAATATGCTATTTCCAGGTGTTTGCCCACCTGGCTTTCATGATCTTTAGTTCTGTATTAGTTTGCTTAGGTAGGAAAAATGCTTGAATTCATGCTTCATACAAATTTTTTTTATTGCTACAGGCATATGATAGAAGAGGATCATAGTAAGAATGAAGTAAAAACTCATCCAGTGACTTCCATTCATATCTTATCTATTAGAACTGGATTATGTGACCATCCCTAAATGCAGAGGAAAGTGAGCGATTTCTGGGCCCACTGCTGCCCCAGATAAAGTCTTGGGCTGATGGTAAGGAGCAAGGAGAGAATAGTACTGGAGGGACACCAGCAGGTTCTGCTAACTCTTCCAATTCTCTTTTGGAAATTGTGGCATTTCTTTTTTTTTTAAGATTGATTTATTTGAGAAAGAGACAGTGAGTGAGCGCGGGGAGGGACTGAGGGAAGAATAGAACTACAGCACTATTCTTTGCTTCCGTGAGTTTGATTATTTGAGATAATCATGCGTATTTGTCTGTGACTGGCTTATTTTACTGAGCATTATATTCTGGGTTCATCCAATGTTGTCACATATTGCAGGATTTCCTCGATTTTTGAGGTTGAATGATATTCCACTGTAGGTATATACCACATTTGTTTTGTCCATTCATCCACCAATGGACATTTAGGTTGCTTCCATATCATTGGTTAGTGCAAATAATGCTGCAATGAACATGGCAGTGTTATTATCTCTTCAAGATCCTGATATAAGTTCTTTTGGAAAAATATCCAGATGTGGGATTGTTGGATCATATGGTAGTTCTATTTTTAATATTTTAAGGAACCTCCTGTTTTCCATAGCTGTGCGCCATTTTGCATTCCCTCCAACAGGGTACAAAATAGCCCCCTCTCTCATGGTGGTTTTGATTTGCATTTCACTGATGATGAATGATGCTGAGCATCTTTTCACATACCTGTTGGCCATCTAGATGTCTTCTTTGTTTTTTTTCTTGAAGACTTTATTTATTTATCTGACAGAGAGAGAGAGCGACATTGAGAAGTGCACATGAACAGGAAGGAGGAGGAAGGGGAGAGGGAGAAGCAGACTCCTTGCTGAGCAGGGAGCCTGATGAGGGACTCTATCCCAGGACCCTGGGATCATGACCTCAGCCAAAGGCAGATGCTTAACCTTAACCAACTGAGCCACCCAGGCACCCTGGATGTCTTCTTTGGAGAAATGTCTATTTAAGTCCTTTGCCCATTTTTAAAATTGGGTTATTAGGGTTTTGGGGTTTTTTTTTTTTTGTTATTGAGTTATAGCTATATATTTTAGAACTAGCCCTCATTGGATATATAATATGCAAATATGTCCTTCCATTCTGTAGGCTGCTTTTTTACTCTTTCATGATTTCCTTTTTGTGCAGACATTTTTTAGTTTGATGTAGTCCTACTTGTCTATTTTTGGTTTTGTTGCCTGTGCTTTTGCTCTTATATCCATGAGATCATTGCCAAGGCCAATGTCATGAGCATTCCCCTAGAAGTCACTTTAAGGCTCAGACCTCAAGTCCACAGATGCTGTGACCTTGAGGTGCCCATTTAAGGTGAAGGTGGATGGTGGGATTTGAATCCCTTTGCTCCGTGCCCCGGGGATGGAAAACTGGCCTGAGTGATGATCTCTGGGGGTCGGGGCTTGTGCCAGAAGAATGACCGAAGTAAGAAGGGTGCCTAAACCACAAGTGAGAAAGGGCCGAGGCAGGGCGAAAGACCGGGACACCAGAAAAGTCCAGGGGTCCCCCAATGGAAATGGGAGGCCAGGTGAGGGTCCCAGGCTGCCCAGGCTTAGGGTGGGTGGCTGGGGCAGGGCTGGGGGAGCCAGGCTGCTGTGCTACAAAGCTCTGGGCTCAGGGGAAAAGGCAGGGGCCTCCACTCCAGGTAAAGTTCCTGAGCCCCTGGTGAGTGCATTTATGAATGTCTACCGGTGAATCACGCAAGTCTGCTGTAATTACCGTAGCCTTGACTTACAGAGTTTTTGATGCTTAAAAGCTAGTATCATCTGCTTTGAAATTATGTTAGCAATGCTGTCGTGGGCACTTTCTAGTTTTTTCAAAGGACTTTGATGTGCTTACACATTTGCTCCATGAACTGCCTGGTACAAAAAAGGTCTCTGTTTCACTGCCGAGGAAACCAATGGGGAAGAGTTAGATCACT